>JBAIZL010000008.1:38094410-38096910 GCA_036971475.1 Prosapia bicincta
ATGAAATGAATTATATACATAATAACTTGTTGCAGTTGACTACCCGTTTTCCTTTCTTGTTTACGTTGCAATGCCTTCTGAATGACACGGCGCATTCACTGTTGAAGTGATCACTCTGCCTTTCGCTCAGCTGTCATATAGTAATTGTGTATCGACCACTCCTGTCGGTGTGTTGAACGTTCTATTGAAAGATCGCTTTCATCGGAATAAATCGCCGTTTTAACTGGTTATGACTTTATAATGCCGCTTGTAAACGCATCAAGCCACCTACGCTTAGGGAAATTTTGTCTTTTAAAGATTTTTAAGTCTTGAAATCAGTGAATATTTTAGAGCGAACAGAATGGAGATATTCGTTTTTTAAAATAATACATGGAAAAGACAGTAGAGCTTCTTTGTCTGTTTTCATAGCTACATAATTTTTAATAGGGATGGGCTGATACTTAAAATTTTCAATTCTGGTTTCTATTTTTTTCTTTCGATCCACGATTCTTAAGCCGATTCTCGATTCTTCAAAGTTATATAGGCCTACATGAGATTCATATGGTGAAGCCTTTAAGAAACTTCGTTTTAATGTAATAGGTTACACAAAGCGTTTTACCTTGGTTTATGAATAGGACTTTCTAAAAGCATGACAAACATATCAGATAAAAGTAATAATTTATTTAAAATTATAAATGCAAACTTAAGTTCATAATTACAACATTACTTCAGTAATAGCCATTTCAGTTTGTATAACTAGAGAAATTTTATTTACCTATTCTTTGTGTTTTGTTTCGACATGTATGAAGTGGTGGCGGAGTAGTGGCGGCGCGGCGGCCCGGAGACGGATATATATATATATATATATAGAGAGAGAGAGAGAGAGAGAGAGAGAGAGAGAGAGAGAGATAGGAAGTCGAGCCCTCTCGAGTAAGAGTGAGACAGCGGAGCGAGAAGAGCGGTGACAACACGGATCAGAACAGTTTCCTATCGTCTTTGTTATTACGTCATAAATAATAATAATATTTTCGTGATCTCAAATAGACATCTGCTTTAATCGTTTAATTCGTTCAAAGCGACTAATATTTTAATAAGACACAATTGATAATTAATCATATTTCTTATAAATTACACCACAGACGTATTTTAACAATTAAAGAAAAAGAGTCAGAATCGTCACTTGAATCAATGCAGAATCGAGCATCGACGATTTCTGGATACCATTAGAATCGAGAATCGGAATCGGCCGATTTCTAATTTTAAACGCTTTGTGTAATAAAAATAGGTATTATTCTTATAACTATACAACCTCCGGATAAATGGGCGCTTCGGATGTGCCCATATTTTTACCAGTTTCGATATATTTCAGAACACGATATAAGGCGCTATTGCCTTTATTTCTCAAAGTTCACTTGAATAGCCCACATGACTTGGGCGCATAACAACGTACTTAAGGCCAACAAACAGAACTCGGTTTGTTCCTTTCAAATCGCCTTTTCGATGTTTACATAAAGGCATTGTAATTACATTGGGTCCGGAAAACCAGTTACAAATCGATTTGTTCGCGTCTAATCAAATAGACTAACCCGTCTATTGTGCACTTACAAAATACCTATTCGGCAGCAAAGGGTCATGTTTTGTTGGTTGTAATTATGGCCCGCGGCCGCTTATTGTTCTTTAAACAGGATTTTTGCGGGCTCCAGCGACGCGAGCGTTGTCAGCATGACAATGCCCGCTGTCTTCCGCCTGGCGCATTACCAATCCAACGCGAAGTTTCAAACGGAAAACTTACTGCGAGAGGTAAAATTCCATTAACAAATTTTAAAGTCAATTCCTATTTAGGTCAACAAATAAAATTGTATTATAGTTACTTTTTATTAAATATTTACAATTAATGTGTAAAGCAATAGTAGCATCAGACATTGGCCTGTCAAGAAAATAAAATACGTTGTGGCACAGTTTGGATATTTTTTTTCTGTTCACATAAAAATAAATAAAACACGGAGAGAAAGAGTTATAAATTTGTATATGCTCTTTTTTCATACCGGAAAGTATGAGGAAGGTAACGTCTGGTGGGGCATGGGAACTCATAAAATTAACTTGTAGCATGAGAAGACACAAAATAGCAGAAACTGTTGGCCGAACGTAATGCGTTCGAAATTTTAAAAAGTTTACTCTGGCTGAAATACATTAGGGGGGGGGGGGGGGGGAATTATGTTCGTTCTTAAAAACTAAAGTCATCGGGAAATATATATGTCTAACAAATATATATTTAAGTTAACAAAAAAGAATTTTATTTTAGTTACTTTTTATTAAATATTTACAATTAATGTAGATAAAGTAATATAACCTATGCATTAAAACAGCTGTTCTACCGAATAACCTATAACATAAAATCAGCTGTTTTATGAAATCATATGTAATCAATTACTAAGCCAAATGGGAAGAAACATCTATATTGCATACTTTTCCCCTTTAATCAATATTTGAAAAAAACTGTAGTAACATCAAACATCAACCA
>JBAIZL010000008.1:38101910-38114410 GCA_036971475.1 Prosapia bicincta
GGGGAATATCTCCGCTAAGCTCTGCTTATCCACAAATCCGGAACTCAGAGACTCGTCTAGCCCTCCAATCGTCCGACTCCAGCCTAAAGTCTTCTTAAATCCGTGTTCATAAACCCTTACCTATATATATATATATATATATATATATATATATATATATATATATATATATATATATATATATATGTATGTATATATATATATATATATATATATATATATATATATATATATATATATATATATATATATATAGAATATCATATTAATAATATATATATTAATATATATTATATATTTATTATATATTAATATATATATTTGATCTTAAAAAAAAAATATATATATATATATATATATATATTACCTCCTTTCTATACTTCCCCTTTAGGTTACCCAATAGTCTGAAGATATTTTTAAGTTAGCTTTCTATTAATGTTACGATAGTAATAAATAGTTTTAAGCTGATTCCGAATAGTTCAAATGAAAGCATATAAATTAATATACTGAAAATGTGGCCTTATTTACACACACGCGCACGCCTTATTTTTTATTTCATGGGACAAATATGCTAGGATTGACTCGTTGTAGGGATTGAGATTTGGATATTATAATTCGAAATAATGAACAGTAAAGTGAAACAAGCAGAACAGAATATTTTTACAGCGGGAAATACTATTTTATTAAATATACACTTACCGTAATACAGATCTGAAACATATACCGTTGGACTGTGTGTTGTTAAAGTTTTTAATGTATCTCTTATACCCGAAAATCCCTACAAGGAAAGGCCTATAAGGTTGAACAACAGATTTTGGTTTTCCTTCCTTTCCACTACACAAATTCGCTCATATATATATATATATATATATATATATATATATATATATATATTATAACATTTATAGAATGGGCTATATAATATTATTTAAGAATTGGAAAATATATTAGAAATAACTCACACAAAATTTAAACAAAAATTCATTAAAAGATTGGTTAGGTTAAAATTGAAACTAAATTCTGGTAAAAGCCTAGGAATTGTAAACAAGGGTTTTGAACTGGAAATGTATTAGGAAATTTGTTATATCAAATAACCTAACACATAAATTAAAATAAGATAATCTAATAATAGTTATGTGTAAACAAATTTGTAAACTGTAGGAACATAGGGCTAAGTAATTACTTGAAGGAAAAAGTGAAAAAACGATTGTAAACAATGTAAGGTTATGTTTATGAATCCACTCAAAACACACACAATTCAGAACTATTTCAAAAGTAAAACACAAAGACACTTCACACACTAATAATATTAATAAAATAAACACTGGAAGGTTTGTTGACGATAGGAAATTGAAACAGTAAGTTTCAATCAGGTTTCAACCAAAGTTTAACGAAATAAAAATTGGTGAAAACAAACTTGTTGGTATGTCAGCTGTGAAACAGATGTAGGTCAGTGTGACAATCGATTGTAGTGAAGAAAAAGAAATCGAACTAAATTATAACCCATATGTGTTTTTTGGAGAAGAAAGCCGCCATATTGGTAACATTTTAAAAGAAAAAAAGGACGCGTAGTTAGTAGTTGAGTTGGATGGCGTGGTGACGCTCTAATAGCAGACAATGCTGTGCAGTCAAAATTCTATTTTTTTGGAAAGAGTTCGTCTAAATTATACAGTTTTGTGAGTAAACTTGGCCAGATTAAACAGGAATAAGAAAATTGAAAGAGTTAATACAGTGAAAATATAATTGGAAAGAACTAAAACGGATTTAAGTGTGTGAATTGTTTAATTGGAGAGAACGGGAATTTACGTAAGCGACCAGCAAAATTTTGATGTTTATTAAGTTGAGAAATAGCGCTATAAAAATAACTTTAGTGGACTTTTAAGATAATAGAGAAGTTTAAATTTGTATATTAGGATATCTTATAGTTAATTAATAGTAAAAAAAAAAATCCAGTTCAAATCGTTTGGCCTTTTTGCATTTTCAAAATTTAATATTGTTTGTTCAAAATTTATTTAATTAACCTAAGAATTTCTAAAAATATAGCCCATGCGATAAACCCCGAGATATCAAGAGATCTTAAACTAGCCAAGGGTATTAAAATGTTGTAACTAAAAAATTAAAAGAAAATAAGAGTTAGTATATTTTGTTAAAAATTGTTAAGTTGTAAAATTTTGTTTTGTGTATTGTTTAATGTCGAGATGAAATGATAATAAATGTTAATGAATTATTCTTGAGTAGTTTTTTTTTGGTTATTAAATAGAAATAATATATTTTCATTTAATAAAATAAAAGTACATTGTATTGTGTTTTATAGATACTTTACATTTGGCACACCAACGTGGGGTACGATTATTAGAAAAATAATAATAAAGAATAAATTATTCAGGAGTTTGTGTTTTTAATAAGAAATAAAATATCTTATAATAAAAAAAAAAAATTTATTTAGAGGGATTTTGAATCAAAATTAATTTAGAACTTTTTATATGAAAACCATTTGAACTGGAAATAGATTTAGACAAAATTTTGTAAAATTAAACACTGAGTTGAATAGAATCAAGGCTAGGTTTATAGTATATATAAAAAATTGTTTATGTTTGTATAATAAGTTACTTACGGAAAAAAAAGAAGAAAATATTATAGGCGAACTGGTAGTTGTAGGGGACTAGGAAAAAGGGACAATTTTGGAAATGAAAGAAATAAAAATGGAAGGCACAGATATGCCAATAGGAAACATTGAGGTAGAAGAAGCTAGGGGACTACTACCTATGCAAACCCAACAAAAAAAATGGGGAAATGATGAGAATGAAGATTTGAGGGAGATGATGAGATCTCTCATGGAAATGAGCCGAAAAGGAAAAGAGGAGATGAAAGAAATGAGTGAGAATATGAATAGACAATTAGATAAGATGGACGAATTAAAAAAGGAATTAAAGGAGAATATAAACGAAGTAAAAGGAGAGATAAAGGAGGAAAATAAGGAGATGAGAGAAGAGATGAACAGAGGATTTGCCTCAAGTAGGTTGGAAATGAATAGGTTGGATAAGAAATTCGAAAGCCTAAAGGAAGAAAATAGGAGAATGATAGAGGATATGAGGGAACAGTTGAGAACAGAGAATAATGATGTAGTAGGAGTTATGAGAAGAGACTTAGAGGAGAAGATTAAGGAGAATTTAGAGGAAACAAAAGAAATAATAGCTGATGTGGTAGAAATTAATAAAAAAGAGGTAGAGAAAGTAGAAAATGTAACAAAGAAAAACACAGAAGAGTTAGGAGAGTTAAAATTAAGAAATGAAGTAGGAAAGATGGAGGTACTGCCAATAAAAAATATAACAATTCAAACCGCAACTAAAAGGAAGACTGAACAGATTAATAAAATGAAAGTGGTAATAGGAGAAATGGAAGGAGTTAAATATCCGTTTCAATGCATAGTGGTACAAAGCTTGTTGAGAGAAATGATCATAGGTACGGATATGTTAATGGATGTGGAGGCACAACTCAAGTTTGGAAAATGGGAAATGGAATTTAAATATGAGAGTAACACAGAAAATAGAACTTATGAAGCAGATGGAAGATACAATGGAGATGTAAATGGTGTTAAGGCAAGGACAGGCGCGGGGACAAGAAAAGAGCATGGTGCCCACAGTCAATCGGAAAACTAAGACCATAGGAAACCCAGGAATAGAAATTAAATAGAGGAAACAAGTTTACAGGCATTAATAGACACAGGCAGTAAAATGACAGGTATCCAGGAGAAGTCGAGAGAAAGGAAAATAACAAAGGATAATAAGATGGAAACAACAGGAATGACTCAGGATATAAAAGTATTAGGAGAAGGAAGCGAATGTAGGAGGGATAGATAACAAATAAACCGGAAATGACTATAGACCAGAAATGACTTAATAATTAAACAAACACTTGAAAAAAAATAAAAAAAAGAAAAATAATAATAAAATAGGAAGGGAGATATTAAATATAGGTAAAGGAAGCAATATGAATAAACTCTAGGTGACTATGTGTATAAGAAAACGTTAGCAGGAGATAAGTTTTAAGGGATGGTAACTATATCTACGATAATTTATTGGAAACTTCGTCGAATAATGAATAAAGATAAAATTATATATATTTAAACTTCGTCGTATTGTAAGGGAGAATCTGCGTTGATAAATAATGGAACTTCGTCGTATATATTATATATTATAAAAGAAATATGAATCTATGATAATAAATATTAAAGCATCGTTGTAATAAAAATATGGTAATTGTGTATTTAAACTTCGTCGTATTGTAAGGGAGAATCTGCGTTGATAAATAAGTATTAAAACAAAATTTATATTCGTTGATATAGGGACAGTGTAATCGAAGGAGCTATAGATATGATCAAATAGAGGATATGAAATTGCGACCTTTAAAAATATTAGATGTTAAACTTCATATAAAATAAACTGAAATGATATAAGAAAATAATTGAACTGGATGAGCATAACAATATAAAAAGGGGAAATATAATTTGGAAAAAGGGGAATTTGAAAATAAAATGAAATATATAAATAACGTCGATAATATGTGAAATAAAATAAATGTCTACGTGAATAAGGGTGTTAATGATGTTGATATCGTCGAAAATATGTTAAAATAAAATAAATGTCTACGTTAATAAGTGGAGGTAAGGTGAATTACCGTCATATATATATGTAACAAAGTAAATAGTATAATAAAGAGTTTAAAAAAAAAAATAATAATAATAATAATAAAATAATAGTAATATGAAATTGGGGTTAAATTTAATATAGTTGTGTTCAGATAGAGTGATAGATTTATAACTGAAGTGAGGTTGAGACAAGGTTAAGACAAATTAATTTTAATTGAAAAAAAAAATTTATGATGAATAGTTGGGAGGATGCGAAAAAAGAGATAGTAAATAGAATAATAAATAACAACATATAAAATTAATGAAATAGTATTATGCGAGTTTTAAACTAGTATAAACCATGTAAGACAAGTAGCTTGAAGTTTTCAGCTCAGTATTTGATTGGTAAAGAGTTAAGATAAAATTGTATTATAGAATTAAGTATAAATGGACGAAAGTGGACAGATGAAGGTATAAATGACTTTTAAGTGGACAATTATAAAAGTGGTAAAGACAATGGACAATAAGTTAGCCAAAGTGTTGAGGTATAACGTACTCAATAAAAATGTGTTCAGGTAGTTATTAAATAAAATGTACAAGTAGGAAATAAATGTAAATTTAAATTTAATTTAAAAAAAAAAAAATATGTATATTTAAGCAAGCTTGTAAAATGTAAAAAAAATGTGTAATGTAGATATTAGGATTATTTTTTTTTGTTTAAATTAAATTAGGGGACATTATAACATTTATAGAATGGGCTATATAATATTATTTAAGAATTGGAAAATATATTAGAAATAACTCACACAAAATTTAAACAAAAATTCATTAAAAGATTGGTTAGGTTAAAATTGAAACTAAATTCTGGTAAAAGCCTAGGAATTGTAAACAAGGGTTTTGAACTGGAAATGTATTAGGAAATTTGTTATATCAAATAACCTAACACATAAATTAAAATAAGATAATCTAATAATAGTTATGTGTAAACAAATTTGTAAACTGTAGGAACATAGGGCTAAGTAATTACTTGAAGGAAAAAGTGAAAAAACGATTGTAAACAATGTAAGGTTATGTTTATGAATCCACTCAAAACACACACAATTCAGAACTATTTCAAAAGTAAAACACAAAGACACTTCACACACTAATAATATTAATAAAATAAACACTGGAAGGTTTGTTGACGATAGGAAATTGAAACAGTAAGTTTCAATCAGGTTTCAACCAAAGTTTAACGAAATAAAAATTGGTGAAAACAAACTTGTTGGTATGTCAGCTGTGAAACAGATGTAGGTCAGTGTGACAATCGATTGTAGTGAAGAAAAAGAAATCGAACTAAATTATAACCCATATGTGTTTTTTGGAGAAGAAAGCCGCCATATTGGTAACATTTTAAAAGAAAAAAAGGACGCGTAGTTAGTAGTTGAGTTGGATGGCGTGGTGACGCTCTAATAGCAGACAATGCTGTGCAGTCAAAATTCTATTTTTTTGGAAAGAGTTCGTCTAAATTATACAGTTTTGTGAGTAAACTTGGCCAGATTAAACAGGAATAAGAAAATTGAAAGAGTTAATACAGTGAAAATATAATTGGAAAGAACTAAAACGGATTTAAGTGTGTGAATTGTTTAATTGGAGAGAACGGGAATTTACGTAAGCGACCAGCAAAATTTTGATGTTTATTAAGTTGAGAAATAGCGCTATAAAAATAACTTTAGTGGACTTTTAAGATAATAGAGAAGTTTAAATTTGTATATTAGGATATCTTATAGTTAATTAATAGTAAAAAAAAAAATCCAGTTCAAATCGTTTGGCCTTTTTGCATTTTCAAAATTTAATATTGTTTGTTCAAAATTTATTTAATTAACCTAAGAATTTCTAAAAATATAGCCCATGCGATAAACCCCGAGATATCAAGAGATCTTAAACTAGCCAAGGGTATTAAAATGTTGTAACTAAAAAATTAAAAGAAAATAAGAGTTAGTATATTTTGTTAAAAATTGTTAAGTTGTAAAATTTTGTTTTGTGTATTGTTTAATGTCGAGATGAAATGATAATAAATGTTAATGAATTATTCTTGAGTAGTTTTTTTTTGGTTATTAAATAGAAATAATATATTTTCATTTAATAAAATAAAAGTACATTGTATTGTGTTTTATAGATACTTTACAATATATATATATATATATATATATATATATATATATATATATATTAGTTTAGATCCAGTAAAAGAACAACTAACGAAGTATTTTGACGAATTTATTTGCAATATAATTATCTACATAACTTATCATGTTTACATTTAAAACAAACGGTAATGTTGGTTCTAGGAGAAACAAATATGTCAGATATGTGCTGAATAATACAATATGTTATACACAATTGATATATGCTCAATATATATAATATGTGATATATCAAATATACTTTATGTTCAAATGTATGTCACATTAAATAATAATTTTCAAGCACTATCCTAAAAATTTATTTTAAGCCTGTCATGTTTGTACACTATTCATACCTACTGCTCAGCATTTAATTATCTCCATCACTATTATATAAATAAATTAGGACAGTCGTTTACAATTCGAAGCACACATGTAGCAAGATCTAGTTCCTCTGGATCTATCTATAACATAACCTTGAGTGGGATTCCTTAATATGTTCTGTTTTATCCTCAGCGAATAAATATTGTCTTTCACGGAATTAGGTACTTTGGTATTACACCGACCACACACTTATAGAAATGTAAGACATTACAGAACGTAAATATACATAAATAAAGCTTTGCATTAAACTCGTACATTTTTTTACAACCAAATCTATCCTAACTGGATATTTTATAGGTATATTTTAATATAGGTAGGCAATGTCCTTATACATTAATATACAATTTATAGGTATAGAATATAGCATAAAATAGTGCAATAATTGCTAAATAATTAGTTTATAAATGAGCATGTTTCAAATATAAGGTTATGTTTAAACCGTTATTTTTAAAACCGTTACCTTTAAAACCGTCACCGCTTGACCCAACATCTCCAAGCAGAAAACACTGATGAAGATCGCCACATAGCGATCGAAAACGTTCTGTCTCATAAAAAGTTCGGAAAATCATAAACTATTGTTTAAGTCAGTGGTTCTCAAACTGTGGTACCTTGGGTGTACGCGAAAGTTTTTAGGGGGTACGCGGGACCAACAAAATACTGTGAGCCTTTTGAAAGATTGAACAAATTTTTGCAAGATAATGAGACAAACCTATCTGATTTTACTAAACTCAAGACTCAAATGGGCCAGCACTTGAATGCACTGCAGATCCGGTTAAGAGAGTACTTTCCACCTTTGGAGAAGCAGTATAACTGGATACGTGACCCCTTTGTTGTTGATGCTACGGACACTAACCTGACTATTGTGGAAAAGGAGCAGTTCATTAAAGTTTCGTCTAATCCCACATTGAAAAACAAATATTTGAGTTCTGGTAATACATTGTTGAATTTCTGGATCGGTGTTGGAAAGGAACACAAAGAACTGTCTAGCACTGCTGTTAAATTTCTTGTTGGGTTTTCCACCACTTATTTATGTGAAAGAGGTTTTTCAAGCTCAACATATCTTAAGAGTAAATATAGAAACAAATTAAACGTTGAAGATGATTTAAGATTATATTTAACCAAGTTGAAACCTAATATTGATGAACTGTGCAAACAGAAAGAAGCTCACCCTTCTCACTAATTTCTTTCAAAATAAGAGCTTTTGTTTTTTTAAGGTTTGTGTGTTTTTAATGTAATAAGATATATGTAATAAAATAATGTAATAAAATGTAATAATGTAATAAAATGTATGTAAGCAATATATCTTTGTTTTTATTTAAACATGACAATTAATTGAGTTACACGTGTTAAAACTATAAAAAATAAAAGGCTGACAACTCGGATCATTCTAAATGTAGGTATTTTAGTTATTCCGGATTTTTTTTTTTTTTTGTAAAAAGCGGTACAGTGTCTAAAAAGGTTTGAGAACCTCCGGTTTAAGTGATTAATTAAGGTTATGTTTGTATATACCTTCAAGGTAAGTCTCAACTGCTTCATGATTTGACATTTAAAGTTACCTTGTTCTTGTTCAGAAACTATTTTTGGATAATTTCGTAAAAGTTTAATGTAAAGGTTTATTTATGTATATTTTTATTCTGTAATGCCCTACACTCCCTATAGTGTATGGACAGTATAATACCAAACGCAATTAGAGTATTTAGAAGGCTTTCTCATACGTTATTTCTTTTACATTCTCTTTAATAACAATTTCTTCCTCCAAATAATAAGAAAATATTCAAATTAAAAGAATTTTAAGTTATAACAACTCTAGTAAATAATAAAGTTAGTCGCTACGAAGTTTCAGTGACAGGCGATGTAACTTTTATTCTTCTTCCACATTGCTAAAGCGGGACAGTAAATTATAGGAAACGAAAATAGATTGAAGTAGACAGTAAATTACAGTAACCGCTTGTACTAATGTAAACGTTCCCGGAGATTTATGCAAAACGTCTCCGGCTATAAATTACAAATTTACTTCCACAATAAAAGCCCAAATAGGAAATTACCTTTAAAAGTAAAGTTATAAAGACATTGATTGTGTTATGAGTCACGCTATGCCCTTAGGAAATGTCGGGACGTGGAGGGGGAAACGGCAAGGAAAACAAGCAGAGACCAGTGGCAGTGGATATATCCGAAGTAGCGAGGAAAGTCCATTCTGACGAGGCCGCTGGCCACTTGAAGCTCGGCAACTATGAAAAGGGGCTTCACTCGTACAGTCAGGTAAGGAATAAAGTAGAATACGTTCAAAATTATAACTTATAGTACTTTTTTCCTTATTTTGAGATATGGCTTTATACTGTTCAGAAAAATATTTGCAAATTATTTATTTTGAAATAAAATCGCGATATCTTGAATCGTTTTTCGAAAATCAATAGTTATAACGGTGAATTCACTTCATAAGCATCTCCATATGTCAAGAAGGAAAAAGAAATACATATTAGTA
Organism: Prosapia bicincta; assembly: GCA_036971475.1. Lineage (NCBI taxonomy): Eukaryota > Metazoa > Arthropoda > Insecta > Hemiptera > Cercopidae > Prosapia > Prosapia bicincta. The sequence continues at coordinate 38,111,569 of JBAIZL010000008.1, forward strand.
GATTCCTTCTACACGTGAGCTACTAGTTTTTAACTGAAATCACTTGTACGTATATGTTACACTCGAGGTGGGTAGAATACCACCGTAAGTATTCTAGTCACCTTGTGTTACACTTGCCTGTAGTAGTGCTTACTTTTATGATTGTTGAGGACGGCCTGGGTTACTCAGAGTTGTGTTACGGTCTGAGTTGACAATAGGACACATTTTTCGAAAAGGCCGTCCTCAACAATCATAAAAGTAAGTACTACTATAGGCAAGTGTAACAAATGTACAAGTTTTTTTTAGTGAAAATAAATGTAGTAAGTGGGAAAATGTAGAAAACTTAATGTAACTTAAACACTACTCTCAAGGTATTACGGGATGGAATGTCCACCTAGAACAAGTCCCGAGTCTGAGAGCCCGGCCCTTACGTAAGGCTAACCGAAAGTGGATGAGATCCTATAGCACTTTCTGGACCGAACTAATCAGACGGGGTATCCAGATACGAAAACCTGGGCGCTCGGAAGGTCCTACTGGTCCCGAGGAGTTCTGGAAAAGCGGTCCAAACGTAGTGTTTGGTTGGAGCTCGTCTCATCGCAGAGGTGGGGTGGTCACAGGTCCTAGCCTCACAGCAAGGTTGCAAGACTCTTGCACACTGGTAGCACTGGTCGTGGCACCAAGCCACCGTCTCAGGACACCCGAGTAGGAGTCACGAGTTTGAGGTTGGATTAGTGGTGGGAAATGGTTTCATATGCTAGACTGTGGATTCGCCACATAAGGAAATGTCTTTGTGTTCCTTGACAAGGAGGAGAGACGTAAGAACCAGCTACTCCTTGTCACCACTCTTTCTCTTCAACATCTTTCTTTCTTCTATTCTTTCACATAACACAATGCCGAACTCCTAGCAACGCAAAATAATTCAATATTTCTTACACACTTAGTTCTATAAAAGAACAGATTGGTCTTTTGGAACTCTTAGAACGACAGATTGATCTTTAATAAGATCGCCTATGGAGCATGCTTCTCCTATTTGGGCTCATGCCTCGATGGCGGTTTAGACAGCCCTCAAGCAAGAGTTGCAAAGACAGTCTCGGTTGCAGTATCTTCCTCCAGTATCTGCAAAGTGAACCAAGAGGTGACGTAGAAAGCCTTGAAAGTAGGAGAAAATACAGAACGATAAATTCACTAACAAGCCAAGACGTTGTGCTCCAGATCACATCGCAAGGAGAACGTTTGACAATTCCAACAATAACTGGAAAAGTCAGCCCCTGTAGAATTTGACAAAGAAACAAGAGAAACTTTTAGCCTACAGCACAACAAATTTCATACCTACCAAGACTCAATATTTTTTCTTTTTTTTTTATTTATGAAAAACCAATTGCGGTTATCATTGTCAAACAAAATCTAACACGGACCCAATATTCACTCCCAAGCTTCCAGTGAACTGTAAAATTGTGATGAGCCTCCTAGAACCAATGCAGTACGAAGGAGTCGTCCGACATTATCAAGACTAAAGTGCTCTTGGTCACTATTTAGGAGAGGACTTTGTGCACGTATGTACAGATTCTGATGATACAAAAACTAATGGAGGTTCTGTAATCCTCTTGACTACTCCAAGAGAACAGAATACCAGCAGAATATTAGTGCCAGAGCTGTAGAATCTAACTTTGCTTGTGGACTTTAGATGGTGGCAGAGGCGCTTGATACAAATCCCTTCATACAACAGAGCAGGCTGGCTGTCTTGTCTTTTTCTGAGACTCAAGGGCAGCCATTCAAGCAATGCTGAATGGTGGCTGCTTGATCATCAATGGTATTCATTCATGCCTTGACGAAATTCATGAGCTGGATAAAATCTCCACTCTCCAATTGCTGCCACCCCATGTCAACTTGACTGGCAATGAGTGTACACATAAGCTGGTAAGGGAGTCTAGTGGCGTTAACAATAACACATACCCTATTGGACGCAAATGCTGTGTCTAAACTAAAACAGAATTCAATTCTAATGATTCAACAGCTCTATAAACATCAATGAGGAGCGACTCTTAACAAAACCCAGTCAGATTAGGAACCGGACATCACAGTGGTATGAACATCGATAAAGAAGGTGGGAAAACCTACCAAGACTGTCATCTGCCCGAACACAGAACTAACGCCGACACACATATCCAACTGTCCAGCATCCTTCCTGACTTATTCAGTTTTGGAGCTTTACGTTCGGAGGAGAACCTTTATGGCGACAACATCGTAAAGATAGCAAGAGCTGTTATTCGCACCCACGGCATTATCTAAAGAAGACCCTTTACATATAGTTTTTTTTTTTTTTAATTCTTATAATTTCCCTTTTTTCTATGACAAAAATAGGCAAAATTGTTCAGTAATTATTATTATTATTTTTTATATATTGTGTATTAATAAATATATTCTAAATTTCTTTGTTTTAAATAACAAATAAAAACTGTTAGTTATAACTTTACTATTATTTTTTTAAAAGAAAATATATTCTAACCGTATACCTTGTAGCTAAATTCTTTTGCAGAATGAGTTAGTGCTCTGTTTTATAAACGGAAACGTTATTTTAAAAACTTTTCCTTGTGTTGTAAATTTATTTTTTGCAATATAGATTTATTCGTGACGACATTAGATTTTGTTATTTTTCCGTGTTCCGGAAAACTTTGTGTTTTTGTGTGTGTGTGTGTGTGTGTGTGTGTGTATGTGGTAACATGCTATAATTTCTGGTTGTAATTCAGTATGTTACATAAATATTTGTTGTTTAGTTAATGTAAAATCGGCTTTGTTAAAAGAAATTTTTGTTTTTTGAAAGTGTTTCATGACAGGTCTAGTCGAAACGCAAGGCTTTTTTCTG
>JBAIZL010000008.1:38116910-38371910 GCA_036971475.1 Prosapia bicincta
TCTCCTTCGGTAAAATTAGCAGTGAATCTATAGGCGTCGATACAACAGTAACTGACAATTGGATTCAAAACACTTGGCCTAGAATTAGGAAAATGTACAAAGATGAAGACATATTCAATGGTGATGAAACTGGTATTTTTTTACAGACTAACACCAGGTAAAACTCTAAACTTCTAGAACGAAAAGTGTGTCGGCGGCCAGTTTCTGGAGATCCTATAACGGCTTTTGTTTATGCTAACACGATAGGTTTGGAAAAAAGGAATCTTTTTGTTATCGGTAAATGTCTCCACCCTAGGTGTTTTAAAAACGTGAAAAAACTTCCTGTGCACGCTTCTCCCAACAAAAAATCCGGGATAACTTCTTGCATCTTTGAAGAGGAATTGCGAAAATGGGACAAAGAACTTCAGCAAAAAATAGAAACATTCTCATATTGGTTGAATAGGACATTCTCCTCCAACTGCCAAGCCTATAAGGTTAAACTTCAACCTTGTCTTTCTACCTGTCAATAGCACGAGTATTTCTCACCAATGGATAAAGGAATCATTAGAAGTCTAAAAAGCTACTACCGCAAACCGCTGTTAAAGAAGATTTTGTGTCATATGGATTCAACGAGTTGTGTCAAAATTACTCTATTGGATGCAATTGAATTTTTGTACGAGGCGTGGAAAAGTGTAACACTGCAAACGATAACCATTTCCTTTAGGAAAGCAAAGTTAACTAATAATGACGAGTTTAATGACGACAATGAAAACGATGAAGACAAACCTCTCTTACTGTGGATACAACAGTTATCTACAGCTGATGAGTTCGACTCAAATGAAACAGTGGACTACCATCTAGAAATGTTTGAATTTCTTAGCCATTCACAGATCTTGGAAAGTGTTAAAAACGCTGCAGAAGAAGATGATAGTAGTGATGAATTAACAGAACTGGACGCAGAATCTAGCACTGCGTCCTAAGGTACAAAAGGCTGTGTCAGCACTGGCAGCTTTTATCAAGTTTTTACCATTGCAGAGAGACACCTACCGAAATTCTGATGACAGTAGATAATCTCTACAAGGTGAAAGAGAGAGTTTATATTGAGGTACGGAGGGTGCAGAAGAAATTTATAGGCTTCTTTCAATAATAAGTTTAAGTCAAATATTTACAAAATAATTGCAAAACAATAAATTAGTGTAGTCCTGGTGTGGACATAATGGGTTTTCAATTGACACCTATGTGTACATTCTGTCGGCGTAGGCCTATTTTGAAACGGTTTAATTGCTTACTCTTTGAAACGTAGCCTATTTAATGAATCTAATCTTTATAGTCAGCATTTTTCAGTTATGCGCGGATTATAAGCTATTTATAGAATATTGTACGTTCGTACAAGACTCGGATGTAACGGATGTATATATATTTCTATTACGTGTAGGAAAAACATGTTTTTAATCTTTTAATCTTACTATGTACGTAAAACACAATTTCTTGATTCATTGGATATTGGTTTTATTTGGTTAAAGTTTACTTTCAAATTTGAACACGCAATCAGGAAGTAGTCATAGGAACGCATTTGTTAATTCAATATACCCTCAAAAGTCAATCTCCACTCTATAAGTCGATGCCACGCAGTAGTAATGGGTTTTTAAAATGTGTTTGTAAGATGAATCGACATTATAGGTTAACTTGCAGCAAAAAAAACATGTTCTTTGTTACTGTTCATACAAAGTCCGACAGGTTGCAGCACTGTATGGCTGCTTGGAAAATTCCACTTAAAATCTATAGATACCAATTTATATTTTCCCAGTTGACTTTACAGACTAACTCAGGCGCGTTTCCAGGGGGGGGGGGCGATGGGGCGTACGCCCCCCAACATTCAAGAACATTGGGTTGAAAATCGACAATAAATTATTAAATTAGGACTTTTTTCGATAATTAAGTTATTATAAGGTCAAATATAAAATCCAAACTCAATTAGACTTAAAATCCGCACGAGACATGATTGAAGACACTTTGGTTAAATTAACTAGGCGGCGAGAAAAGTGTGTAAAAGTATTTAATACCATTTTTGAAGAAGTTTGTCAACTCGCAGAGGAATTAGATGTCGAAATTAAAATACCCAGAAAAGCAAAGAAACAAATTAATAGAGAAAATTATCCTGCAATCGAGAAAAAAATTGATATAGATTCTGTCATTGATCTTTATGCAAGAAAACGCAAACATCGACTAGAGTTTATTATTTAACTACGAACTATTAATTTTAGTATGAATTTAATTTTTAATTGATATTTGAACCTATTGTTAAATAAATAATACTTATAAAAATTGAAATCATTAAATATTTTCAAATTTTAAGCATTTTTGTTACATGTTTTTACCTACACGCAAGCGCGCGCACACACACACATATTATATATATATATATATATATATATAATGCATCGATCGCCCCCTCCCCGAAGCAAGTCGCTGGATACGCGCTTGACTAACAGTAAGTTATCTTTACCTAAATCTCCAATATTTTATTTATTTTGTATTTTTATCTTTTTTAAAAAATCAATATAAAGAAAATGGAAAATCATAGAAAACAAAATTTTAATAAAAAGTTTGTAGAATTGATTGTTCACCAAACATATATAAAGAGAAATTGTATGTAGGCCTACACAAAAATTTTGTTGAAAGAATATAAGTCATTCAGAAGAACTATAGAATACAGGAAACAAAGTAGAAGATACTGATAAAGTATCATTATTTTCAACTATAATAGAGCCAAATATTTCTGGTGTCACTAAACACTTTTAAATGTTTATAAACTTGTCTATAGTAGCACTTACTTTGTTTGTTGAGGATGGCCGTTTCGGGAGATGTGTCCCATTGTCAACTCAGACCGTAACGAAACGGCCACGGCGGTCCTCAACAAACAAAGTAAGTGCTACTATAGGCAAGTTTATAAAAATTTTTAAAAGTGTTTAGTGATAACTAGTAGCTCACGTGAAAATGGAATTAACAAATACAAATTCCTCTGGTGTTTTCAGGAATTTTGTTCTTTCCTACTAAACGTTATTCGCCTCCTCACTGAGGACTTAAAACCTTCCCAGTTTGTCCTTCTCGGGTTCCTAAGCCACACCACAAGGAGGACAACTCCCCTCAACATAGCAGTAATCTGGTGATCTGACACGGAGAGCTCATCCGAAATCTTCCACTCATGCACCCACCTTCCATCTGTATATTACAGAAGGTAATACATCCCTTCTGTTTGATATGACAAATGTTGGTTCGACACCTGTGTTTAGAACCGCAATGTTTTCTTCAGTCAGGTAGGTGGGAAGCTCTCCCACATGAAGCCATAACAGATAGACTTAGACCACCAAACAAATAGGCTACTAAACTTTAGGTGAAAAATTTCCACTTTCAAGGAGAGGAGGAAGATAGGTCAAAAATAAGATTTGTAAAAAGTCAATGAACTTAACCTAACAATAATAATTGTATTAAACCTAAGATGACTTGAAATAAACCCCAAAACAATAAAGATGTCAAAATCTATAAGTATCATGAAATACTACCAGTGTGGAAATGCTACCATGTATTTATGAAATACAGGTTTTTCCTAAAATCTCAAAAATGCAACCAATAGTATAAGTTACATTAAAGTACTTGTAATTTATTTTTAATTTGGCATCTCTAAAGAGCACTAGCTAATTCTGTTGTGTTGAATTATTAAGTATAAAAAAAGGAAAAAGTGTGACCAAAAGGAAAACTATATCTATAAAATACTAAAAACAGTATTTGCAGTTATGGCTACAAAAGTCTTTAAAGAAGTTTATAAAACAGAATTTTTTGTTCACTAACTTATCGTAAAAGGTTATGGACTTTGATTCTCCAAGAAAATAAATTAAATGAATTGCAGATGAATAGATTTCCAATAATCTAAAAAAAAGATCACTATGGTTTCATTTACCAGTGTGCCAATGTTAGTAAACTGTGCACACTTTCAGAATTGGAAGTTTCGAATAAATTAAATTTTTGTTAAAGGATAAATAAGCAATATTCTTATAAATGATGAGCCTACAGATGAGAAACTAAAAAAAGGAATTTTAAATTAAATATTCTAAAGCCAAGGTTTATCAGTTATACATGGTCTATATTTATTTAATAAAGATAATGAAACTTGTGAATAATCAAAAGAATAAACAAGAAATTGGCATTTATCAGAATTGGCATTTACTGCTTTGTACTCAGATAAGTTAAAATATAACCCTTAAATAATATATTTTTGTAAACTCAGGAGCAAGAAATCACCTAAACATGGGATACTAGATAACCTTTGTTGTAAAACAAAAGTCCTGGATCACTCTGTATGTAATGGAGAGAAAATGTACACTAATAAAATAGACACACTAAAAGTGAATTGTCACAATAATGAAATAACAATTGAGGCTCTCACAGTACCAGGTCTTGAACACAATCTGTCAGCAATAGGCAAATTGGCACAAAAAGCTCATATGATAATAATTAATAAGAAAGTTATAACTATCACTAATAATAATTAAAATATACATCAAGTGAAAATTGTGTAAGCCAAGTAGGCCTAGAAGACAAAACATTATGGTAACCCAGATTAGAGCATCTCAATATAAAAGGACTTTCATAACTTGGTTTATTTGAATCTATATAAAAAGACCCAGAAACATAATTTTTACTAAAACACTTGTAAATATTTACAAACTTCTCTATAGTAGCACTTACTTATATTTGTGAGGACAGCCGTTTCGGGAGATGTGTCCCATTGTTAACTCAGACCGTATAATAAATATAATTTTTACTTACTAAAAAGTCAAAAATAATTTTCTGATAACAAAAACATAATTTATCAAAAGCTCATTACCCACACAATTTTGAAGTCGGTGCCAAATTTCATACATGGACTCATATTTAACATACTGAAAGTAAGAAATAAAGGGATTTTACATGATGTTGGAGCTCCTTGGTATGTAGATTAAGAAATTATGATATACATACAGGCTATTCAATCATTTCTTCCATACACATATTTTATAGATACAGTATAAGAAATTTATTAAATTTAAGATACAAAAAGATTAAGGAATTATGATCTCTTATTTCTATAAGCATCTACAGAAATCACATTCCATATAAATCATTCAAAGAAGGTTGAATAGTCCGCAATCTGTATATTTGAACAAAAAATATGCAATCACATTGTATGATCTTTGCCAAAAACAAAGATCAATTATCATCCCGCATATTATCATAATATCGAATACATGAAATTTTTGTTTAATGAGAAGAGTCTGTGGTTTGCTATAATTAGTCATGGGAAATCAAGCAATCAAAAGGTTGATTGTTTTGGAAAATTTTGAAACAGATTTAATGGATTAGCAAACAGGTGTGATTCATTAAACAGCAGCCAACTTCAAACTTTTTTGGGTAATAAGCTTATGATAAATTATGTTTTCATTATCAGAAAATTATTTTTTTATTTTTTAGTAAGTAAAAATTATATTTCGGGTTCTTTTTTTTTGAAGTCGGTCATTTTTTTTTTTTTATAATTATTTCTTCATTAGAGGTATGATCTTTAACCCTCGGGTAGGCACGTGGGATACAGGTGTAGCCCAGAGTTTTTGTTTAGGCTGCAACGCATCTCATAAAACTAGTGGAGGAAAATCTACACCATTAGCTGTTGTTTGTCATCTACCCTACTTCCTGAGTTCGTGATTGTCACTCAAAGTGTGTGCGTTTTGTAATTGTTTAAGACTAAAGTTGTTTGGGCTACACCTGTAGCCCATGCAACCTTTAGTGTTATGAGTGAACCAAAGCGTGCTCAGTTATCATGTGCAGGTATTTTGCATGATTCCTTGTCAGATGCAGAAAATCATTCATTACTATCCAATGATGCTCAATCAAGAAATTTAAAAACCCATTCATACTTATACTTATTTTTTTGTTTTATTTTTATGTGTGGTAGAATACTACATAAAATAAATGCTGTGATTGTTTATTTTGCTTATTAATTATCTTATAATTCATAGTCCTTATTATTGTTTTTAATTTTCCCTTTAAATTTTTTTAAAAATTTAAAATAGCGTATTATTGTCTCCAAATCAGACAGATTGGGATGTAACTTTAGTGGGACCACCAGGAATGTTTACTCTTTCATTTGCAAGCAAACTCACTTTGATTGGTTAAATACTTCCAACGTTATCGTGGAACAAACAGAAATAAAACATACGAATTGAATACAGAACCTCCTCTTTTTTTGAAGACGGTTGTAATTGTTTATTTTGCTAATTAATTATCTAGCTATTCATCCTTATTTTTTAATTGTAACTTTTCTTCAAAAATGTTTTTTAAAAATTTAAAATAGCGTATTATTGTCTCCAAATCAGACTGATTGGGACGTAACTATAATGGGATCACCAAGAAGATTTCCTATCTCATTTTCAAAAAAATCACTTTGATTGGTTAACTACTTCCGTTATGGTAGAACAAATAGAAAAAACATACACAGAACCTCCTCCATTTTAAAGTAGGTTAATAAAATTAAAAAAAAAAAAAAATAGAACCTACTTCAACAAAACTGTTTTATTTTAGAAGCCTAACCTGAGTAGCAGGTTAACCTTTGTCAACAAAATGACGAATTCAAAAAATGTCAGCATAGTAAATTAATAATTTTTACTTAGTTCTTTGAATAATTACTTATGAAAAATGTTTGTTTTGTATCAAAAATAAAGCTACTAAATTACCTTTTGTCTGACACAAAAAAAGTCTAAACAGAATATCCTCCTTCACAAAACAGTTAAAAGGTTTTCAATTAATTCTAGATTATTATTTAAATTTCGTTTTAGTGAATCTTCTCAAAAAAAGCTACTAAAAATTTTTTTAAAGAGTTACAATGAACTTAAAACTCTGCATAAGACTAAAGTTAAATGGAATATTTAGATAACTAGAGTCGATTTTAAAATTTAAACTAAATACAAAGAAGTAAAGTTAAAGTATAGCCCACTCTACCATGCACACAACAAATTAATGGTAAATTGAAATGCATGAATCACACAGTGGTAAATAAAATAAGAACAAAACTAACAGGAACAAAAGTACCAAAATACCTGCAGGTGTTCAGCTTATGAACCTAAACATAGTCCAACAATTGCCCAAGTGAGTGATAAACACCAGCTCTCTAGTGGCATAGACAGTGAGACTTATCAAAGTTATAAACTTATAATTCCCAAGTATGGTTTACGTATATTCTAAAAGGCTTCTATCCAATCCTGAAGCTATAATTGGTGTAATAATTGCATACTGTAGAGGTGGCTGTAGAATCTGGTTACTAGATGAAAGAAAAATCATTCAATCAAGAAATATTGTTTTAAATGAAAGCAATATATATTTTTCAAAGAAATTAAATGTCCATCAAGCAAAAAACTATTATTAGCCTAAGCTTTCTCAAGATATATATGATTAACAGGACAAAACGGGTGAAAAATGTCCTGAACCTCCTAGTAATAAAATTTCTGATGATAGATGAACCTAGTAGGCTAAAATGGAAACAAAGATGGCTGACTATGAGTTACTATGCTTATTGTTTTCTTTGTAAACAGGATGAATCACAATCGATCGATAATGAAAAACAGAAACTTAATGAATCACATGTTTTAAAGTTCTTAAAACATATGCCTGATATATCTATCTTTTAAAGATACATACGTGGAAACCTGCAGAATTAACTTTAGACAAAAAAGCTATAGATTAAAAATGGGTTTTAGAACAAAATATGATGAGCATTTCTTGTGATAAAAGGCTTTCAACAACCTAATAGTAAAAGGGAATTAACATATGCACTATTTTTCAGGATGTTGACTGTATGTATACTGTAATAACAATCGGTAATAAATGAATAACCATTATAACAAATAGATGTCCCCAGTGCTCTCCTAAACTGTATTGTTATGGGTGGTATTTATGTTGAGAAACCTCAAGGTTTAAATGTTAATCCAAAAATTTTAAAATTAAAACATTCATTATGTGGACTACAATGTTCCCCAAAAGTTTACTGATGTTTGACAAAAGTTTGGTTTAGTTAAAACTCAAAATGACTGCTGCCTGTACTATACAAAAAAATATATATTGTAGATAATGCCTTAATGATTGGAGATAGGAACAAATTTGATTCATTAATATCCCTTTTGCAATCTGAACTAAAAGAGTTTAGAAAATGTATAAGTCTTCCTAGGAATAGAAATTGGGAGAGGACTTAAAAGTATAACACATTAAGATGATTGCCTGTCTACAGAGTGAATATAAAAGACAGTTGTTGCAATTGAAAAAGTTTTCAAAGTTGAGAAACATAATATAAATTACAAGGTACCTCTTTGTAGTCTGATTTACAGTTTAAAATATTTGGGACTTACAACACGCCCTGATATAATTTTTTCAGTGTCATTTGTATGTTGTGTTCTTGACAAACCCACAGATCATACGTGGATGACTGCAAAAAGAGATTTTCATATTCAAGTGGAACTAAAGATATTTGCATAAATGTCTTATTTATATAACAATAATCTAGACTGACAGGCTGTTAGTGCTGACTGAGAAGGAGATGTAAGCTCTTGAAAAATCATCTCTTGAAAATATGATGTAGCCTAGAGTGGTTTCATGAGTGTTTTCGATGGAAATCTTGTATCTTGGTTTTCAAGAAAATAAACTTGCATCGCACTATCGACTATTTAAGCTGAATATTTTGCTGACTGCAGCTATTCAAAAAATAGTTAATTTGAAATGTAACGTAACTGAGTTTGTGCTGTGTAAAAGGGAAAAAGTTTGTATCTTTAAAAGTTGATAATACAAGTGTTGTATCTTTGGTAAAAACACATTCTATTAGTAAAAGAGCTAAACACATTGATATCAGAGCACATTTAATAAAAGAACTGTCTCAAATGTTTTACTAATGTTGAATTTGAAAGTAATAATCTAGCAGATCTTTTCACAAAAGCCTTGTGAAAAGAAAGATTCGTCTATTTAAGGAATTCAGTGATGAATATCAAAGACAAATAGTTATCCTCTTCATATACAGATATTTTCTGTTGTTGTTTTGCAATTAACATTTTGTAAGACCCTAAGCCTAACCAAAATTTTGGTTTTCAATCAAGTATAAATCAAAGGGCTTTGTATATAATATGCATCAATTATAGTAGTTTGCAGTTTTTGTGTTGTACATCTTGAGGTTTTTTATATAAATTACACTTTTTTGTATTAACTTGGCAAAAAAACACTACTTATTGATTTAACCAGCAGACACACATATTTGACCATATAATTAACAACTTTTCTATGAATAATAACACACCACAGAACAGAAATACACCACAGACTCGCACCAACACAACACACCTAAGCAACAGTCTTGTCAGTAATTCACACCATTGAAAAATGCACTGACCTAGTGTGAAACGTCTCTGCTGAATGAATCAGTAAGTAGTGGTTTTTTTGTCAAGTTAATACAAAAAAGTGTAATTTATAATAGTTTATTTGTAATTTGGCATCTCTAACCATCTCTTCCAGCTGAATTTAATTTTACTAAATTATTGTATATAAAAAAAGTGAAAGTACGGCTAAGAGGAAAAGTATATCACTTTTTTAATAAAAATTAAAAACTGTATTTTCAGTTATAGCTAACAAAGCGTTTAATTAAAGGTATTTATAAAACAGAATACGTGTTTCAACCTAAATTCAGATCCATCAGAGAAAGTATTGCTAGTGCCTTGAAAAGTTAAATTTTTTCCTGTCGGTCTGTGGAAGGTAAACCACTGTATTTTATTTCATTTATACCGCCCAAAGGTAAACTGAAGCATGCGCTCCCTAACCGCCACTAAAGGATGCATTCTTTATGGCTTACAGACTTCTGCGAGCAAACATAACATAGTAAAGGTTGTAACGGTTTTCTGGTATCTATTATCAATATTAAGTAGCACAACATTGATAAAGAGACTTCAAAAACACTATTATTTGTTAATAAAGCATAAAAAACAATATTTATAACATTTAGTATCATGAAAATTTACATCACCTCCCTCTCATTTTACCATTGTAAGTTAATGTTCACTCACCGACTGAGGCCGGATTAAACTATCAAAAAAGTTTATAGTTTTACTTTTGAAACACCAAACTGAATAAATATGTATTATTGCAGTTTTTGTGTTGTACATCTCGAGGTTATTTGTAGAAATTACACTGTTTTGTATTAACTTGGCAAAAAAACCACTACTTAGGCTACTGATTTATTCAGCAGACGCGGTGCGGTCTAGGTCAACGCATTAATCAATGCTGTGAATTACTGACAAGACTGACCCTCATGCGTGTTGTGTTGTGAGTCTGTGGTGTATTTCTGTTCTGTGGTGTGTTATTGTATACAATAACACGAAACGCGTCTGCTGAATAAATCAGTAAGTAGTGGTTTTTTTGCTAAGTTGATACAAAAAAGTGTAATGTATTATATATTATATTATACTATGTTTTCTATTGACTAAATCACAATAAACGCTATTTTTTTAAAATTACCCTTAACCCTTGCAAAGCCAAGCTATTATTTTTAAATAAACCATATTAACCACTAGTAATTTAATTTTAGTTGTGATAAACAATTGAAAAAGCGATAGGCCTATATTAAATTAAGCTCAACCTATTGAAATCACTTTTAACTAAACCATACAAAACGCTAGCGATTTTATCTTAATTATAATCAGACAAATAAGGAACACAGCACCCACGAAGTTAATTTTTAAGTTACCTATTTATATTCATTCTAAAAAAAAATTGATTACCAAAAGTTCTTTTTAAAATAACAGTATAGGCCTACTATTGAGTTTCCATTTATCAACATTGTAAAACTTTATTTTCTTTCATTGTCAATTATTAATAGTTGTTGACAGAAATTGTCTTTCGATATTTTCAATACTAAATATGTAACTATGTTTTAAAAAAACATTCTAAACAAAAATCAATTGATGTTATATGTAATACACTTATGTATAGTGTTTAAAATAGTGAACAAAATACAAATATAATCTTAATGCATAGGCACAAATGAAACCTTACAAACTAAATGTTTCTTTAAGGAACAAGTAACTATTTTTTACTATATAAAAGTTATTATATACTTACAGTATTTAAAAATTTGGCGACAAAGGACCCGGTTGGGATATATTTCATTGACACCGGCTAGTTTATAAAATTGACACCAGACACCAGAACTTTCCAGGACGTAAATGAATGCAAGATTAATTCGATGCGATAGTGCATATATATTCCGTCAGGTAGCAGCACCTTACAATATTTCAAAGTATAGATAGAATTTTAAACAGATAGAAATTATAGGCGATATTTAAAAAAGATATATCTTAAATAAATTGAAGTAAATAACTTTCCACTTTAAAATCTATATTTTTTTTTGTCTACATAAATCCTAATTTAATTTTTTCGATTAAAAGGTCTTCTTTTATTTTACAAAACTTGAAAAAAAGGTAATGTTTTCAGATGAATTTCTAAAAACTTGGAATACTTTTGAAATTGGAAAAAGCAAAAATAAATGTAAACCTTTCAATTTAATTGTATAAAAACCTATATCTATTAGTAAAAAGCCGAGACCTATTAGCAAAATCCTATTATATTATCAAGGCCTGCAATCTGTAAAATCTGAAATGTTTAACCAAATACTTTTTTTTTAATTAAAACTTTTATATATTCAAAACGATCAATGACTTCATGCGTATGTTTAATAATGTTGTTCTTTAATTATTCTTTATTGAAATCGTTTGGCATTCATTAAAAAGTTAGAAATTAAGCCTATTAAGAGTTTCTTAAAAAAATATATTTTTTTATTAATATGCTGAAAAAATATGATCTTGAATTCTTTATATTCAAATATTCAAAATTTAATTTAAAATGTCATTATATTTATACCTTCGACGACATAAAATTGAGTTGATAGATATTTGCAAAATTAATATTACATTTTCTGTGATTTATGTGGCCAAAGGTTTAGCAAATAATTTTTCGCCTTAGGAGGTGCTGATATCTGCTGACAACTATGTGAACTATGACATTTTCTCCCGTTAATTTTAAATTCACAAAGATTTATTTCAGATTAATGCAATGGGTAATTTGAGTGTTTATATATATATATATATATAAACAAACTTACAAATTGCAAAACTAGCAAGAATAAAATATTTTTAATTTTTTCCAACAATAATTAATAGGCCTATATCTTATTCACTAAATTCGAAGGTAAAAATATAGCCTTAATGACGTTAGTTAAAAATTTTTTCACATAGGCCTACTTGTTTTAATGTGTAGAATAAAGTATAATTTAATATAATTTTATATTACGAATTTGAAAACAAATGTTTAAAAATTTGATGATTTTATAGAGCTTTTAAATATTTTTTCAGTTAGAGAGCATCTGAAATTACTAACAAAGTACTTAGGAGACTCGTTTCTTAGCTTTCTGTTTGTTTATTTATTTTCTGCCACAAGCATATTTAGTTTATAATTAATTAAAATAAAAGGTAGAGTAAAAATTAAAATTATTTTATCCCACTGCTATAGGGGCCTGAAAAACAATAGTGCTAGGGGCTAAGCAAAAACTCGAACATGACGCTTCCTTATAGAATTTTAGAGAAGTAGTTAGGCCTATATGTAACTTTTTTTAAAAATGTAGAACGAGTAAAACCTTGCTAATCCAGAGTTTAAATTCTGCCCTTTGCTGGGCATCCCGAAGGTCTCTTAGGCCTGCTCATCGCGGAGATAACATCTGAATGGGTTTTTATTAAAACAAGATTCATAGTCGTATTTTGTAGCTCGCTCTTTGTAAATGAACAGAGAAAAAGCAAAGCTTACAAATATTTTGCATCTACCACTTGTAACAATCAAGTGTAACCTATTTAAAAATTTGTTAAACGAAAGAAAATTATTTTTGTAAACAATTTAATTATGACATAATTTTCGTAATTTGATATTAATGTCAAAATAACAACTTGAGCGATGATAACAGTTTCTTTTAACTAATCTCAACCATTGATCGTATGAGGAATTTTTCTTTGTAGGCCTACTTAAACGAGCTTAAAAATATAAATCACGCAATCAAGTTATCTCTTTAATCTTCGAAAGTCAAGCGGTTTATATAGATTCGTTCTAAATAAAGAGTCGAAGTAATTTCTAGCAAAAAATGGCAACCAGTTTAAAAGAAATTCAACTTATACAACTATTACAAACGTTGTTAAAGTTAAATCCTAATCTACTTTCAGTAAACAAACTTTTCTAGCGATCCCATAATTCTTTCCATCTTCTCAGTACCTTATACTCATGAAGAATTATTGAAAATAAATAAATGAAAAAATTTCAAACTGAAACCTTTCAGCGAAAAAACTGTAGGTGAAAATGTTAGCGATATCTCTTGGAATTGATTTCTGTTACCGGGTCACCATGGCAACGACTTTAAAGGCGTTATACAGGTACTTGTGCAGGTGTCCAGCTCACCTACATTTCCACACTAACCTAAGATAGTGAACTCCACAAGTTCCGCGGGATAATCGTTTTTATTTTGTAAGTTCAGTGCGAAATGGTAGTAATCTAACTGACACAGGGGTTTGTTCAGTAGAAAAGTGGAAAATAGTTTTTCTTTCTTTTTTTAATTTAGTGTTTAGCAATAGGGAGTGTTAAATACATAGCCAATTTCCTAACTGTGCTGGATTCTCTACATTTTTTCAGGTTTCGTAATTATTTAAAATGTATACTTTCACGTATTTTGTTTGTTAAGAAATCTCATAGCGTTTTAGAGCGGATCGATTCGACAAATATAAAGCAATCTCATCGAGAACATGGAAGTCTCCGGTGATACCGTGAACAGATCCATCAGCGACCACGGAAAGCTTTTGCTATGCGACACAGAGTTCTTGCACAGTTTCCTTCGTGTCGACGACGAATCCGGGTCCGATTCGGGCGACGGCGGCAAAGGAAAGGTTCTGCGAAAGAAACCGTCCGCGGACGCGTTGATAATGCGGAATCAAGACGCGGACAAGAAACGCGAAAAGGATCACCCTAAACAGCCCGGAACGCCGCCTCCCGCGGGACCGACGACATTCCTACAGCTCAGCAAGGAGATAAAGATGAAGGCGAAACAGGCGGGCGTGAAACAAGTGCGCGGTAGGAGGGTGAAGGTGAGGAGACAAGAAGAGGTGTACACGGATAAGGACAGGGCGGCGGCGGTGAACATGGGAAGCAGGGATATCAAGCAGTCCCTGAAGATGAAGAGGAGGCAGGACCGGAGCAGGGCTCTGCAGATTCCTGAGGAAGCCGAGCCGGGGACCATGCTGGCGTTGGGATACAATGAGCTTCGCACCGGGGATGTGAACATAGCTATCAACTTTGTGAACAAGGTGAAACTCAGCTAAGTTACCCAACATGATGTCCACCTTCTTACTTTATGTCCTAAGTATCTTTTAACCATATTGGGTATTTGAACATCCTTAAATTTGACAAACCCTCAACGAAGAGCGTTATAGAATTTGAATAAAACACTCATCTTCTCTTCTACCAGGAATATTTGTATATATTAGAGAACATTATTCTGGCTTTCCTAACAATACAATATTTTTTTGTTGACGAGTTTCGGATGTAGTAGAAGTACTGTAAGTTTGAAAATGGAGTTATTCTGTAAAAAAATAACAAAGGAAATTATTGTAATGTTAGGTAGGCAGGAAAATATACTCGAATATGTATTATAGAAGTTTCTTCTCTTTATTTTTATCGTTAATAGTCTAGACATTATCTTACTTTAACGTTATTATCATGAAGGCGAAGTTCATAACAAATAGTGTTTCCTTTCCAGAAAGTTGCTCCTCAAATTGTTCTATTTTTAGAATGCAATCAGTCTCAGAAACAATGAGATCTAGGCTACTCTCTATCGAGGGCTAGAAAGATATACCTTCGCGCAAATATTTAGAAAAATGTACTAAATGCTGACAACCCCAAACCCTCTTTTCTAATTCGTCTTTTACAAGTGTAGGCCTACTACATACGTTTCTAATAGGGAGATAAGGAAACCATGTTATTTCAAATGTAAATTGATGACACAGGAAGAAATTAAATCTCAACTTTACTTAAGTAAAACAAGGAAAAGGTATTAGTTTTACATGTCTTACGAATTTTGTTAGTTTATTTCTCTCTATATCGAGTGATCAAGCTGTTTGTTTCCATGCAATATGTACATAAATCTTTCTTGAACGTTGCCTGTCATTTCAGAGCCGTAGAATCGTCAAATATAATGTATAGGACGAAGGCACATGACGTTTCACTTCGAATTTTTGTCAACCCTAATCTTCCAATTTTCGTCGAATTTTTGACAACCCAAATCTTCCAATTTTCGTCGAATTTTTGACAACCCTAATCTTCCAGTTTTCGACGATTTTTTGACTACTTTAATCTTCTAATTTTCGTCGAATTTTTAACAACCCTAATCTTTCAATTATCGTCGAATTTTTGACAACCCTAATCTTCCAATTTTCGTCGAATTTTTGTCAACCAAAATCTTCCAATTTTCGTCGAATTTGTGACAACCCCTATTGAAAACGCAAATTATAAACACTCCAATAACTCCTATTAGAGTTCTTCAAATGATACTGTAATAAAAAAAATCATTGCAGTATGTTATTTATATTATAAAAAAATATCAGTTTCAGACGTAAAAATAATTTCATTGTTGAATATTTTTTTTATTGTGTTAGCAATTACAAAAAAGAGCTTTGTTATGACAAACACAAAATCTGGCGTATAAGTTAGGAGATTGACCACCCAATTACATTATAACAAGTAATATAGGCTAACAAAAATAATAAGTCAATTTCTATTTAGGTCGAATTTAATAAATAAATTATTTTTAAAAAACTGCATTAGCATCAAATATCAACCACTACAAGTTGAAAAAATGTATTTGAAGTCGAGTAGATGAATAAAATGTATTTTATTAACGACTGAAAATTTGAACAAGATATATATATATATATATATATATATATATATATATATATATATATATATATATATATATATATATATAGGGAGAGTGTGAACTAATAGCAAGAATTGAAAAAATAATATAAAAAAATGTATATGTTACATTTATAACCTATAACATAAAACCACCTGTTTTATGAAATCATATACTGTCACTAATTTTAAGCGAAACGCTATGAAACAACTATATTGCATACCTTTCACACTTTGTGAACAGTTTTTATTCCATAAAGACTAAAATAAATTCATGAAATTTTCATGAACAAATTAATATTTGAAAAACTCTATTAACTTTAAGTGTCATCCACAACAAGTTTAAAAAAATGTACTTGAACAGGAGAATAAAATGTGAAAATTTTAAGAAGATATATGTAACTAGAGTATGAATTAATACATAGAATTAAAATATTAGTACCTAATATATAGTTAGTATCTAATAAAAACCTATGATACACACTCAAACATTAGAGCTTTCTAATTAAGTTTTAGAAAGAATTCACTTTTAATTCAGAGCTACAAAGAGATACTTAAGATTTCGGTCTGTTGGTGTTTGTCGGTTATATAGGCACTACCTTTAGGGAATCGAAATCACCACCTTCAGTTCATAAGACCGCCAATCTAACATATAATCGATAGGTAGCGTTTTCTTTAATTCCGTCATCTTTCAAACAATTAAGGGATGTAGGTCTACTTTACAACGACCCGGATCATGTAATGATATGTCCCTGCCTCCTAGATATATTTACAATTCTTTCCCATCTTTCATATCAGATGATAGTTGTAACCTACTGTTTGATCTCTTTAAAACTAACAAAATACCAATAACTTTGTTTATATATCTTTTCTAGAAATTCTGATTCGTCACAAATGGTTACATTCTGGTCGCAATGGATACCACGTTCCTGTAGGTAATTATTTAATAGACTAAATGAATTGGAAAATAAATTGGAAACAGTTTTTACAACTACTGTCACTCATTCACCCTAGTTACTAAAGATATTTTTTTCCTCGGGTCTTACTTCTAAGTCTGCTAATTTCCTTTGTGTGTGTGTATATATATATACATATATAATGCAATATAATACTAATGTAATTATCGAATTAATACATATTATTTGCCATTGCAATATAAAAACATTTAATGAAATCAATAATTTTTTTAAATTTTGTATTTTGTGAAATATACAAATTCTTTTAAAATAAAAATTGTAAATAATTTAATAATTAGAAAATATGTTTAATAAATATAACATTTTTTAAAAATTTTAAATAAAATTTATTTTTTGAATAAAAGGTTACTTTGTTATAGGCATTGGAGTTGTGTCCCACTGACAAGAATGCCTTGGTCGCCCGAAGCAAGTGTTACCTGTTGCTGGGAGAACCACGACTTGCTCTTCAGGATGCAGAGACGGCATTGGAAGGAGACAAAACATTTATTAAAGGTAGGTTTACACTTTGGCAAAAAAGAATTACTAATCAATTATATTTTTAACTAAACAACCTTTAAGAAGATGTAAATATGATAGAAAACAAAATTACTGTGTTTTCTTACTTAAAATCAGTACAAAACCATTGGTAGTAAAATATTGTGTTTTAAGAATGAATCATAGGTCATTCTGTTTTGTGGTCCAATGCAAGCTATGTAAATG
This sequence comes from Prosapia bicincta, assembly GCA_036971475.1. Classification (NCBI taxonomy): domain Eukaryota; kingdom Metazoa; phylum Arthropoda; class Insecta; order Hemiptera; family Cercopidae; genus Prosapia; species Prosapia bicincta. Next base: position 38,134,628 of record JBAIZL010000008.1, read on the forward strand.
TAGTATAAACATTTAAAGGTTAGATAAGTCCTTTTTAACACCTATGTTATAGCAAAGATATTATTAAATTTTAAAACTAAACAAGGAACAAATTTTTTTAAATCAATTCCTACTTAGGTCAATAGAAAAAAATTATTTTAATGACTTTTTATTAAATAATTACAATTATTGTAAATATGTATATACATATGACAGAACCACAATATTAGGTGGCAAAATAGAAAACGAAATTGATTATTAAAATTAATTAATTAAATTTAATTAATGAATTAATATTTGAAAAAAAAACTATATTAACTCTCATCCATTTGAAGTTTTAAATGTTGGTTTACATTACCAACATCCTCAGGAGTTACAATACTAAGAGTCATTCTTAGTATTGTAACTCCTGAGGATGTTGGTAATGTAAACCAACGAAAAGCTTTGAGTTTATTATTCAATAAATTAAATATTCCTGTATTTGTGTATATTATTTGATCTTAAATATATATATATATATATATATATATATATATATATATATATATATATATATATATATATATATATATATATAGGAAGAGTGTGAAATAATAGTAGGAATTGAAGAAGGTCCTCCTCTATGTTTAGAGGAAACATTTTTAAATTGGAAAACATAAACATTCTGATAAATACTTCAATTTGTATGGCGGTTATGTAGGAAAATTAAATAAAAGTAGGCTTTCTAAAGTAAAAAAATTGTTTATTTTCACACATAAAAATTATTTTATCCAAAACTGTTTAGATACTTTCTGGACAGGAATTGTTTAATGTTTCCTTGCAAATGTAGCAGAAACTGTACATCAATCATTCATCAATTACCATAGGATGGCATCAAGAAAGAATCTGTGACTTCATGAACTCAAACATTACATATCTGTGTCAAATATAAACAAGACTTTATTTGTACTCTATCAGACCATCTCTAGCAAAGTAGTACAGTCAAGATCATTGAGTTGAGAGTGGGGGAACATAATCAGCATAGGGCACATCTTATTCTGTCACCAGTGCAGCCATGATTAAGATGAGATACTGCCATTTTCTGAAGAGTATGTTTTTATTAGTATTTAAAATGATGGTCTCAGTTTTTTCAGAAGTCAAGGTACTCTGTGGTGATGGTACAAGCACTTTCATGACTGATATATTCCATGATTGTATCTATGAAGCAGTTTTATCTATTTTACACAAGAGTCACAATGTATAAATGTTGTCATTTAAGGGACTTGAATTTGTTCATCGATTGTGACTTTGATGTTTTACACTTTCATATCTACCGATAAGGTCTGTATAGTTTTGGTAGCAAAACTAAAGAAAGCAAATGAAAATAGGGTAGTTCAAATCAGTAGCGGTTACACTAAAACGTCCGGAAGACCACCCACGCTTTGTTGGAGCAGTATGGGGTCTGCTTTATTAATAAGAAAAAAACACTGAATTTAAATTTAACACTAAACGTGAATTAAAGAAATAGTTCAATTTTATGAGTGAAGTTAAGCCTACGCCACTTACCATTCCAAACTGTATGAGGTTCTTGAAGAGCGGTGAGTCGTTCGACGAAACAGGCCTGTTTGGTGTCTAGCAGAGATGAAAGAAGGTTCTCGACGAGTGGCATGAACTACAACTCATTTAAGATTATTGTAAAGTAAAATCACTTCAAATAGTCACAACAGAAAAGCTTTAATCAACACTTGATAGTTCACACACGAGGTTAAAGAGTTAATTGTCTGCGGTGTAATGAAATACCACGCGGCTAACCTAACAAATTACACTTGTATAAAGAAAGCGGTTTCAAACAGTTTTATCGCGGCTAAAATCGTTAATTCATAGTTAGAACGCATCTAAAACATTAACTTAACATAATCAGTAAGCGGGGTAATAATCAGACGCGGTTTAAACCCGATGTAATCGGCTAAAACACTTGAACAGAAACCAGGAATGCCGCACTAGAAAGCCATGTTGCAAGAAGTGTGTAACTTGAGAGAAGACGGAAATGCTAGCAACAGGTTACTAAATCAGATAATTAGTCTAAAGCCATAGATGAATAGTCTAGATTCGTCTGGTGACTGGATCGTAAAACCTACTTATTTGCAGTAAAAGAATCCTAGATTCTGGTCGGCAATGAAAGTCTAGTAGGCGGTGGAACTTGAACTGTGATAAAACACCAGCTGATTGCTAGGTTGTACGAACTAATGAGAATTGTAAACAAACGTGGTCTGTTGAAAGTGAGGTTAAGGATCCTGTACTTAACATACCGCCCACCAAAACGAATGTTTTTAATCCGCCAGGTGGGTAGGGGGCGAAGAACCACTAAAGCACCGGAAACCGAGGGTGCCGAAGAAAAAAAAGTGGCAGGGAAAACGAAGAAAACCAAAAGAAACAAAAGGGGCAAGAGCGCCGAAGAAAGAACCTGTAGGAAAGCGGTGAAGAACTAATGATGAAGCGGAAAGCCGACGAGCTTGTTGACTGGTCTCTTCAGTTGTCCATGTGCAGTCTTGACAGTAGCTACCCTATCGATGTGGTCTGTTCCTGGATGCAATTTGAGGATCCGACCCATAGGCCAATGAAGAGGGTTCGAATGTTCACCAGTTATGAAGACGATTTGATTCTCCTTGAGTGGCGCCGAGTCCTTATTCCACTTGTGCCGTTGAATTTGTGTGTGTAGGTATTGGGTGGACCAAGTTTTCCAGAAGCGGTTGGACATTTGCTGTAGCATTGACCATCTTGATTTAAGCGGAGGTTCAGTATAACATTCTTCAGGAAGCGATAGCAACGGACGTCCAATTAAGAAATGTCCGGGAGTAAGAAAGGACGATCCTTCGTTGGGGTCTGGAGATGTTTCGAAAATAGGGCGGCTATTCAAAATAGCCTCTATCCTTATGAACAAGGTGGATAGCTCTTCAGCCGTTAACATGTTGTTACCCACAGTGCGGTGTAGCAATGACTTGGTAGATTTGACAGCGGCTTCCCACAGTCCCCCAAAATGAGGAGCGGCCGGAGGATTGAAATGCCATATGATGCGTTGATCAGCTAGTTTACGTTTGATATGAGAATTAGAGCGGTCAAGAAATTTGTAAACCTCATCAAGTCGATTGGCAGCGCCTGTAAAGTTCGTGCCGTTGTCAGAATAAACCTCTGAGGGCAGACCTCTTCTGGAGGTGAAGCGATGAAATGCGGCGAAGAAAGCGTCCGTAGATAAGTCAGTTACGAGTTCCAAGTGAACTGCTTTGGTTGTCATACATACAAACAAGCATAGATAAGCTTTTAATAGCTTAGAGGTTCGCAGGTGGTTGGCCTTGGTATCAAAGGGTCCTGCAAAATCTACTCCGACTCTATAGAAGGGAGGCGACGGTGTAACTCTTGACGATGGTAATGAGGCCATTATAGGCTGTTGCGGTTTAGTTTGTAAGCGAAAACAGCGAATGCACGCATGGATGCGTTGTCGAAGTAAAGAGCGTAAAGCTATGATCCAAAACTCACTGTTGATCAAGGCTTGAGTGGTACGAGGTCCGGCATGCAATGCCAGTTTTATGATAGTGGTCACAAATGAGGTTGACGTAATGATGGCGTTTCGGTAACAGAAGCGGGTGTTTAGAGTCATAACTCAGAGACGAATGATCAAGTCTACCGCCCACCCTGATCAAGCCAGAGGGGTCGACAAATGGTGTTAAGCTGCGTAAGTTGTCGTTGACGCGGATACCAGCTTGAAGTCTTTTCAAGGCGTCAGAGAATGCATGGGTTTGTACCAATTTAACGCACAAAGTCTTTGCGTTACCAAGTTCTTGCACTGAAAGCGGTTGGAGAGTGGGTTTAAGGGCAGTGGTTTTGATCACTGCGAGCTTCGCCTTATAACGAGTGTTGTGAGGATGGCTGGTAACTTGGAACTTGTTACGACAATTGTTAATGAAACGTAATACGTATGCATAGACATGATGAAGGGTGGTTAAGTTTGAATGTTGTTCGATCATTTCCAAGAGACGGTTGGGTTCTTGAACAGTCGTGCAATGAACTTTAGCTTCAACCTTTGTTTCCGTCTGATCTGGGTTAGTTCCTTTAGGTCGTGTGAGATCCCAAGTGGTAGGAGAGAGCAATAACCATGGAGGTCCATGCCACCAAAGCGGGTGTGTGGTAAGTTGATCAGGCAGACAACCGCGAGAAGCAACGTCTGCGGGGTTGTCATTAGTCGAGACGTGGAACCATTGATCCATTTGTGTGCTTGAAACAATCTCAGTGATGCGGTTGGCTACGAAAGTTTTCAATTGATGAGGCGGGGTCTGAATCCAATGAAGTACTATCTCAGAATCAGTAAAGAAGAGAGTGTTAGCGATTGGAATGAAATCAAGAGCGGGTTGAATTGATTTGTATAACTTAGCCAGCAGTACTGCGCCGCAAAGTTCCAAACGAGGTATGGTAAGTAATTTAACAGGGGCTACCTTACTTTTAGCTTTCAACAGGCTGGTGTTGACGGCCCCGTTAAGCTCAGATCTCAAATAGATAGAAGCAGCATAGCCTGATTCGGAACCATCACAAAACCCAACGATGCGATGACTGGCTGATCGCGTGCCTACATGGCGAGGAATTTGAATAGCAGACAAACAAGCGAAGTGGACAATGAAGCTGTCCCATTGATCGAGCAGAGGGGTTGGCAGAGGCTGGTCCCAGTCCAGTTTCTCCAACCACAAGCGTTTAAGAAAAGACTTAATCCAAAAGGTAATAGGCGTTAAGAAGCCAAGCGGGTCAAAAGTGCGTGCGACATAGGACAAGATGGTGCGTTTTGTGGGCACCAGCGTAAAAGTTTGAGTTTGATACGAGAACGAGTCTGACGAAGGGTTCCATTGCAAACCCAATATTTTAATTGCAGCGGATTCGTCTTGAAACAACAGCGGATTTTCCAAGTGAGAGGAAGGTAGCGTTGCGAGTAGCGAGGGTTCATTTGACGACCATTTTCTGAGTTCCAGGCCTGCGCGAGCGAAAATGTCGATAAGTTCTTGTATTAACGTCTTAGCAGCTTCGGGCGTGTCAGCTCCAGCGACGACGTCATCTACATAGGTCTGATGAAGGATTGCTTCGGAGGCTGTAGGATAGCGGGTTCCCTCATCCTTTACTAGTTGTTCAAGCGTTCGCAGAGCTAAGTAAGCGGAAGGGGTTAGGCCATAGGTGACCGTAGCAAGTTCATACTCGATTAACGGTGATTGAGGTGAAGCCCGGTAAAGTATGTGTTGGTAAGAACGATCCTCAGGTCGGACCAAAATTTGACGGTACATCATCTTGATGTCGGTGCAGACAGCGTAAGTATATAAACGGAAAGAGATGATTAAATTAGCCAAGTCCTTTTGCAGTTTAGGACCGGATAACATTTGCTGGTTCAGGGTGTTTGCGTGGCAATCAGGTGATGACGCGTTGAATACCACTCTAAGCTTAGTAGTAGAGCTGGTGGTCTTAAATACGCAATGGTGCGGAATAAGATAGTCAGAAGCCTTGAGGGCGGGGTACATGTGCCCTAGAGCGATATACTCGGCCATAAACTGATGATATTGTATGGCTACCTCAGGCTGGCGGTTTAAACGTTTTTCTAACGCATGATAACTAGCCAGAACAGTGTTACGGTTAGACTTGAGCGGGATAGCTTCCGGCTTAAATGGGAGTGCTACGATATATCTTCCCGTTGCGTCACGATCAGTAGTGGTTGCGAACAGTTCTTCACACAGTTGATCTTCGGGGCTGAGGTGATTCACATTTGTGACTTCTTCGACTTCCCAAAACCGTCGCATGTTGTCATCAATTGACTCTAAGGTAGTGATAAATGCGCGCGGTTGATGAGGCATACTGTAGGGTATAGATCCCATGATGACCCAACCTAACCTAGTGTTAAGTGCTGAGGGTTGCCCTTGGATAATGGTGCGAGGTCCATTCGTGAGAATCTGTGTGAAAATGTCAGCGCCTAGGATGATGTCGACACTTGAAGGTGTATCGAAATGCGGATCAGCTAGCGGTAAGTTCGTATAATGGGCACGTATGTTTGGTGCCAGAGCAGTTGATGGAAGCGGGTCAGTAATGTGCTGAAGTACAGCAGCTTCTGCGGTAAGCAAGACACTCTGGTCATGCCTCGAGAAAATTTGTAAAGTGACATATTCAGATATGCGGGTTGTCTTGGATGCGACACCAATCAATGAAAGATTTGATTTCCGAGCGGGTAAGTTCAACAGTGTACTAGCATGTTTAGTTATAGCAGAGATTTGACTGCCTGGGTCAATGATGGCTCTGAAAAGAAGCGGTTGACCGAAATGGTCTTGAATGATGACCTGTGCGGTGCCCAACAAGGCAAGAGAGGAATGAATTTTACAAGAAAGAGCGTGCGGTTGTGATTTAATAGCAAGTTGATGTTTGACTGTCGAACTGGGGTGTCGCGGTTGAATTAGTCAATGTCGTGAAGGAGCGGGGTCATGTAACAATGTGTGATGCGGATCCCCACAGTGTTTGCAGTGTTTGACTGATTTGCATTTGGACTGAAAATGTGAGCCAAGACAGTTGAAGCAACGTTGTAACTGGTTAATGGCCCTTTTCCGTTCAGGCACAGTTAAATCCAAGAACGCATTGCAGTGGAATATGATGTGGTCCGAGTCGCAGTAAATACATTTCCCAGCATGAGTGGTTGATACGTTGGCTTGAGCCATGTGAAATGGAGGTAGTCGGTGTCTAAACACTGATTGACCCGGCCTGTTAGAAATTGGTGAGATGGTTGGTCGCGTCACTGTCTGCGGTCGAATAGGACTCTGCATGGCAGGCCTTGCCTGAAAAGTGCGAGGTTGAGGTATATTTTGCACTGGCTTAAACTGAGGTGGTTGAGGGTTAATGCCCTGATTTAAGTCGCCACTTGAATTAATGTTAAGTGGGTCAGCGTTTGGATATGACTCATTAATTAGGTCAGGTTCATGTAAAGAAGACACCAATACTCGAGGTTGTTGGCTTGTGCTAGCTGCGGTTGAGGTCGAAGGCTGGTTGAGCAATTCCATTGCCCTAGCTTGTTCAGTCACAAAATCATTCAAACTGCGGTAAGTAGGCATAGTGTTGGTGCCTAGCCTGGTTTCAAAATTAAGACGAGTCTTCGGATCTAAATTATTAACTGCCATTTGAAACAACAGAAAATCTGCCAAGTCCGGTAAGTTAATGGCCTTCAAGGCACATACTGCGTTAGAGTGTGCGGTTAGAAAGCGGTTGAGTTCTGAGTGCGAAGCGGTTTGCATTGATTTGAACTCTTGAATCTGTTTGAAGTAATGATCGGCTAGCCTGCGTGGGTTGGCATAGCGGTTTCTTAGAGCGTTGTAAGCTATTGCATAATTATTGTCTGAAATTGTCAAGCCGGTAATGATTGCTAAGGCATCGCCTTTTAAAGTTGATTTTAAGTACTGAAATTTTTGTACTGCGGTCAGATTTGCATTAGAGTGGATCATAGAGTCAAACATAGTGATAAAGTCTGTCCATTGACTGTTATTGCCTGAGAAAGTGGGTACTTGTAGGCTTGGCAGACTGATGCAATTATTTGTGAGGTTAGCCGGTGAAATTTCTTTTTCTTCAGATTTTATAATGCCTGGACATTTAGCCAGGATGGGCAAATACAAAAGTTGAAATTTGGCTTTCAATTGAAAAGCCTTTTCTGCGGTTTCAGCGACTTCATGCTCAAAACTTTTTTCCATATATTCGTATGTGTCAATAAAGTTGCCGTGGATGCGTCGGATTTCGCTAATGAGACCTGTAGGGATATCATTTTCAGCGATTATGTCAATGACCTGTTCTAGGTCCTGAATGATGTTGCTTAATTTGGAGAAATAATATTCGGTATTAATTGCCATTTTTAACAACAGAAAATAAAATTAGTTAAGGAAATTTTTAAAGATGAATTTTGCAGTGAACTGTATCCTATGGTTTATTTGATTCAAATTATCCGGCCCGTGTTGACCATGTATAGTTTTGGTAGCAAAACTAAAGAAAGCAAATGAAAATAGGGTAGTTCAAATCAGTAGCGGTTACACTAAAACGTCCGGAAGACCACCCACGCTTTGTTGGAGCAGTATGGGGTCTGCTTTATTAATAAGAAAAAAACACTGAATTTAAATTTAACACTAAACGTGAATTAAAGAAATAGTTCAATTTTATGAGTGAAGTTAAGCCTACGCCACTTACCATTCCAAACTGTATGAGGTTCTTGAAGAGCGGTGAGTCGTTCGACGAAACAGGCCTGTTTGGTGTCTAGCAGAGATGAAAGAAGGTTCTCGACGAGTGGCATGAACTACAACTCATTTAAGATTATTGTAAAGTAAAATCACTTCAAATAGTCACAACAGAAAAGCTTTAATCAACACTTGATAGTTCACACACGAGGTTAAAGAGTTAATTGTCTGCGGTGTAATGAAATACCACGCGGCTAACCTAACAAATTACACTTGTATAAAGAAAGCGGTTTCAAACAGTTTTATCGCGGCTAAAATCGTTAATTCATAGTTAGAACGCATCTAAAACATTAACTTAACATAATCAGTAAGCGGGGTAATAATCAGACGCGGTTTAAACCCGATGTAATCGGCTAAAACACTTGAACAGAAACCAGGAATGCCGCACTAGAAAGCCATGTTGCAAGAAGTGTGTAACTTGAGAGAAGACGGAAATGCTAGCAACAGGTTACTAAATCAGATAATTAGTCTAAAGCCATAGATGAATAGTCTAGATTCGTCTGGTGACTGGATCGTAAAACCTACTTGTTTGCAGTAAAAGAATCCTAGATTCTGGTCGGCAATGAAAGTCTAGTAGGCGGTGGAACTTGAACTGTGATAAAACACCAGCTGATTGCTAGGTTGTACGAACTAATGAGAATTGTAAACAAACGTGGTCTGTTGAAAGTGAGGTTAAGGATCCTGTACTTAACAAGGTCAGTCATACAATTAGGTCCAAGAAATAATACCATCATGAATAGTACTTGTAACGGAGTTCAACATTTCTTTTGATCCCCTAATATTAAAGTCGTACCCTTAAATTTTTATTTACTAAGGAGAATGGCAATGATGAGTTTTTAAGGAGTGTAATATCCATAATCGTATGGTAAATAATTGTTAAACAGCTACTAGGTTCTAAAACTACCAGGACAATGTCATCCTACATTTTTCCATGGCGGTGTAGGAACATAAAAACATGCATACACATAGACAAATATATTAAGTTCTATATAAGTTATTCTTAATTGAAAAACACAAATTGATTTAGAGGTGTCTCCATGAAGTATTATTAATAAATAAGCATATTGATAGAAATCTCCTCTAATCTCCTAGATACTCATATTAAGCCCACAATATTCACAACCACTTATTATTATGTAGAATATATTTTCCTGCCTTCCTCAGGAATCATTGAACACATTATCTGGCATAAGTGGGATAATCAAATATATTTTTCGAGTTTTGTTTAAATTCTTTGTAATCAGTTGGCATTATATTTAAACCCATTTGTATGCCCTCGTTGCAAAGTACAAAGGTAACTATCAACGCAACTATCGACCGGGCCACCAAACTGCCTCTCACACAGCAATCACCAGGAAGAAAATGGGAAAACCTTGTCACCCCAGGACCCATCAATCACAGACTCCCATGAGCTGTAGGCATTGGCAAGTTCAGAATGCAGACTGGCCACCCATCTACATCACATCAATGTGCTCCCAACACGATGAGGATGATCCACTTAAGGAAATCATCTATACTGCTCAGCGCATCACCAAATGGCTCAACAGCCAAGGGATGGCGTTAGCTAGTAAGTAAGTATATTTAAAACAAGTCATAGAACTCAAATATACTCAAAATTTATTAAAATCACCCAGAAATCACTAAGCTGAACATTGTTGGTCATTATAACTACAGAACTGGAAAGAGAGAAAAACGAATTATTTGAACATTCAGATAGTCTCTGAACATGACTAATTTTTTTACTTTCAGTTTTAAGAAATTGTAACTTATTTATACTTTAGCTATACTCCAAAAGGCAGAGGCTTTGTACCACTTGGGGGACTTCGAACATAGCCTTATGTACCATCACAGAGGACTTCGGATTCGTCCTGAACTCGAGAGCTTCAGACTTGGTGTCCAAAAAGCACAAGAAGCCATCGAAAACACAATCGGGTGTAAGTTTGGTTATTATGTTGCTAAAATACATAAGTTCTTTAACATGTATGGCATGACAATCCACATTACTATAATCCAGCCCATGATAGTTCATGTTGTAGATCATAATGCATGTGCTGTCTGTATAATCTGTGATATAAATTCTTATTACTATAATTCATACTGCTACTATAACTTGTGTTATTATAACCTTTTGTGTATCTCTAATAAAAAATAAAATAAGTTGATTTCATAGCATAATATATATTGTTTTTATTGATGTCACTAGGCAGAACCCACTAACTGATATTTTTCAGTAGACGTGTTTCACATTTGATCAGTGATTCAATCCTGTGAGTCATGAACAAGATTGGTCTGTTAGATTGTTCTGAAAATTATGCATCATTCTGTATTTGATTTTAACACATTTTTTTTTAATGTAACTTCATATTGGCTGCAATGTTTTTATTGCAGTGTTGACAATTGTACATTTCTGTCTATTGTACCAGAGTCCCAGTACTCTTAGATTGTATGTTTGTCATTACAACCTTCTGCTCGAGTACATTTCTATATTATCTGCATATCTGGCCCGTAATTAAAAATTTTAAGAAATTACTATTTTTTTAATGATTCCTTCTGACAATAAGAAACCAACAAAGGGATCTCACCCCAACACAGCCAATCAATAAATTTGTATAAAATATCTACATTAGCATAGATATATTTTTATTTTTCTTTGCTTATTTCCATCATTTAAGTTCTGAAAAGGGACTATTTATGAGTTCTAAATTGCCCTTAGAAAAGGAAATTTTCTAACTGTTCACTTGGAAAATAAATTAAGAGAAATACAGTCTCAATACTAAAATATGACTGAAAGTAATAAATAATGTTCAATATTAATACTCAAGATTACAAAATAGATATTTAGTTTAAAGTTGTCATAAAAATATTAGGTGAAGATTAAAATAGAGGGAAAAACAAGATTTTGAAAAACTATTGGTTTTCTCTAAGAACAAAATGTAAGAAAGGGCTTATTTCTTATAAAAACCTTATTTTACATATTGCTTTACTTCTTATAAAAAACTTTGACGCATGAAAAACTACGAATATTTCATTAAAACGTATTTACTCAAATACTTGAGATTTATTATTTTTTTAAATATAGTAAAACAAAGCAACTGAAAACTTGAAAACAAACAGTTATATTTAAATTTTATACAAATATACACTAGTTTTATCTCACTACCAATGCCAGCCCAGGGAGAAAGATATTTGTTGTATATGCCTGGTGCTTGTAGTTTATCTTTGTTGTTAGTGTTGTGTTGTATTTTATATTGTAAATTGTTATCAGTTTTGTATGCTATTTTGTAACCAGTTATTTTTTTAAAATTTGTGGACTATTTTATTTGATGTTCTGTTTATGTATGGTATTGTGATGTATTTGTTTTCCCTCTCTATAGTGTTGATTTTAGGGGTTTTTTTGTATATTGTGCCATAGTTTGTCTGTTATTGTGGTGCTGTATCCATTTGAGTATGCTAAATATTTAATAGTGTCTAGTTATTTGTTTATGTTTTCTGTGGTCATTAGAGCTTCTTCAAGTCTATGGAGCATGAATCTGAAGGCAGAATGTTTGTGTTGGATAGGGTGGTTTGAGGTGTTGTGTATAAGTGTGTCTGCCTTTGTGGGTATCCTGTAAATGTTGAAACTGTGTTTTTGTATGCGGCTTTTTTTATGGTTTTTGTAAAGTTTGAATAGTCATAAACTACTGTAAAAGTGATTAATTAAGTTTCACCAAACGTAGTAGACTACAAAATTCAAGAGTTTTACTACATTAAAAATGTTTAAATGTATGTAAGTCATTTGCCCTTAAACATTTAAAAAAAATAATATGCTTATCACACAACCTTAAAATACATAAATATTAAATTGAAACTTTATTTAATGTCTGTTAATAACTATTTATTTTGTTTAAGGTTAATTACAGATCACAGACCAATTCATGCTACTACATATACACTCTGAGAGTTTCAATTTTCCACCTGAAAATCATTTTCAAGGGCTAAAAGTTTCTTTATCTAATATTAAACCATAATTTACAGTTTTTAACTGAATTGTGATCAAAATTTGACTTGTCTATAGTGCAATTTGACTGGTAAAAGCTAATATTTATTAAGAATAATGAAATATTTTATTTTAATTATGTTAAAAGTATAGTTTAGTATAAGTTTAGTAAAGTATAGTATAGATCGAAATCTTGTTGCTGTTCATGACGAGCTGGTTGTAAATTACAAATTACACTTTTGCTATTACTTGCGACCAGACATTTGTTAACTAAAAGTTGTTAATTGTTAACTTACACTTTAAGTTACTTGCAAACACTCATGCAAAAGTATGGAAAATAACATGAGCATCCTCCACACATGCAACAAAGGCCATAAATTAAACACACTAGAACAGTTTGAAATATATAGACATAGCAACACACATAAAAATTACATCTTAAATGAACAAACACGGCACAGATCACACATACTTTTCGATCACATCACTTCTAACTTTCAAAAAGATGGTACCGAGGAAGCACAACAGCAGCATTCCTAGCGGCAAAAATACGAGGCTGAAGAAGTCGTAAGATGAAAACATTTCCTCCAAGTGTAAGTTAACAATTAACAACTTTTAGTTAACAAATGTCTGGTAGCAAGTAATAGCAAAAGTGTAATTTGTATAGTATAGAATTATAAATTTTTATCTCTTGAAACGGATTTTCAGATAGAAAATTAAAACGAAGAGTGTATTTGTATTAGCATGAGTTGATCTGTGATCTGTCATTAACCTTAAACACAATAAATATTAAAGTTGCATGATGTAATCATCTTGAATTTGCGAATGTTTTAATCATCTTGAATTAAATTATAAGTAATTATTACGTAACTGAGTGAAGACTTTTGAAAACATTAAAAAACTTCGGTATTGACCAAGTTATGCGATAATTATTCATAACATAAATATTAATTTTTCAGGCAAGAACAACTCCTCGTTAACCGTACCACGCTCATTAGACCCACATCGAGACACAGAAAGTCGATTGTCCAGTGCCGGGGACAAGAAGACTGACCAGAGCAGCGTGATAAGTACAGGAAGGAGGTCGGTTCTGAGCAACTTGAGTGCAGGCAGTAAGTCTATGCTGGGGACTGCTTCAAGTAAAGTTGTTAAGACTAGACCTAGCTCAGACACTTGCAAGGCCGACTCTTGTCTTCTTGGCGACCTTTATATCGACAAGAAATACTTGGAACAGCTGTTGAAGCATCCAGGTGAATTTAATTTTCTTTGAAGTAATTTTATATTGCTATATGCATGGAAAACCTTTCCTCTAATAAAACTTAAGGATTAAAAGTAAAAAGTGAACAAAATACTGAGATTTTTAAGTAAATTAGCTCTAACATTTTAAGGACATTAAAAAGTAAAGGTTTAATATTAAGGCTCTCATATGTATTTTGCTTTGGCGAAGAAATCCCATTTTCATCCTTTGTCAACAAGGTCTATTCTAATGTTATCCTTCTTTGTTCCTAGGCTTTCCTTGGGTTTTATGTAGGGGTAAATCCATCCAGAGGGTTCTCATGCCCTATTTACAATTAAATATTACTTTTATTTTAAGAAAGAATTACATAGATTAAATGATAAAAGCGAATAATTTTCGTATCTATAATTGCTTACTAATACTTGGTAACTTTAGTGATAAGAGATTAGTACTTGCAATTTTCGCTAATACATGATAGAAAATTTTATTACAAAACTCTATCGGGAGGGAACATTTTATTGCAAAACTGTATATTGTAGAGATGGCGAGAACTTTCCAAGTACACTTTATACTGTTATACTGGCATATTCGATGATCAAACAGGTACTACTCATTGAATTAACTGTGTAATGGGAGGATAAGATTCCTCACTAGCAATCAAATAAAATAAAGAACTACGAAGATTGAGTATTTTTATTTTCTTTAATTTCATCTTTCCTCATTTAAAATTTTTTTCACAAATCCTAAATAAAAACGTTTTTAAAAACTTACGTAGCCTGCTAAATCTTGCAGTCCTATGCTAAGACCCACATAGGCCTACTTATATCTGTCACAGATCATGCCTTATTAAATATTTAGTAGTTCAGATATTTTTGTTGTATAAGAAGCCTTCCACTAAAAATAAGGAAACCTGTTCAGCCTTCTGTTGAAAAGTACATTTGAACAGATATAGTTCTAATATATAGAAATATATATTAGGCACTCCTAATATATAGTTGAACATGTGTAGCTTAAACAATCTAAAAATGCCACAGATAACCTCAAAACTGTATGTAATTATTGCAATGTGAAATGCTGTTAGTTAAATAATACAAATATGCTTACATTTTTTTTTGAGTTATTTCTAAGTAGAATAAATTACCTTAGCTTGCTTTCTTAATTAAACCTTTCCTCCCCCTCAGGAAAATCTTAAATCAGACGTGGTTTTATAACAATAATTTTCGAATAAATTTATTCATTCATTACGGTCTTGTGATCTACATTCCCCAACCCTAATAAAACTCAGGGAACTAATTAATTTATATCTTTTGTATAGCTTTATCCTCTACTCATTTTCTTCTTTAGGACCAAACTTAGATTTGACCTCTCATTCAACTTCCGTTTCCCACAAATATATATACTCCATCAAACATATTCGAACTTACAGTCCTCTACCACAAGATAGCCATTATTTCATTGTCTAACCTCTTGGGGGGTTTCATTCCATTTCTGTATAAAAGTATTTATTTGCTGACCTACTGTTAGTCTCAAGTTTGTACCATTAGCTCTGTAATATGTATTAGCTCTGTAACACAAATGGGGGTCCAGATGTACTCTCCTGTAGAAATTTGGTAACTGAACATATGTAAATTATATTTTATGCTAATCTAGGGAAACACCTAGAATTGTTTCTATTATTGTTAATTCTACTTGGCAAAATCAAATTACTTCAGAAGATACATTTTTATGACTTGATAAATTCAATTATGATTCGAATAAATGGAACCAACCTATTAAAACTATGATAATATTAAACAATTTACATTTATAATAATTTACATTAAAGAATGATAAGTTATGAATTGAACATCTTTCTTGTTCAATCACAATTCCTTGTTTTTAACACATTTTTCACGTGTACAGAAGGGCAAGTGTACCCCCTTGCATCCTTCTAGCAGCACCTATGGTCTATTCTACTATATCCTGTATCAACAGCAACAATTATGGCTTAGTACATGGTGTCTCTAGTTTCTGATTTATTCTTTCCAATTGATTTCTGTGTTATTTAATTTTGCTCCTTAGATTTTGATTTATGATGTTTTAAATAGTAATTTGGATTTAGGAGGATTGTTAAGCTTGGATTTACAACAAATATATGGATTTGGAAGCAAGTTTTGCAAAACAATTGAAAAAAAGCATACATAAACATTATCTATATTGTATCCAAGCATATTAAAATAAAAATGTTTAAGCAAAATGTTAATAAATAAATAAAATACAAATAAATACCTATTATTTTATAGACATACGGTCTGTTCATCAAGAAGCATCAAACAGGCAAATAAGAACACATGCAGAAGAAGGAGTAGCATTTTTGAAAAACAGGCAGGAGTTCTGGCGCCAGCAGAAATCCAACACGACAATAAACGTAAGAAGAGAAAAGAAGAAGAAACAAACCAATTTGAATAAAGAGGGAATATAATATTTTAAAATACTCGTTTTAAGAATTGTTATTTTAGTTGAGTTTTATGTTTGCAAAAAAAATTGTAATTGCCTAAATTTATACTATAACTTATGTACATTTATCTCTTTAGTATAATATTTTTTGAAAGTTTGCATGCCTTAAAACCAAATTCTAAGAGTTACTTTGTGACCTAGAAAAAAAACAACAGATGCTGTGCACAAATGAATACTTAATTTGCAGCCTTTAAAAAATCTAATTGTATAGTCCTCATTAACTCACTACCTCTCTCTCTTTCTCTCTCTCTCTCTCTGTGTATTTCAACCAAAAAAACAAACTTTAAAAAGACCTTTGCGTCGTTAAACGTTATAAAGACTTCAAAACATTCAAATTTTATTGTTCTAAGATGTTCAGATCTAGAATTTTGAATCATAATTTTAACACTTTAACAAAAAAAATGTTAAATAAATCAGTTATACAAAGGGTTTTGTAAATTTTTGTTTCAAATCTTTTTTATACTTAAAAATTATTTAAATAATAAAAACTTGTTTATTTTACACAACCTTCCTCAATTTACAGTTCTGTTAATTATTCACAGAACTGTACAATTAAAAAAAAATATTTTCAGAACAATGATGACTAACTTATAACTCTTACTAAAAATAAATATGTAGATAAATAACGTAAGATGTCACTTATATTGTTTTTCTACACAAAAAATAGATTGTTCAAAAATATATTCAATATATATTTTAAAAAATTTCACATAGAAGTCCATTTATTTTTTAGAAAATTATAAAAGTTATAAATACAGTTTTAAAAAGAAACCCCTAATTATTGCTCGTAAATAATGATGAAAACACATTTTCACACCACTTTAGTAGCACATTACACAAATTTGTTATTCTTCAACAACTATTATTCCACAATTACTTAACTGTGAGGGAAAACATTTCTTTTTAATGTGATAAAAATACAAACCTTATAATGTACAAAACATTACTCAATATTATTTTGTTCAAATATTTTATTAATTATGAAAAAGATATTAAATTTTATTAAACCCAGGTCCCAAACCCCTGTCCAGATCTCGAGGTGGTCACCCTCTCTTGAGACACCTTCATCTTACATGGACATGTAGTATTCTCTACTACCAAGAACGAATTCTGGATTGATTGGCCATACACCAAATTAATTATGGTCTTTTCATGGATAAAAGCATAAAATGAAATAAGACAATGGTAAGTGTTAAGAGAGGGGTAGAAAAAGCTGACAAGAACAAAATTCTGTCAGGTAAATACTTCACAATAGCTCATCCATGAACTCAGGTCTTCGTATGATAGGCGTGAAAAAGATATGGAATGGTACATTTAGTTGTAATTGATTCTAAATTTACTGGTATCTTAATAATAAGATATAGAAAGTCAAACAGTTGAGAGACTGAATAAAACCACTACTGGGTGTAATAACATAGGATACCTTGAACCATCAAAAATGAATTTATTGAAGTTGCTTGATGTAATCATCTTGAATTCACTGATTAAACTATATTTAAAAAGTACTTAACTAAGTGAATGCGTAATGGCTTACTTGCTGACGAATTTCAAAACATTTGTTCCTTTTACGACGCTAGAAGCAAGTAAGCCATTACACATTCACTTCTACTTTTAAATACTTTTAAGTACTTTTTAAATATGAATTTAATAATTAAAAAAAACTTGTTTTAAACTAAATATTTCAGTTTTATGGCTATTTACATAATCACTTTAATTTTTTGTTTATAATTTCTTAAATATTATCTTAATATAATGTCTACTGTAAATATAAAAAAGTACAAGATGAACCAACCATAATTGTAAAAATAGTAAAGTACAGACAGAAACACTTATCTTCATTGTTTTTCAAGCAGAAGATTCTATTTTGTTATACTTGAAACTCAGAATTGGAATTAGATATTCTATGGCTGCAATATAAAATATGATCTAAGTGATAGATGCATGGAACAAACAAGATTAAAAATATAGGTTACTTTTACCAGAAACTTTCTCTTACTGTTAGATAAGTCACTAAACTCTTTTAAATGTTTTAAACTTGCCTATAGTAGCACTTACTTTGCTTGTTGAGGACGGCCGTTTCGAGAGATGTGTCCCTTTGTCAACTCAAACCGTAACTCACCTTTAGTTACGGTCTGAGTTGACAAAGGGGCACATCTTCCGAAACGGCCGTCCTCAACAAGCAAAGTAAGTGCTACTATAGGCAAGTTTAAAACATTTAAAAGTGTTTAGTGATTACTAGTAGCTCAGAAGAAGATGGAATCAACAAATGTTAGATAAGATTTCTGTACAAAGAATATTTATTTTCAATGCCTAACAAAAGCACATAGCATGTAAATCATCTAGACAATTTGTTACTTGAGTTCATTCCAACTGAATTAACAGAAGTTAATGGCAATGTACTTTCCAGATATTTATGGAAATGCTAAGATATTTGTCAGACTTAACAGGATACTAAGACTATCCACCAGATATTTGAAAGGCCAAAATACTGAATTACTGAAATACGTAAAATACCGAAACGCTTACTCAATCTTGTTATTCTGTATTAATAAATATGGTGTGATGTATATGTAGTTGATAATTAGCATATTTTATGGACATTTCTGGGTTATGGATTTCCTGGAATAACACACCAGTAAAGATTGGTCAAATTACCGATAGCCCAGTAGTATGTACCTTAGCATGACTAATTTATAGTTAATATTCAAGAGAATACAGTTTCAAATTTCTTACTGATTTATCAGGAATTGACTATTTATAATTGTACAATGATTTATGAGAAAAACATAAATAAATCACACATTTGGGGTTTGTTTATTTGTTAAATTCATTTTTCAGCTGATGATAATATAGTAGAATCTCGATAATTCGAGGTAGATGGGACAAGACCCTCAAAAACTTGGACTAAATGGACATACGTTCCTGGGATTAGAAAAAATTGGAGTATTAAAGAAGCTTAATACTATAATTAAAAATGAACTAAATAAGTTTATAGACCTTTATATGAACATTTCTTGGAAGCCTGGCTCATTTCCTTTGCATACTGTATGGCTATAAAGATTTCTTGAAAGGCCGACTCATTTCCTTTGCATACTGAATGGCTATAAACATATCTTAGAAGCCTGACTCATCATTTTCTTTCAAATAGATCAAATAGGCTCAAATAGAAAAAGGCTCGAATTTAACGGAAGCTCGAAATATCGGGACTCTGAATTTTGAGACTCTACTGTAATAGTAATATGGGTAAACCGTTTAATTGTCTCCATTGCAAAAAAAACATTCTCTCTTTCCATTCTTCTGTAATGATGTCAAATGAATAACTATAACATTCAACCAAAATGTAAGAACAAATATTAATGTAATTTATATGGTTTGTATGTTTAAAAAAAATGATTAAACATCTTTTGGAGTATCAAAAAAAATTGCAAAGCAAGCGAGAAATGTTTACTAGTGTAGAAGATTTTAGTAACTGGTAGGAGTACATAGAAATTGATAGTACTTCTTAATTTACTTAATTTAATCATACAAGAGAAATTGCTATTAAGTTATACATTTTCCACAGGAGTTAAAAATTAAAATTCCGCATTACAAAGCAAAGGTCTATTGAATTGAGAGGATCTAAACACATTGGAGCTGTTTACCAATCAGTTCTAACATTGGAGGTAAGAAAGTAAAATAATTAAAGTTGCATGTTGTAATAATCTTGAATTCACTGATTAATATATAATTAAATAATTCATAACTAAGTGAATACTTACTTGTTGACATGTTTGGAAACAATCGTTCCTTTCACAAAGCTAAGCAAATGTGTCCCCAAGTAAGCTCTTAGTAAGTTAGTTACGATTTGTTTAATTATATTTTCAAATAATTACATTTTCCCCCCAAACCATCTAAGACATCCTAATAAAATTAAACAACTATGGATTCCTGAAGAGCAAAATGTTAAAGCTGGATCAGCTTTTAGTTGGAGTATCATCAACAAATATAATAAATGATATAGCAGTGAATTCATCTGCAACAATACACAAATCTGTTACAGGACCAGGATATTGGAAATATATTGGTCTTAAAAGAAATAAATCCATAGTTCAGAAATGACATGTTCTCTTTAGGCTTATATAAGTAAACGATTTAGGTTTGAAGATTTTGTCCTGCACTTTATGAATGGACCCCAGCATGATGTGTTCCAACTGTGAAGAGGTGTCCATGGATTTAACCCACTCTACTTAAAAGTACAATATTCAGTGTGATTGTAAAGGATGACAACTGGCAGGGATTCTCAGTTGCATTTTTATGGAGAAACAGGAGACATGAAGATGTGTTAAAGTATTTTGCAAAAACAAAAGACAGCAAGTGAATGATCTTAATATAGACAAATTCATGGTATACATTTTAAAACGCAAACCTTGCTGCATTTGATACTATCACCTGCTACAACATGTGATTAGCACATAATAAAACCTTTGGAAAGTAACCTTCAGAAAGGGTCAAACCAAATAACAATTTAGAGAAACAATATACAACAAAAGGATTAACACTTTTATTAATGAAGTTGACCCCTCTACGTTTTAGTCTTTTTTAAATACACACAAAAATTATTAGCCGTTTCCAAAACTGGATATTTTGGACAATAGTTTTTGGAGAATTATTTATTCACAAAAAGCACTTTAACATATATTTGGGTATTTGTTGATTTCATCTGCACGTGATCTACTGGTTTTCACTAAAACACTTGTAAATATTTACAAATAACCTATAGTAGGACTTACTTATATTTGTTGAGGACGGCCGTTTCGGGAGATGTGTCCCATTGTTAACTCAGACTGTAACTCTGAGTTATGGTCTAAGTTGACGATGGGACACATCTCCTGAAATGGCCGTCCTCAACAAATATAAGTAAGAGCTACTACAAACAAGTTTGTAAATACTTACAAGTGTTTTAGTGATATATTAGAATGTTACTCTTGCCTATATTAGTACTTATTTTTTGGATTACTGAGGGGTTATAGGCAATTGTAACATTCAAACATATATTCAAGTGTTTTTTTAGAGAAAAAATAGTAGTATAAGTGAAGATGGATGGAATAATATAAATTACTAATTATTTTAAGCCTGAACAGTTGGGTTTATGTAACAAAATTAATGCATAGGCCTATATATGTACTTTCCCAACTGTAAAATCATGGCACAAAGACCATAAAAATTATAGTGATTTAAGTAGAAATTGTGAAGTGAAGCTATTCAGTCTTGTTAGTGACCATGGAAAAAATTTATAGCTAGACATTATTCTCTACATCAAAAATTGACCAAGTGAATGTCTTAACTATGAAAAAGTCATAAAGATGGCGTCAACATAAAAATGTCCTCATTTTGAAAAAGGAGACTAACATATAAATAGTTTTATCTGCTAGAATACTGGTAGAAACGTACATAATATTTAAAAAAAAACTTATCAAAGAGATACAAATACAATTAGAACGCCTAAGCACACTTGTAAACTCCTGTCTCCACATATTTACTTATCTTTGCCCAAATAATGCAATTCATTAACATGTGCAAGCATATACATGTTCTTAGTATTAAAGAAAATTTGGAAAGGAATGAAATTGAATGAAATACTAGTCGCAACAACGTATATAAAAAAATTAAAACAAGCAATTGCTAGTTTTAAGAGCATCTTCATGAATATAAAAAAAGATGCAATTTTTCTTGTAGTGGGTTTTGTACAAAATATAGAGAATTTCATGGATGACCAGGATAAGGATGTTGTATTATAGACCTGTTTAACATCACAAATGCAAGAGTAAAGCCCAGCCGAGAGACATTAGAAGGTATTATCTGTAGCTTCAACATCTGTAATGGCTTAGTCAATTAGAGCTTAGCTAGTGAGAACTATTCACAACAGTAAAAATTAAAATAGTTAACTTATTTTATTTTTTACCATCTCTAACTCCCTTGACAAATAATTATTAACTGAAGTATTGTCAAAAAAAGAGGAAGACCAACATAAAAAAAACAGACAGTTCAAACAATATTGAAGTCCAACACAGTGACCAATATCATACAGAGAACAACCATCTCAATGGACCATGTATACATTTTTCAAAATCTCCCAGAAGCTCAATATTACACAACAACTATTTTATTTAAGTTGCTTGATATAATCATCTTGAATTCACTGATTGAACTAATTTTAAAAATACTTAACTAAGTGCATACGTAATTGCTTACTTGCTGACGTGTTTCAAAACATTTGTTCCTTTTACGAAGCTCAAAACTGCGGTTCGAAAAAGGAACGAATGTTTTGAAATGTGACAGTAAGTAAGCAATTACGTGTTCACTTAGTTAAGTATTTTTAAAATTATTTTATTTAATATATAGTATTTAGAAATCAATAAACTAATTATTTTTCAAGTGGCATTACAGTTTTACTTCATTTTTTAAAGCTAAAATTTACAATATTCTCTCATGTACTTTTCACCATAGTTGCAAAATATTTTTTTAATATAAAAATATATTTGTGTGTGTGTGTGTGTGTGCAGTCTGTTTTTTATATACGAGTATATGGCAAAATTTGATTTAGGTTTTATCTTCTTAATGTCTTTCATGTGTTCCTTATATCTCAAGACGTTTCTTCGTGTGTATCGTATAGAAAGGTTTGAGCAGTCCTTACATACTCCTTCTCTGTTACGGTTGTTCCGCATTGTTCTTGTGTTGTGTAGATGTTCATGGTTATCTTTAATGTTTTGAAAGGGACTTTGTTTTTCAGTTTTTTGAATAACAAAGCTATTTTCCGTAACAAATTGTGATATGTTCTGTACTTTTCTTTTGTTATGTTGCTTTTCGTAGTGTCTTTATGGTTGATCTGGTGACAACTTATCAGTAACAGTTTCAGTAATCATATTCTTTTTGTTTCAAACATCAGAACTTTTGGCTCAGTGGCTATTTGAAGCATATTCATTTCATAACTTACAAGTTGAGACACATGATAGTAAATAGTGAATGATAAATTAGGTTGATACTTTTGTTAATCCTGCTTGGATTTCTCAAATATATTTATAACTCTAGCTCAACCTTCAAACTAGGTAGCTAGTTATTCCTTAGTGATGGTTGACTCAGCTGTCAATAAGATATAAATACTTTATGTTTCTTCTGAAAATAATTTCATTGCACTGTTGTTAATGATTAGGTCACATTAATGCTAGTCATTAGGTTTTTTAAAAAGACAGAGCTCACTAAAGATTTTTTACACAAAACATTACAGAATTTATTGTTTACAGTTTTATACACTCATTTTACTTAAGTGTTAAATTTGCAGAGGTGTGAACAAAAAGTGGTACAGTGTTAGACTAGATAATGTCAAACTTCGCAATGCCTTATTGGGATCATATAGGATATCTGTTTCTTGAAATGCTAAGAAATTTTACCTTTATTAACACTAGGACTATTACATGTAATATTAGGACTTGGACTAGCCATGCTTTATATTATTGCATGCCTATAATATTCCACCAATCACTACTGAGCAATGTATTACTAAAACATTATTAATTTCTTGACGTTTTATTTAAGAAATATAATAACATTCTTCAATCTACTAACATCATGAATAAATTTATTCAAAATAACATTGTAAAGAGAGTATACATTCCTATGGTACAAAGTAAATTATTTATGCATAGTTAATTAACCAATATAGCTTTACAAAGAAACAAACCACATTTCAACACTTTATACTTAATAATAATAACTTACCTGCAAGCCTAATAAATTATGAAATAGCGTATGAAAAATCAACTTAGTACAGAACAAAATACTGTATACCAGCTGTAGACGTATACAAATTTTAAAAATACCGCCTACTGTAAAAGTGAGCTCTGATTGGTGCTTTAAAAATGCATCTATACACTAAGTGATAGAACTCAAGTCCTGAACTGTGGTCTGTGCCCTTTTACAATGCAGTAAAACCTAACCTATAAATAACTATAACTATATCAATTGACGTGTTTAACTTTAAAGATTTATCCAATTATAGGCAGTATATTAAACTACTACAAATAATAACTGACTTAAATAAAAATGAGGGTTACTTCTGTTGCTTTTAAACGAGGCTGGCTTCCAGCTGAAAAGGTTGAATTTCAAGAACTTTTACCATTAAAATTGAAGACCTCTGTCTCAGGGAAAAGTGAAAAATCAAATAATGTGTCATGTATTCAAGAAATGACAATTTTGTTTGCGTGTTTAAAAAGAAATGAATTTAAGCAAGATATGTGCGATAAAGAAATAAACGTGTTTCAGAAATGTTATAAAGACTTTACTAGTGAAAAATACGCCAAACAGCTTGAAGACAAGAAAGGATTCATTGCTACAGGTTCAAAGAACTTAAATCATAAACATTTATCACATTTTTTATCTAAATATCCATAAGTTTATTACGTTTTGTTAGTAAATAAATTATTGTAGTTATATGTCAGTCAAAATTTCTCAACAGACAGGTTAGATTTTATGTTTGTTAATATTTCATATTGTTTGTACTATTTAATGGTAGATATATGAAAAAATTGTAATTAAACTCAAAACATTCTATGAGGCTTTTTCATTTATTATCACAATGAAACTTCCCAGCAATTTAATTGACTAATATTTATAGGCTACATCATTATTGCAACAGCTTTTGTAATGTTGTGCTAGATCTGTGAATTACATAAAGCAGTTTCAGATCATTAGGTAATGAGAAATGGGGCAATGCTCTATTTAAAAAATAAATTAATCTGACACTAATTTGTACTTCCAGGCTTAAATTACCTTTAGGTGCCATTTAAATATGATTCTTGAACATTTTCATTTTGGTAATATTTATTTTAGCTACGTAAGCAATGTAAGTCGAAAAATTTTACCGGCTGATGAAACTAAATAACGAATACTAAAATAAATAGAAACACTTTCGCTGACATTTCAAATCATTACAATTTTTGAAAAAATTATTCCACCCGACCCCCTTCACGGTCACCTAAAACCGTATAAAATCAATGTTTTGCCTTGATTTGTATACCTTGAAACTAGCAAAATCCCTCGAAAAGTATTTACATCTTTTCAATTAACACGGAAAGGTAATTTGTTTATCACATTTTAGTTGGGACTGTGTTTTTGGGTATGCATATGCAACAGGACACTATATTACCTCTAAACATGAATATACCTATAAAGTATCCAGTTGGGATAGATTTGGTTATAATTTTATACAACATTACTATATACCTGTATTAAAATGTACAAAACAAATCTACACATGTAAGATATGAGATCATCCAAAATATTTTACCGCTAGATGCAGAAACTCATAACGAATATTGTAATATAGCTACATAGTAATGTTGTATAAAATTACAACCAAATCTGATTTTGTAGGGATTTAGGTGACCGTGGGGGTGAAATAGTTATTTTCCAAAATTGTAATTATGTGAGACATCAGCGAAAGTGTTAGGCTTAATTTTTTGTTTATTCGTTATGAGTTTCTGCATCATCCAGTAAAATGTATCTGCCAAAATAACTTATGTGGTGAAAGTAAACATTTACCTTCATTATAATCTAGAGAAAGTTATTATAAATGTCATAAAGCATAAAGGCTGAAATTTTAAAAAAACAACACCATAACCTAAATTTACAAACATTTGCAAAAACTTAATGTTTCTTAGTGTAATTTGTGAGTCTTGTGTATGTCTTATTTGTCTTAAAATTAAGTTTATGTATTTAAACACATATATGGGGTTCACATATGTTGTCTATGTTGTTGCAGGACATGGAAGCCACTTGTTAAATTTAGCATTTTGTTAGTTTTTATAGGAAATGTATTAGTTTTTTTATATTTAAGCAAATGTAAGAAACAATAAATAAAAACTCCCTTAACCTCGGTATTTTTTTGTATTATTTATTATTAATAAACTACAGTAAACTATTCCAAGTAATTAGTAACTAAACCTATGCCAACCTTATAATCATATAGAATGTAAAACTACTATATATTTCCTTACAGACAGTCTGCATAGAATAGACACTCTTTCTCTCTAGCAACCAGTTGCCTAATATTATAAGTTTTTAAATCAAATATAAGTGGATACTTTAATATTATTTGTAGCTATATTGTAAAAAAAAGAATTCAATTTATCATAATTTATTGTAAGAGTATTTATCAATTTAGGTTATGTTGGCATTTTAAAAATGTAATCATTATTTTCTTGAATTTTGTAGTCTATTACATTTGGTGAAACTTAATCACTTTTACATAGTTTATGACTACCGAACAGTTAATTTATTTTGTAAAAACTTATTGAGACCGAACGTTTTTTGATCGCTCCTTGGCGATCTTCATCAGTGTCTAAATTTTCCGCTTGGAGTTGTTAGGTTAACCGGTGGCGATTTTGAAGGCAGGTTTTCGATAGTATCAAAGAGTATGTGTTTTTTATTGGGTTTGTTCATTTATTATGTTTGTATTTTGTCTGTTTGTAAATTTCATATTATTCTAGTGTGTTGAGGTGTGGTTCTTTTTTGTTATGTGTAAGATTTCTAGGATATGGTGAATATCTGTGTATTCATGTCCTGTTTCTTTTAGGTGGTTGGAGAATGCTGAGTTCGCGTTCTCTTTGAGTGATTTTGTGTGTTCCTCGACTCTCTGTTGGAATCTGCAACCTGTTTGCCCAATGTGGAATTTGTTGCAGTTTTTAGTTTAATTTGTATACACCTGGTGCTTGTAGTTTTTATCTTTGTTGTTGGTGTTGTGTTGTATTGAAAAATAACATTGATTCTGTCGATTTTATATATATTGTTTAGGTTTTGTTTTTTTAATTAAAAATTTTTGGCAAATAACGAATTTGCATTTGTTTTGAGTTATTGAAGACTTTCTGCATCATCAGGTAAAATTAGTTTGCTAATATTGATTACATCTGGAAAGCCAATACTTACTATAGCTAATTTACAACATAGCTAGAAAGCGTTCTGTCGTAAAATATAAGTTTATAATGTTAGCATAGCTATCTGTTTGACAAGGATAGGTGTGCAAGAAAGAACAAAAAATTGAGTTTATCAAAGTAATTTACTTTTATATGTTGTTGTAAGAGTTTATAACCGAAGTCACTCTTTTCGTGCAGCTATCAGCTACTTCATCTAGAAATAATTTTTTAAATCCAAATTTATCCTAGTTACATTGTAACTATATTTATATTGTCTATAATGTAACTACATAGTAATATATTATAGTATGGAAATTTGTGAAGAATTACTTGATAAAGAAGTGAGTTTTCAGATAGTAACTGACTGCACTGTAAAAGTACATTTACTAACCCCAAATCGCAAAATTTTGAGGCAAAAATGAAGATTCTCTGTATAAGTTTACAAATCATGTTGAAGGGAAAATTAAACTAAAAAACCTTAACTGAATCTTCAATAATTATAGAATCTTTAGATGGTGTATATAAAGAATGAACTGAAAATTAATTTAAATAACTGAAAACTAGAGAAGTGGAGTCCAATTAAGATAAGTTAGTTAAAGGGTTATTATGGCTATTTAAAGTATGGTCTTAAATTCTTAGCTGAAGTTTTCTCTTGTATTTTGACTAACCCATTCAACTACTAACTGTAAAAAGAAGAAAACCTATCTTTCCTTAAAAGTTTTTAGGCTCAAATGGCATTATTTAATATAGCCTCTCACCTTCATTATAATTTCACCAACATCTTCAGACAAGTTACCTTTTACTATATCCTCGACTCCCTAATGCTGTAATTTTGTCAGCATTTCTGTTGTAGCATTCACCTTTCTACTTCATACAATAATCTAATCAAGACTTGTTGAAAATGATTCTCTGGAACAATATGGCAATATTTATTTTTGGAAGAAAGAAAGTTTGTTACTCTTGACGTTTCTTGTATTTAACTCAGTTGGTAGCAGAAGACAATTCACGACCATCTGTTAAATTTATATGGCAGCATCTATGTACATCTGTTGGCCTAAATGATCACACCGCGTTTCTCTCTTTATTCTATGTTTTATGCAACTTTCAATTTATCCAAAAGCTCTTGTGATTAGATATCACCCAGAATATCTCCTTGTTAATGTGGGACAAGATGCGCCTTAACCTCATTCAATTTTCTCACCATCTTTGGCATTTTTAATCACTTCTACTGTCTAAACTTCATCATATATGTGTCAAGATTTTATTCAATCCAAATCTTCATCAATAATGGTTTAGTTATTTCATGTTTTAAACTCAATTGAACTTCGGTTATCTTAAACATATTGTTTGTAAACATTTCAAATTTGTTTGTTTCAAGTGTTTAGTGGGCATTTTACATGACACAAGTGCATCCCTATGCTAAACCTCATGGAGAACTAGTATGCACACTCCGGTTGATATAACTTTATATATTTCATTATTAAACTAATTTCACAGTGTAATTAATTAGGGACGTCACCAGTTCACTTGTTTCATTTGAATTCTCATGCTTATAACCTGTTTTGTATGTTGCAATTCCAGGCAGCACACAGATATATCCTTTTAAATCTATCTGTATGGTCTTCTGGGAAATTCAAAATCACATCTAATTTCTCTCTTTACACCCATGTACTGCACATGACAAAATGCTTAAAAAAACTAGGATTAGGTAATACTAGATGACCCATACAATACAGTAATACCTCGACTTATATTACCCCGTCTTAGGCGATTTCCAAGTTACGCAGTTTTACATCATGCTGTCCGAGTTACGCAGAAAATGGCCTGTTCTGGAAGAAAATGCTTATGGGAACTTTTATAGCTCATGAGGAGAAAATATTTTCAGGTTTTAAGACCGCCAAAGACCAATTGACAGTGACATTTGGCACAAATACAGCTGTTGACTGTAAGTTGCAATCTCTCATAGTTTATCGCTCAGAAAACCCAAGGTCATTAAAAAATATTTCTAAAGCTAGCTTGCCAGTGGAAGTTGAATTGGAAGCTTTGGTCACAGCTTTTTTTTGAGGACTGGTTTGGTCATTATTTTATACCTCAAAACAAACGTTACTGTCGGTCTAAACAAATACCTTTTATAGTAATTCCAATCAATTGACAATGCACCTGGCCATCCTCCTGTTACTTAGACTAATTTCAACACACATGTGAAAGTGGTATTTTTGTCACCAAACACAAATAATTTGCTTCAACCGATAAATCAGGGAGTCATCAAAACATTTAAAGCTTATTACACAAGAAGATCATTTGCGCATCTGCATGAAGCTATGAGACAGAACTAGCTTTCTGTTGAAGACTTTTGGAAACATTTCAATGTTTTAAATGCTTTGAGAAACATTGGACAATCTTGGAATGAAATTTCACAAAAACCTTTGGATGGCGTTTGGGAAAAGGCGTGTCTTTTTTTCACCACTGAAAGTCAAGTGGAATCAGTGCTGGAATCTGATGAAGTTAATGATGTGATTGAAGAAGTTGTCGGTTTTGCCAGATAACTAAATTTAGAAGTGGATAATGATGACATTCAAGAACTGCTGGATTTACACAACCAGGAGCTGACAAGTAATTGATGAGCTCATAGAAATGCAAGACCTTAAAAACGCAGAATTTTTAGACCTAGTTGAGGTAGAAGATGAAATGATGCTTAGAAACTTGACAAAAGGCCTTAATTTAATTGAGCAAGGTTTACAAATTTTGGAAAACATAGACTCCAATGATGAGTGTATTTCTGCTACAAAACAAAAAAAATAGCGAGTTACAAGAAATTCTGTGCGAGAAGAAAATATCTTCAATTCTTCAATTTACTAGATTTTATGAACATGTCAACATAATTTCTTTGTTCTTACTCCTTTGCAATCTGTATGTATATATTTTAATTTTTTGTTGTATTATGTATTTAAGACCTTAATACATACACAATTTTCTTCTAAATTATTAGATTATTTAGCCTTTGGTCCCAATTAATTGTATGTAAAATTATACCCTGACACGCGAATTCACTTACACAGTTATTGCTCGGTCCCACCTATCGCGTAAGTACGAAGTATTACTGTATCTATTTATTCGTCACATCAAATATTTCCAACAAGTCCATAAACTATAAAAAATGTCATATTTTTCTAATGTTTTGGACTTACCTTCTTTGACACCTACATATACACAAATTCCTTATTGTCAATCATATCCAATTTTTTAATTGAAATAGATATCTCGATGATAAAAAAATTAGATATGATTGACAATAACGATTTTTTTGTATGTAGGTGACAGAGAAGCAGTTTTTTTGGGTTTTTTGTAAGTCAAAAACAACAAAAAAATTGTAATTTTTTATAGATGATTAGCTTGACAGATCTGAATTGTTGGAGTATATTAGCATTGGAGTTGTGTTATCATATGATGACCAAGTAATAGAATGAAATAAATATATATCGAGATAAATTTCTTTAAAAACATTTTAATTTTATAATAAACAATAACAAGTATTCCAACAATCTTACTTGAGAGATACTTAAAAGAAATAAAACATCTAAAAGTAAAAAGTTTATAATACAATCTCACAGGGATATATATTTTGAAAAAATATTATTCATAAAAATAGAAGACTTTTCAATCATCTATTGATTTGGGAAGACATTTTATTATATAAGGTAACTGATGAGAAGAAATGACTTTATTAGTATCACATTTTATTATTGCATTTTTAAAAATAGCCTAATGTCATGATGTTTTCCAAATAATTAACTTATGGTCTTGTCCACCGCTTAGTACAACTGAATTGTCACTAGCCATTGCCAAGCATAATACTGCACCTGTGAACAAATATTTACAATACATTCACTTAGACGAGAATCTTTACTGAAAATTACAATTAATGGGCTTGAAAATCAAAAGAATTGGGTTATTCACATAATGAAAATTTGTTTCAAACAAAGAAATTAATTTGGGAAAAAATGTTGCAGTTGTATTTTCTCCAGTCTATTTTTAACATTTTTAAGCCTATGCATTAATATAGATCGTACTATTTAGTTAATGCTAGATGCCTACATGCCTGTGTATAGCTCGGGATCTTGTATTTATTCCATAGCAACATAATTCCCGCGTATTCTAGGGTTTGTCAATATCGTTCATTATATTGGTTATTCTACTGTACATGTCCTTACCTTTAGGCCAATCAAAGTTGCTTTTACAAACAAAAACTAAATTTGTGAAGTGTTGGAGAGAAGTTATCATTTGTTTGACAGCTGTTGGTTTGGTCAGATACTGAGTGATTTATTAGTACGAGTTGTTTACATTTTGAGTTTATTGTTTACTCTAAATTTGATCTATTATTTATTTTGTTTATTTAATTTGTAGTTTTTGTTTAGGTTTCGAGTTTGTTGTTTTTCACTTTAAATTTATCTTTCAGTTATTTAGTTTATTTAATTTTTATTGCTAGAGACATTACGTTATAGATGTAATGGCTAAAGACACTTTAAGAAGCAATTCAATACCTGATATGTTGCTTGAAGACAGTGACAGTAAAATCTATCTGAGCCGTGGTACAATCGACATATTTTTAATTGAATTGAATGAAAATGTAAATGACCCAATTTTAGATTTGTATTCAGAAGGAGGGTTTTCTAAATTTTAAAGGAAATATTTCTAAATTACATTTCTTTTAGCTTTAAAATGATAAATAACATGTAATGTTATTTTCATTCCAATGTAAAAAACATGTAGTGAACTGCAGTGATGTAGTATTGCTATTTCATTTTTTTTACTTTTATACATTTATCAAAGGAGCATAACACCAATCTATATGTAAGTAAGTAAGTAATAAATGCATCCATATATATAATTTTGAGAGGAAAATTGTGAGAGCTTGGAAGATCGTACGGAACTGGGGGATGGCTCAAATTAAAGATTTTGACATGAAGGAGCAGGGAAAATTTCTCAATTTACAACATTTATAGGGTTTTGAGAAACTTAGTTACCAAAAATCTCCATTAAGAAATACATTGCAATGAAAAACAGCTGAGTATGATTTTTAAATATTTCAGCTGAGAAACAACTGTACAAATATAATATTAAAAACAGCTGAGTACAAATATTTTAACAGTATTGAAGGTTAATTAGAAATATAAATTTGGGATCAGGTTTAGTTAATGGGGTACGCCTTATCGTACTATATGTTTGGCAAGTCTATTAGATTAGAAATAATCACTGGTTCTGGAAAAGGAAACATCATATTTTTACCAATAATTAAATTAATATCAACAGATCCTGACATGGAATTTCAAACGAAAAGGAACAAATTTCCTTTGAGACTTACATTTTCAATAACTATAAGTAAGGCTTCAATCGACCAAAGCTATTTTTCCTTGCTTTTACACATGCTAAACTTTATGTTGCACTAAGTCAAGTAAAATCTCAAGATGGATTAAAGATACATATTGGTAATTCAATTGGTCAAAAAAATCAAGTTGAAAACTCATTCACAAAAAATATAGTTTATGAGAAAATTTTGTTATGTAAAATTTTAATTATATTAAGTTAATTTGTATTAAAATATATAATTATTATATAAAAGTTTAAAATTTGTTTCAGTATGAATAGGGGCTTGCCACTACAAGCTCCTAGTATGCATATATTTCCTGAAAGCTTTTTCATTCTCTTTACAAAAATGTATAATTTGTAGTAAATATGGCATTTATTATGTGTCAGGCATTTTATATATTTTACCTAAAAACCTCAGGGCAGATAGAGACGGGTGCCTGTTAAGGGACTAGGCTGTAAAGTGTTAATATAAGTAAACTAAGAATAATCATATTTATAAATGATAAGTTTTGTTATAAAAATAGGGAGGAAATAATTTTTTATCAATCAAAAATTAAATAATATATTGTAATGCCAATACTAAATAGTCTCAAATTTTGAGATTAGTAGGAGTCATTTTTCAATAAAAAAAATTAGTAGTTTCTAATTAGCTGATGTTAGTTTTCATCACCTAACCATATACATTTTCTTATCTAAAGGTTTTACAGGTTTTGTTTAATAGATCAAATTCCCTCTCAGGTCATTTACCCTTGCTGTCTGGCAAGGATGTCTTTAAACATTAAACGACCTGTCCTCAAATAGTACACAAAAATGGGAGTAAGATAAGTAATAATAATAATATTAATAGGAGTAATAAGGGAACAAGAATAATAAAAATTATTAATCAGTCCTAATACATACTCAAGATGTTACAAAATAGTAAAAAATTTAAAATACAGTAGTCTCGAAAACCCAAGTCCCGTTTTTTGAGCCTCCATTAAATATTCGAGCTTTTTTTTTTATTTGAAACTATTTTATCTATTTGAAAGGAAATGAGTTGGCATCCAAGAAATGTTTAACCTTTTCACGAGCACTCCCGAACATACTCGTTCGCGGACGGTGCGCAGTGTAGGAGCACTCCCGAGAATACTCTATTTGAAATTTCTTCTGTCAGAGCATACGCAATTATATTCTTTTTTGTCAAATGTCATTACTACACCATCTATTGGTTAATATTTGAACTTCTTCGGTATTTGTTAGGCCATCTATTAGTCATTATTTGAACTTCTTTGGTGTCATCTGCTAGGCCATCTATTGGTAAATAATCGAAGTAACTTTTCTGTAATGTTTTTTGATCAACCATCTGGAAATCAGCTGACATTTCATGTTTATCAGACAGGAAATGTTTTTGTATGTATTTAACCTGTTATTTACCTATATTTGCCAATGTTTGTATAAAAATTGACATAACATCTCTTCGTAGGTAAGGTTAAGTTGGAAATTAACAAAAAAATTTTTTTGAAGAATAAATAGGGGTTTTGTATTTTATTTATTTTTTATTTATTATTTGGAACATTAAAAGTTAAAATATCTCAAAATCAGGAAAATATTTATAAAAAAAAACCTTGCTCCTATAGGTGATGCTAGTATTGAGAAACCCCGCTCCTGAAAAGGTTAAATCAATACAGTATTTTCCTTCCTCCCCATTCTGTTGTATCATTCAATTCACTAGTGTTCTACAGATTGGTGTATTACCCAACTTCATCAGCTGTGTTTGTATATATTTATCAGATGTCTGACAGAAGGTCAGTTGGCCATAAATATCTTTACTTACCACTCCAAGTTTCCACAGTCTCAACAAATGTCCCTTAGAAAGAACAAATGTCTAGTCTTTTGGTGACATATCAGAAAATAAATTCTCTTTAAGCAAACAAATCAATCAAACAATGACAACACTCGCACTTTGTTCTGGATATGAGAGTTTAGTGTATTAGGGTTCATTAAAAGTCCTATTTCTAATGCACAGGAACTTATTTCCGTGTATTCCAAGTTTTTTATAATC
The DNA here is from genome assembly GCA_036971475.1 of Prosapia bicincta. Lineage (NCBI taxonomy): Eukaryota > Metazoa > Arthropoda > Insecta > Hemiptera > Cercopidae > Prosapia > Prosapia bicincta. The sequence goes on from JBAIZL010000008.1 coordinate 38,168,931, forward strand.
TAAGGGGGTCTTGGTCCCATTCACCTCGAATTGAGACTAATGTATATAAAAAAATTAGTACAAAAAACCAATGAAAAGTTAAAAATAAATAAATCCTTTGATAATACATTGCAACCAAAATAGAATATTCAGTATACATAAAATGCTTTTCCTAAGTACGTCAACATGTTTACTTACCATTGTGTGCTCTGATCTCCCCTATAAGAGTAACATTAACCAAATCCCACATGTATATGCTGCCCGTGCTTCCACCTAAAAGTAAATTATACCCATTCCATGCTAAACATCTGTAAAAAAACCAGATACAAGTGTCAGGTAATTAACCTAAATTACAGCAATACAAAATTATTTCACAAAAAGATATTCCATGTCAAATCAACTTGGCAGTTATGTTTAAATGCTTATTGCAGCTATTACTTAAATTGTAAGTAATTTTTTAAAAGTATTATTTATAATATTATATATCTACTTTTTTACCGAAGTACCTGAACAAATTGGAATAATCCAATTCATTATTTTAACAAAAACTATATTCATACTTTGAAGCCTAGCCACTTAATAGGCCCCCCTCTCTATCTGCCTGGAGGTTTTTAGGTAAAATACCAAAAGTTCCTGACTTATAATAAATACCATATTTACAACAAATTATACATTTTTATAAATGAATTGAAACAAGCTTTCAGGGAATATACACATATGAATTGATTAGCTTACATAAAGATGGTGTTATGTTCCTTTGAAAAAAGTCAGAAAAAGTAATTTAGAAATATTTCCTTTCAAATTTGGAAAACTCTCCTGAATACGAATCTAAAGTCGGGTCATTTACATTTTCATTCAGTTCATCAATAAAAGATATATCGATTGTACCTCGACTAAGATAGATGTCACTGTCACTGTCTAAAATCCACATATCTCGTATTGAATCGCTTCCTAAAGCATCTTTAGCCATTATATTTATAACTTAATATCTCTAAAAATAAAATTAAATAGCTAAACGGTAAATTTAAAGCAAATAACAACTCAAAACATAAACAACTCGCTATCTGACCAAACTGATATCTGACAAAGAAATGTCTGAAAGCTCTTGGTTGCCACACTTCAAAAAATACGTTCTTGTTCATAAAAGCAACTCTGATTGGTCAAGGTAAAGACATGTAAAGTAGAAAAACCAATATAAAGAATGATATAGGCAAAACTGAGAATACGCAGGAATTATGTTGCTATGGAAATAAATATCGGATCCCAAACTATACACGGATGTAGGCAAGTAGTGTTAACTAAATGGCCCAACCAATACTTGGGCGTAGGCTTAGAAATGTTAAAACTTAACTATATTCAGATCTTCAAAAGTACAATTACTATAAAAAATGTACATAAAACAAGCAGAACTTTTACTGGTTCATACTACTGTCCAATAAGTTTTTCCACAGTGTGTACTGTCGATACACACATTGAGCTTACTTATTTGACTACACTGTTTCAGTATCGAATGCCTTATCTTTGTGCTGATCAGTTAACAATGTTATTTATTTTGGTAAAAGTGAGCTTTTTTGTAGATGTGTAATAAAAGATCTTAATTTATTTTAATAGACTTCTCAAACTAATGAAAAAGTTATAAATAAACCTGATTTAAAATTAGCACTGGATGTGTGACAGATTACAGTGAAAGGATGCTTGATTTAGAGGTAATCTATCAAAACCTAGACTTACCGCTTTTCCTATAATGAGACGAACAATAAAGCATATAAGATATGTTTTTCTTACTTGGTGAACAAGACCATTTACAATGAATTTTCAGCTCTCAAAAATTAAAAAACCATTTTACTGATTTTTTTTACATTGAACAGATTTTGGCTTTAGTAATTTCACTGAGTTGTTTATCACCATATTGGGCAAAAACACATTGACAACTATTATTTTATCTAATTGTTAGTATAAGAGGTATTTGCATCAAACTTCGTTTTTACATGAAAAATAATTAGACATTTCATTAATACGTTCCATTGGTAAAATAATTGGCTATAAAGGACTTCTATAACCAATTCCGAGCTACAAAAACCAATTGATTATTTTTTTTCCTGGGTGCTTTTCAACATACCAAGTAAGTCGTGATAGGTTTGCCGATGATGTGATTTTTGTTTTTGTTAATTTTTGGGTTGTAAAAGTATTTTATTCTTTAGTTGTAAAAGCCTTGAGTGTGGCCTTTTATATAGACAGGCGATAGAAAATTGTGTGCGATGTTCACCTCGAGCACCTTGACCTGTGCCATTATCATACACGTCATTTCCACTTCAACAAATTTGTGTTTTATAAATAGATATTTGTAACAAGTTAGTAAAATTATTAATACTTTTCAAATTCTAGCACCAGTTGCATGTTTTTTCTACGGCAATAAATGTGTTAATCCATCATATGTAAAAAAGGTCTGAAATAGAACAATTATGTAACTAATTATGAATAAACATACGAGTCTAATTACTCAACTAAATTTAGTATTTATATTTTACACACATTTATGCACTCAATTATGCACAATATATATAATGCAGAGGATGACTCAGAGTGGCTATTGCTATGCTGGTTACCAGAAGATGTTGCTTACACCAAATTATCAAAATTTCCATACGCACCCCAATTTTATCCTGGCACTAATAATTCCTGTATAAATTATATTCCCGTTTTCCTCGATTTGTGGCTAACCTGTTCCAAAATGCACATATTTCTTGGCAGTCAATCTGTATCAACTTTTTTTTCTAATTACACCTATCGACTGAACTGAAAATCAATTTCTTAAACTCTTAGAATCTTTGTAATTTCTAACCAAAAAGTTAAGTATGTAATTCAAGACCTCTAATAAATTTATAATTTACAAGACCAACAATAGAAAATTATAATCTTTTAGACTCCTAAATAAGCTTACTCTAATAATTAGTAGCTTACTCTAATTAAAAATTAATATATGCTATTAGGTTGAAGTTCTAAGTATGAGGTTATATATATATATTATTACTACTTGTAAATAATTTTTTCCGCCACTAAGTGCAATAATTTTACCTTGTGGGATGAGGTACATTTCGGTCACTTGACCATTGTCTAATCACTGATTATTTTCCTCTATTTTTCTGATGTGAATGTTCGATCCGTGATGTTGGTATTTGTTGACGTCATACATGTTTCTTCTTGAGCCTCGTGTACAATGTTTTTAAATAGTACGTCGTCTGCATATGTAGTCTGTAGGTTCATTAAATTGTTGTATATGTTTTTATAAATGTGGTATTTTAAAATAAGATTTGAAGAACATTACAGAGCATTCAAAAATAAAAATATAAAAACATCAAATATTGCAGCACACCTAATATCACATGAACATGAACATGAAATAACAAATTACGAAAATAACCTAACCATACTCGAAATAAATAATAACCCAATAGAACTAAACTCACTAGAAAAATATCACATTTATAAAAACATACACAACCTACAGACAACATATGCAGACGACGTACTATTTAAAAACATTGTACACGAGGCTCAAGAAGAAACATGTATGACGTCAACAAATACCAACATCACGAAATGAACACTCACATCAGAAAAATAGAGAAAAATAATCAGTGATTCGACAATGGTCAAGTGACCGAAAGGCGGCTCATCACACAAGGTACAATCATTGCACTTAATGGTGGATAAAATTACTTACAATAGTAATATATTAACTTCATAAAGTCAGTGCAACGGAAAAACAATGGATAACATAAAATATCAAGAAAATATATATATATATATATAATTTATTTTATTTCATTCTCTCATATTTCTTTTTGTGTTTTCTCTTCGATTGACAAAGACCACTGTGTGGTTGAAATATATCATTGTTCAAATGCTTTTATGTGTTTCTATTTCAAGACTACAGAGTGGACTCTTACCAAGGTAAGTCTGTCAGTCTCCTAGTCCAAAAAATCTAAATAATCTTTACCAACCAAAACTAACCTATAAATATATATATATATATATATATATATATATATATATATATATATATATATATATGTATATATATATGTATATATACCTATATATATATATATATATATATATATATATATATATATATATATATATATATATATATATATATATATATATATAGGTATAAAATTCTACAGCAAATGGGATTAATCTTATACTTATCAAGCCGCAGACATAGAAACATATCACAAGCGTACAAACATATAACCTTAGAAAATCTACAGCTATTATTTGTAAGAAACCACTTACTTCAACTCTTCTTTCAAGGTTTTATAGAAAACCTGCATCCTTGAAGTCATATCAAAAACTTTGAAGCTCTTATCATTACTACAAGTTACTAGCTTGGTTTCATCTGGACTAAACTTCACAGCATTTACACAGCCCTGGTGATCTGGAAGTAAAAATCATCTTGAGAAATATTTTTCAGCAAAAAGCATATTTAAGGTGTTATAAAATAAAAAGCGAACATTCTTAACTTCTAAACAGTTTAATACATGAGAAAAATTTGGTTAGCAGGATTAAACACAACAGTTAAGAGAGAAGAGGCCCATGTCTAAATGTAGGTCTGTGCCTCTACAGCTACATATATCCTGAATTTAACAATTCGCAGGACTTTTAATAGTCAAAAGACACTTAACCCTTTACACTTCGACAATGAGAACGCTAATTTGGCAAGGCACTCAGACCCCAAGTATTAAACAGTTTAGGTGTTTGCCGTTCTACTCCGCTACTAGTAATACGTTGCCTGCAGTACCGCTCCGATCCCTTGTAATACATTTATTCTATCAGTTACCCTGTCATTTATAAAGGCTTTGAAGAATTAATATGTTGCAATTATACAATCCCTTTTATTAGTAATATAAAGGTTAAGTTATACATTTAGATTTAAACAAATCATAATTTTAAAATTTAATGTTATTATTTATATTATTGTTGTGTGTGGAAATTCTCAAAACATTTCTGGTAATAAATAACAAATAAAAGACTGATTTCAAAACAAGCATTATCATTACTAAGCTTACAAAAATCAAACTAAACAATTAAATAATATATTCAGCAAACAGGCACTTAGAACATAGTATTTGTGTATGAAAGCCAAGATACACAGGATGTGTTGTCCTATTAATAGATTTTACCAGAACCACCAACCTAGGAAAAAAAATACTTTTGTACAAAGTTACTTAAACTCTACAGAATGTTGCACCATAATTTAAAAATGCCAAACTATAACCGGTTTATGAGTGGACGCCAGAAAAGTAAAGCTAGATTATATTCGGCTTCTCAGTGGATACAACAATAAACATTGACGGGTTCCGAGTGTGTTGCTCTGATGGTCAAAGCTGAAATACACATTGCCATTGCTGATTTATACCCGGCAATAGAGTGCAAAGGGTTAAACCTGCACTATACATAATAACAAAGACCAATACTTGTATAAAATAGTCAGTTGAAATAGTTACTCAGTGTACACATACTGTGATGATGTGGTTACAACACATCAGAATGGTACTTTTATAAACAAAATTTATAATATATCAGCTTATGAGAATCTCTAAAATTAAATTTGGTTAAGATAACTCATCAAAGCCATAAAACTGTAAATATTTCAATGAAAATTAAACAAAACTTTATACATGATTTTTGAGAAATTAACTTTTTAAATAAAGATTTTAATCTTTTTAAAAACAATACAAAATTCTCTTTTGAGCTCATGCTAAAGATTATATAAAGTGTACATAGACACCGTCATTAATCCTTTAATTATATTATTTAGTAGTCTGTATACAACAAAATTCTGTTTGTAATCTTGACTCTATGACAATTTTTGGAGGAGGTAGTCAATAGAGTTTAAATTTATGTTTGTACGAGGTCTGTTCAAAAAATACGCAGACTGTTTGAATTTCGCGACTCTAGTAAGTTTCAGGAGAACTCGCTTGGTGTCGCTAGGTTCATATAAATCAGCTGATTAAAACGCGGTATTTCAGTCGCAGATATCTTCATTTGTTGATGAGTTACACGCAGTTTAGTAACGAGTGTTTTTTTTTGTTTGTCGGATTGTAAAATGGACAGCCTGAAGGAGCAACGAATTGCTGTGAAATTTTGTGTGAAACTAGGGAAATCTGCAACAGAAACATTTGCCATGCTTAACACGGTCTACGGCGATGTCGCCATGAAGCGTACTGCATGTTTCAAGTGGCATAAACGTTTCAAGGGTGGCCAACAGTCGATTGATGACGATGAGCGTCCTAGACGTCCTTCAACGTCAACTGACAACCCACACGTTGACAAAATCAACGTCTGACCATTAGGGAGCTTTCCGAAGAGTGTGGGATATCAGTTGGATCTTGTTACGAGATTTTGACTGAAAAATTGAAGATGCAGCGTGTCGCTGCGAAATTTGTGCCACTCCTGATGACCGACGACCAAAAAGCCAATCGCTTCCAGGTTTGTCGGGAACTGCTTGATCGTTCAAATAAAGACGGGAACTTTTTGTCAAGAATTATAACCGGCAATGAATCATGGGTGTATGGTTACGACATTGAAACGAAGGTCCAATCATCCCAATGGGTGAGTCAAATGTACCCAAGACTCAAAAAAGCTCGCCAAGTTCGGTCGGATGTCAAGGTGATGCTGACAGTTTTTTTTTTTTTTTTATGCTAAGGGTGTTGTTCACTAACGAGTACCTCCCTGAAAGCTCTACAGTCAACCAGATTACCTACATTGAAGTACTGAAACGTCTGAGGGACGCCGTCCGACGCAAAAGGCCAGAACTGTGGAGAAGTGATAACTGGTTTTTCCATCACGACAAACGATAAAAACACTCTTAACTAAACTGCGTGTAACTCATCAACAAATGAAGATACCGCGTGTTAATCAGCTGATTTATACGAACCTAGCAACACCAAACGGATTCTCCTGAAACTAACTAAAGCCGCAAAATTCAAACAGTCCGTGTATTTTTTTTAACAGACCTCATATACTATGAAAATTTATATACCTTACATTACTCCCATTTTGAAAAAGTGTTATAAACCTTATTTTGATTGTTTGTTAGTTGACCAGGATAAAGGGTGATCACCTAATGTGATGAGTAGCACCTGTGAAAGGCTCAGAATTGATGAAAAATCCTTGTACCAATAATCAGCAATGGTTTAAAGCATATCAGGAAAACTTGTATAGCCAGAAAAATACTATTAAATTTATTCTATACTATATTTTATTAATAATATATCTATGATTATTAAATTAATTTATAATTCTTTAAAGCTTCAATCAAGACAAAACAAACTCTACACAACATATTTGAAACTATAGAATATCATAGGAAGCAAAGACAATTGATTTTATAGGGCCGTTCATTTTCGGACCAATATGGTTACGACAAAATTACTATAAACTTGAAAGTGGTGTGTAAGGCAATAACCATGAAAGGGATAGTAAATGTTTGAACCAAAACATGATTTTTTACCTTCCTATAAATTTTTGAATATTTTATAGCTTCATACCTCATATTCTTAGACTAGTACAGCTACTATAAAGTGCAAACATTTTGCAAAACGTGTTTTTACATGAAGTTATTAAAGGAATGTCTTACATGATAATGACTGGATTAATGAAAATGTTTCTAACGACCATAGCAGTACTTCTCCTTCTTCTGTGCCAGATAACAGCAAAGTATTCTCCCTATAAACAAATATTACACTTTGAATAAACCTTAGGAATACAATGAAAATTTAAATATTATCTATAACTGAGAGAAAAATAATAATTTTTATGTACAATTTTGTGACTAAAATGTGAAATATTCTTCACATTGTTAAGTATACCTGAAAAATTATATATCAGCTATTTTTCTTAGACATTTAGTCATTAAAAAGAGCTGAAAATATAGATGCATTCCTGCAAAAGCGCTTACTACCAATTGACTATGTCTATCTGATAAACCTACTGATAATACTAGTATGCAGAGGAAAAGTAATTAAAACACAAAATACCATATTTTACATATTCTCTGTACAATAAAATTTTCTCTCCTATGTTCGACAATAAATGCTGGATTTTCAATATAATTCATGGGTGATGGGAGAAACACTATGACTTCACTATTTTTACTATTTGAAATATTTATCACATATTAAACCATAGTAAAAAAAACTAACCACTACAGAAACATTTTAAAGATTCAAACATCACACAACACAAAAACAACATCATAAACGACCACACACAAACTTCTAATCTTAACACCTTATTCCATTATAAATTAATCACTTAAACAATAGTTTATGACTATCCGAACTTTGAATTTTTTGGACTGCAGCTTGTCTTGATGAGTTGAATTCTTGAATTTTATAGTCCATTACGTTTGGTTGAATCTTATTAATCACTTAAACAATAGTTTATGACTATCTGAACTTTGAATAGTTCAAAGTTCAGATAGTCATAAACTATTGTTTAAGTGATTAATAAGATTCAACCAAACGTAATGGACTATAAAATTCAAGAATCCATTATAAAGTTGGATTAACCCACGTTGGCTTCGTCAATGAAAGAACTGTTTCAAAATGTGTCAGCAAGTAAATTAAAAGTTTCTACTCAGTTACAAGTAAATTAAAAGTTTCTACTCAGTTACAAGTAAATTAAACGTTTCTACTCAGTTACAAGTAAATTAAAAGTTTCTACTCAGTTACAAGTAAATTAAACGTTTCTACTCAGTTACAAGTAAATTAAACGTTTCTACTCAGTTACAAGTAAATTAAAAGTTTCTACTCAGTTACAAATAAATTAAAAGTTTCTACTCAGTTACAAGTAAATTAAACGTTTCTACTCAGTTACAAGTAAATTAAAAGTTTCTACTCAGTTACAAATAAATTAAAAGTTTCTACTCAGTTACAAGTAAATTAAACGTTTCTACTCAGTTACAAGTAAATTAAACGTTTCTACTCAGTTACAAGTAAATTAAAAGTTTCTACTCAGTTACAAGTAAATTAAAAGTTTCTACTCAGTTACAAGTAAATTAAACGTTTCTACTCAGTTACAAGTAAATTAAACGTTTCTACTCAGTTACAAGTAAATTAAAAGTTTCTACTCAGTTACAAGTAAATTAAACGTTTCTACTCAGTTACAAGTAAATTAAAAGTTTCTACTCAGTTACAAATAAATTAAAAGTTTCTACTCAGTTACAAGTAAATTAAACGTTTCTACTCAGTTACAAGTAAATTAAACGTTTCTACTCAGTTACAAGTAAATTAAAAGTTTCTACTCAGTTACAAATAAATTAAACGTTTCTACTCAGTTACAAGTAAATTAAACGTTTCTACTCAGTTACAAGTAAATTAAAAGTTTCTACTCAGTTACAAATAAATTAAAAGTTTCTACTCAGTTACAAGTAAATTAAACGTTTCTACTCAGTTACAAGTAAATTAAACGTTTCTACTCAGTTACAAGTAAATTAAACGTTTCTACTCAGTTACAAGTAAATTAAACGTTTCTACTCAGTTACAAGTAAATTAAACGTTTCTACTCAGTTACAAGTAAATTAAAAGTTTCTACTCAGTTACAAATAAATTAAAAGTTTCTACTCAGTTACAAGTAAATTAAACGTTTCTACTCAGTTACAAGTAAATTAAAAGTTTCTACTCAGTTACAAATAAATTAAAAGTTTCTACTCAGTTACAAGTAAATTAAAAGTTTCTACTCAGTTACAAGTAAATTAAACGTTTCTACTCAGTTACAAGTAAATTAAACGTTTCTACTCAGTTACAAGTAAATTAAACGTTTCTACTCAGTTACAAGTAAATTAAACGTTTCTACTCAGTTACAAGTAAATTAAACGTTTCTACTCAGTTACAAGTAAATTAAACGTTTCTACTCAGTTACAAGTAAATTAAACGTTTCTACTCAGTTACAAGTAAATTAAAAGTTTCTACTCAGTTACAAATAAATTAAAAGTTTCTACTCAGTTACAAATAAATTAAAAGTTTCTACTCAGTTACAAGTAAATTAAAAGTTTCTACTCAGTTACAAGTAAATTAAACGTTTCTACTCAGTTACAAGTAAATTAAACGTTTCTACTCAGTTACAAGTAAATTAAACGTTTCTACTCAGTTACAAGTAAATTAAACGTTTCTACTCAGTTACAAGTAAATTAAAAGTTTCTACTCAGTTACAAGTAAATTAAACGTTTCTACTCAGTTACAAGTAAATTAAAAGTTTCTACTCAGTTACAAATAAATTAAAAGTTTCTACTCAGTTACAAGTAAATTAAAAGTTTCTACTCAGTTACAAGTAAATTAAACGTTTCTACTCAGTTACAAGTAAATTAAACGTTTCTACTCAGTTACAAGTAAATTAAACGTTTCTACTCAGTTACAAGTAAATTAAACGTTTCTACTCAGTTACAAGTAAATTAAACGTTTCTACTCAGTTACAAGTAAATTAAAAGTTTCTACTCAGTTACAAATAAATTAAAAGTTTCTACTCAGTTACAAGTAAATTAAACGTTTCTACTCAGTTACAAGTAAATTAAACGTTTCTACTCAGTTACAAGTAAATTAAACGTTTCTACTCAGTTACAAGTAAATTAAACGTTTCTACTCAGTTACAAGTAAATTAAAAGTTTCTACTCAGTTACAAATAAATTAAAAGTTTCTACTCAGTTACAAGTAAATTAAACGTTTCTACTCAGTTACAAGTAAATTAAAAGTTTCTACTCAGTTACAAATAAATTAAAAGTTTCTACTCAGTTACAAGTAAATTAAACGTTTCTACTCAGTTACAAGTAAATTAAACGTTTCTACTCAGTTACAAGTAAATTAAAAGTTTCTACTCAGTTACAAGTAAATTAAAAGTTTCTACTCAGTTACAAGTAAATTAAACGTTTCTACTCAGTTACAAGTAAATTAAAAGTTTCTACTCAGTTACAAATAAATTAAAAGTTTCTACTCAGTTACAAGTAAATTAAACGTTTCTACTCAGTTACAAGTAAATTAAAAGTTTCTACTCAGTTACAAATAAATTAAAAGTTTCTACTCAGTTACAAGTAAATTAAACATTTCTACTCAGTTACAAGTAAATTAAACGTTTCTACTCAGTTACAAGTAAATTAAACGTTTCTACTCAGTTACAAGTAAATTAAAAGTTTCTACTCAGTTACAAGTAAATTAAACGTTTCTACTCAGTTACAAGTAAATTAAACGTTTCTACTCAGTTACAAGTAAATTAAAAGTTTCTACTCAGTTACAAATAAATTAAAAGTTTCTACTCAGTTACAAGTAAATTAAACGTTTCTACTCAGTTACAAGTAAATTAAAAGTTTCTACTCAGTTACAAGTAAATTAAAAGTTTCTACTCAGTTACAAGTAAATTAAAAGTTTCTACTCAGTTACAAGTAAATTAAACGTTTCTACTCAGTTACAAGTAAATTAAAAGTTTCTACTCAGTTACAAGTAAATTAAAAGTTTCTACTCAGTTACAAGTAAATTAAACGTTTCTACTCAGTTACAAGTAAATTAAACGTTTCTACTCAGTTACAAGTAAATTAAAAGTTTCTACTCAGTTACAAGTAAATTAAAAGTTTCTACTCAGTTACAAGTAAATTAAAAGTTTCTACTCAGTTACAAATAAATTAAAAGTTTCTACTCAGTTACAAGTAAATTAAACGTTTCTACTCAGTTACAAGTAAATTAAAAGTTTCTACTCAGTTACAAGTAAATTAAAAGTTTCTACTCAGTTACAAGTAAATTAAAAGTTTCTACTCAGTTACAAGTAAATTAAAAGTTTCTACTCAGTTACAAATAAATTAAAAGTTTCTACTCAGTTACAAGTAAATTAAAAGTTTCTACTCAGTTACAAGTAAATTAAAAGTTTCTACTCAGTTACAAGTAAATTAAAAGTTTCTACTCAGTTACAAGTAAATTAAAAGTTTCTACTCAGTTACAAATAAATTAAAAGTTTCTACTCAGTTACAAGTAAATTAAACGTTTCTACTCAGTTACAAGTAAATTAAAAGTTTCTACTCAGTTACAAGTAAATTAAAAGTTTCTACTCAGTTAGAAGTAAATTAAAAGTTTCTACTCAGTTACAAGTAAATTAAACGTTTCTACTCAGTTACAAATAAATTAAAAGTTTCTACTCAGTTACAAGTAAATTAAAAGTTTCTACTCAGTTACAAGTAAATTAAAAGTTTCTACTCAGTTACAAGTAAATTAAAAGTTTCTACTCAGTTACAAATAAATTAAAAGTTTCTACTCAGTTACAAGTAAATTAAACGTTTCTACTCAGTTACAAGTAAATTAAACGTTTCTACTCAGTTACAAGTAAATTAAACGTTTCTACTCAGTTACAAGTAAATTAAACGTTTCTACTCAGTTACAAGTAAATTAAAAGTTTCTACTCAGTTACAAATAAATTAAAAGTTTCTACTCAGTTACAAGTAAATTAAACGTTTCTACTCAGTTACAAGTAAATTAAAAGTTTCTACTCAGTTACAAATAAATTAAAAGTTTCTACTCAGTTACAAGTAAATTAAACGTTTCTACTCAGTTACAAGTAAATTAAACGTTTCTACTCAGTTACAAGTAAATTAAACGTTTCTACTCAGTTACAAATAAATTAAAAGTTTCTACTCAGTTACAAGTAAATTAAACGTTTCTACTCAGTTACAAGTAAATTAAACGTTTCTACTCAGTTACAAATAAATTAAAAGTTTCTACTCAGTTACAAGTAAATTAAACGTTTCTACTCAGTTACAAGTAAATTAAAAGTTTCTACTCAGTTACAAGTAAATTAAACGTTTCTACTCAGTTACAAATAAATTAAACGTTTCTACTCAGTTACAAGTAAATTAAAAGTTTCTACTCAGTTACAAGTAAATTAAACGTTTCTACTCAGTTACAAGTAAATTAAACGTTTCTACTCAGTTACAAATAAATTAAAAGTTTCTACTCAGTTACAAGTAAATTAAACGTTTCTACTCAGTTACAAGTAAATTAAAAGTTTCTACTCAGTTACAAGTAAATTAAACGTTTCTACTCAGTTACAAATAAATTAAAAGTTTCTACTCAGTTACAAGTAAATTAAAAGTTTCTACTCAGTTACAAGTAAATTAAACGTTTCTACTCAGTTACAAGTAAATTAAACGTTTCTACTCAGTTACAAATAAATTAAAAGTTTCTACTCAGTTACAAGTAAATTAAACGTTTCTACTCAGTTACAAATAAATTAAAAGTTTCTACTCAGTTACGTAATAATTACTTACAACATAATATTTGTTTATTTAGTTCTAATAAGCTTACTTATTTATGTCCAGGGTGATAATTTTGGCTTCATGCTCTAGCTGATTTATTAGTGCAGTAGCTGGACGAATAGGTTCATATGGAGGTGGTGTTTGCGCCTGCCAGATGCGAATGCAGCAATCCCAAGATCCTGAGATAAGAATGTTTTTCTTATGTCCCCAAGAAATACAACTCACAGCGTCTTCATGGCCCAAGCAATTATCAACTACTCGCCCACAAACCACATCATATGCTATTCTAAACAAAAAATATATTGTCATATTGTAAAGTTTTTAAAAATTGATTTAAATTGGATTTTTAGTGCATTTTCTATGTATATAAAAAAATTATTAATGATCATTCTGTTATGATAACAAACAAAAATCTTTTAAAGTCAATTCCTATTTAGGCGAACAAAGACAAATTTCATTTTCGTTACTTTTAAATAGTTACAATTAATATGAATAAAATAACACAACCTATGTGTTAAAACACCTGATCTATCACTGTTAAAACATAAAATCAGCTGTTTCAAGAAAATTAATGTTATCACTTATTTTAAGCCAAATGGTACAAAATAAGTATATTGCATGCCTTGAGCCTTTTGTGAAAAGTTTTACTCCCATATAAAAAAAAATTAATTAATTAAATTTAATTAATGATTTAATATTTGGTAAAACTGTATTAACATCGTGTCATCCACTACAAGTTTTAAAAAATGTATTCGAACTTAAATAGATGAATAAAAACTATTTTATTAACGACTGAAAATTTGAACGATATATATATAAGGATAGTATGTACTAACAAAAGGAATTGACTCCAGATCTGCCCTCCAGGCTCTCTTAAATTCATCCACAGAGAACTACTCTTTTCACATTGCTGAAATAAGAAAATTTGTTAACAACCTGAAGGACACAGGGAAGGACATAATTCTTCAATAGATACCCGCGCATTGTGGAATACCAGGAAACGAGAGGGCCGATGAAACAGCTAAAGCGGCATCCCATATGTACCCAACATTTAAAGCCAAGTATCTACTCATGCATTGTAAAAGCTTGGCAAATAAATATTTTCATAAATGTTGGACTGAATCTTGGAAAGAAAAGGCTACAGGTCGTCACCTTTTTCAATTTCAGCCTGAACCATTGAGTGAAGACAGATTCAGGGAAGTTTCACATCCGATTGCAGCTCGAGCACGATCCAGCCATCTAGTGACTGAGGAGTATTTATTTATTTAGATTTAATCTTTCGAATTCTCCAATCTGTGTACTTTGTGAGGGTGAAGATGAAAGCGTAAAGCACATTTTGTTCGATTGCTCATACCCCATACCAATGAGGGACTTCCTGAGAGCCGAAGTGGCAACATATTCTCATAAACAAAAAGCATTGGGGGCTGGTAAGGATAATATACCGTGAACATCGGGCTATCAACTACTCTTGAAGCTGGATGCCTATGCAAAGAAGTAAGTACAGTAACCACTAGACATTATGGTTATTCAAGATTGTAAGCACCTTTTTTTATAAAGAGCGTAAAGTAAATAAAATACAAGTGGAAGTTTCAGTTAAAGGCACAAGTAATTATAGCCTAAACTTACTCAGTTGCTTCAAACTTCATACCCACTATTATGCACATGTTCAACTACAGACAAAACATACCTGCTTTGTTTGTGTATTTGTATTTGTATTTTTGTTTTGATTTTATGTTTTTATATCAATAATGTCAAGAATGGACATTAATGTTACTAGCCCTTAACTGACCTCGCAACTGTTATCAGGTATTGTCGCTCTTACTACCTTTCAATCAAGTGGAGTTCTTTCTGCTGTCAATTTTGTTTGTTTGTTTGTTTTTTCTAGTGATATATTTATAGCACGTCACGTCTGTGAGATGCATGATGTTAGTTGAGTAACATTTTTTTTTGTCATTTCAATTGTGTTCTCTATTTACATCTGCGTTATTAGAAGGGGTAAGTTGTAATATAATAACATTTATGTCTATACAAAATGGATATACTTGATGACAATCTACCTGGCCCATCATCTGGTAGACCCGGTGTCAAAAAGGTGAATATTTGTGGATAATATTTCGAACATGAACTAGAAGAAATGGTTTTTGAAGTATTACAAGAACGAAAAAGAAAAATAGTGATGTTCAGTTGTAAAAAATTTTTTTAGTCAAACCATTCTTTAAGTTGTTAAATATGATATACTTATGAATTTTGTTATTAAATTATAATGTGACATGTTTTTATTTAAATTAATAAAAAACTATTTTTTTTAGCTTACAATTTGTAAATGTTAAACTTTTTTTTATGAAAAAACCAGTATTCAAGCCTTTTTTTGTTACAAATGAATTAAATATAATGTGCTTTAGTATTGCAGTTCATTAAAAGATATTTGAACAGTATTTTGTAACATTTACGTGCTAGTTTTATAATGACGTCTCTCAGATGTTCGATGTTAGTTAAGTATTTTTCCGACACGAGGTTAACTGAGGGTTAATACTAAACATCAAACATTAATAGAGTTATATAATCCTATACCCATAATTAGTTGTGTAAGCCATGCAATATTTTAAAAATATTTATTAAAAATATTGGTGTTGTGATAGATAAGAATTTGAAAAAAAAGGTGTTCAACTTGTCACCTGTTTGAATAATTTTGAGTTCACAATTGTGTCAAATTCTGATATAGTTTATGATGTAGAGTCGTCTAGTAGTAAAAGTGGAATGTGTTTGACATTGCAACATTTCTATGACTGATTATTAAATTAGAAGTTAAATGAAGTTTAGTTTAAAAGAGAATTTGGTCAGTGTAAAGCATTTTATGTAATAAATGAATTTATTGTGAGTTTGTTAGTTTTATAATTAAACTAGCTGACCCGGTGAACTTTGTGCCGCCAAACAGTCAATGAATGTCTTGTTAACTGTAGTTAAGCTTGATTCAGTATTTATGATCATAATAACAGACGTTACCCTGTTTTACTTATAAATATTCAATTGTAACGGAAATAAAAAGTAAAATTAAAAATTTGTTATCGAAAGTATAAATTTAGATAACACCTAACTATATACTTATGGTTACTGAAAAACAACTATAGTCACCGGCCAATATTTATATGAAATCATACGGCATCTTAGTTACTAAATAAATTTCAGTCAATATTTTTAGAACTTGAGTGTAGAAATAATTATCTAAATTGTATCTTTCTCAAAAAGAACAAACAATTTAGTCTGATTCTATATCTATTACATTCAAATAATACGTTAATACACAAAAAATTAAATCCATATTTATTATATTAAAATAATTCAGTAAGGTTTATTTTATAAACTAATATATTTATTAACTTAATTTAAAGAAGTTTTCAATTCAAATAAAGTAATAAATTATGCATTAAAACAGCTCTTATGCAAACTAACCTGAACACATAAAAAATGTATGAAATAATATTTTAACTCAAGTATCAGCTGTCCAAATGTACATCATAGCATGATTACCACTTTCTATTATTAGTTGCATCTATATTATTAGTTTCAATATAAGTGACTAAATAATGTTCTGTCAAAAAAAGTAGCAGGATCCATTTTTATTAATTTTTTTAATATCAACCTTGGTGTCCCCAATCAGGCTACAAATAATCTATAACCATCCCCAGAGTTTATTCAGTCGCTTCCCAAATTTTCATGTCGATTGAATGAACAGTTTAGGAAGGCATAAGAGACATATGGACAACACATTCATTTATATAGGTATATATTTAACTTTTATGGAGCCAGTTATCATCCTGTATATAAATGGTAAACAAACTTCTATCTATGATGAAAAACTAATTCTCATGGTATTCATATATTTAGTACATGAATTTAAATATTTATAAACTATATTATATTTTTAAGTTTTAATTTTTTTCCTTTAAATTTAAGGCAATTTTAACAAAAATGAACATTGATTCCAAAATATATATTTCATGCAAAATACTTCTTTTAATCTACAATTTTAATAACTATTCAATTACATCATATTATCCTCATTTAGAATTAAAGTATTCTCACTTCTTGAGCGGATTTATTAACTTTGTCTCAATTATCTACACATTTAAAGAAGCCTCTATATTAAACTAATATTTACATTGTGCTGTCCCAGGAACCAGATAAAACAATGGAAGGCAGTAAAACCAAAGACGAAAGAGACATATGAGATAAAGCAACACTACGTTCCTGTTTGCCATTGGCTATCGAATGAATCTTGAGAATTCCATCCTTGCTCGCAGAAACTGCCTGTGTAGCATCGTTATTTATAGCCACTGCAGTGATTCCTTCTTTATGAGAATTTATTTCAAATATTATTTCCATTTCTTTCAAGACAAAAGGCGCAGATTTTCCTAAAACAATTACTACTTATAAATTAAATAATAATTAACTCCAATTCGCAATTAATAAAATATTCTCATATTTTTTAATGACAAAGTCATCATCATCATCATTAGTAAATATAACTACATAAACTATTATAAACTATAAACAAGTAACATTACTTTTTTAAAGCCATTCTCATATTTTTTAATGACAAAGTCATCATCATCATCATTAGTAAATACAACTACATAAACTATTATAAACTATAAACAAGTAACATTACTTTTTTTAAAGCCAGTTCCTACTTAAATCAACAAAAAATTTTTATGTTAGATTGTGAAACAAGGTTCGATACCGCTAATCCAGTTTATTTGTTTATTTTATTCGTTCAGTTCATTTTTAACCCTAGAGGACTATTTACGATATTTTGTGGTAACCATGGCAACAGTTTAAGGTTATACAATGGAGGTTTCAAGGACAACCAGATGGGGGAAAAAAATTCATATATATCTTTGAGAAATTCATAGAAATGAATAGGTATCGGAAAGCTGGCCCAGTGCCAAAGCCAGCTAGACTTCGAACATGAAGATACTCAGTTCGAATCCAGCTAGACATTTCAAATTTTTATAATTTAATTATTGAATAAATATTTGAAAAAACTGTGTTAATACCAATTGTCATCCACTATAGGTTTAAAAAATGTATTTAAACTTGATTAGATGAATAAAACTATATTTTATTAAAGATTGAAAATTTGTACAAGATATATATCAAAAGAGTGTGAGTTAATAAGAGGGAATTTAATAATAAAATATCAATGGGGTTACAACTCAAATTTATACTTTGGGCCTGCCACAGTATCGAAAACTCTATATAACACCATCAACTTAACTGCAATGAACATTACAACTACATAAATATTTGTTTTAGTGAAAACTAGTAGCTCACGGGAAGATGGATTCAACTAATATAAATTATATAAAATTATACATAGGATAAAATTAATAATTAAGTTATAAATTTATACACATACAATGTTTTCTATGTGTCCAATTGGTTGAATCTAATAACATTTTTCACGAAGGTTATTATTTTTAAAACATGCTTTCCTTTCAAAAAATATTACACAATTACTGATTTTTTGGTGTATTTTACTTTATGAGAGAGAAATATTTTTTAACCCTAGTTATAATATTTCGTTTTGTAGGATCTACATATTGTACAAGGCAAGAATCATATTTTAAACAATATATTTTGGATTTTTCCCTTCAGGTTTTATATTTTCCTAGTTTCCTGGTAGTTTCTGGTTTTCTTAAGCTTACAGTGATGTTTGCATTACTACTTTTCAAATTTATATTAACAAACCAAGTTAGAAAAAATAAGTTTCTATACAAAGATAGATAATTTGAGATTGTACCACCGAAACCTATCTTAAACTACTACTAACTTTTTTAATAGTTAGCGGGTTTTTTTTCGATCACTAATAATTAATATCAACGTAATAATTAAAAGTTATTTTGTCTTTATTTTAATTTTATATCTGATAATTTACTTATTTTTAACATATATTAACACTTTTTACACAGAACAAAAGTCAACTGCACAGAAAAGATTAAATTATTAGAAATGAGTTCCACTATATAATTTGCAAATTATCCAAATACAAAGGCAAATAGATGTAAAACTTTTATAAATAACCTTTTTATGGTTTAATTTTTTTATAAACATTTGTAACACTTATTTAAAGGACAATTTTTAAATATGTGTAATAATTTGAAAAAAACAAACTATTATAGACAAAAGAAAACTGCATAACAGAAAGTAAAGTAATAACTTACCTGAATTGGAAAAATATTCAAGAGTTTTGGGGATGTTACTGGAGTTTTTCTTTGGGTGTGGTGTGTAAAATATTTGTTTTGGAATCTGCCCAAACTCCATGATTTGCACTTCAAGTGCATGTCTTTTGTTCCAGTCACTAACGGCCCCAAGATCCACACCACCTTCATAGCACAGGTAGTAGAACACTAAAATGAAAATAATTGTAAAAGTGTATACAAGTTTTTCAAATTAGAATGCAACAGGAATTCATATTCTGCATAACTGTAATCTGACAAGAAATAGTACCAACATACTATCCAAAGCAACCTGTTCTTGGTAGCTGAACCATTTGGCAAGGCACTGACAAATAAAGACAAAAAGTGTAACATAAACAATAATTTTTTCAAGTCAATTCCTACTTAAATAATTAAAAAAAAAAAAAATTATTTTTTTTTTTTTATAAAATAACTACAATTAATATAAATCAAATATAATAACATCTATTAAAACAGCTGTTCTATCACATAACTTATTACATAAAATCAACTGCTTTATGAAATTATATGTTATCACTTTTTTTTAACCAAATGGGACAAAATAACTATATTGCATACCTTGTCCAATTGTGAAAAGTTTCCCTTCCAAATAAAACTAAAATTACTTCAATAAATTGATCTCAAACTATGATCAATGCCGAGTTTATTATTTTGATAATACTGACACGCTCAGTATTGGTATAAATGTGAAACTGTAAACACAGATTGGTATTCACTAACTTTTATCCAGTGCTTGTATATTTTAAATTGTATTTAACGTTGTTGAACTTGCAATTTATTGTGAATCTAATGTTTAAATTATAACGATTATTGTTTTATGTTTATAGATTTGAAAGCTTGAAAAGGGCCACCAAAATGTGACCGAAACGTTGCTTGTATAATATTAAAATAATAAACTCAGCATTGACCCTCATTTGAGTTCAATTTATTGTTAAAATTGCACGCCGTTAGAAGTTAAACCCATTTAAAATAGCTAAACCCATTTAAAATTACTTCATTTTAAATTTAATTAATGAATTAATATTTCAAAAAAAAGTGTATTAACATTAAATGTTGTCCACTACAAGTTTTAAAAATTTATTTGAACGTCAGTGGATAGATAAAAAGTATTTTATTAGCTACTTAAAATTTGAACAAGATATTTATATATATATATATATATATATATATATATATATATATATATATATATATATATATATATATATATTTATATATATACATATATATTAAGTTAATGTATTACTATAGTAAATACTTTTAGCCACCACTAAGTGCAATAATTTTAAAATGAAGCATTAGATAACATTACAAAAATAGCAATAGAAAATGGATACAACAAACACCGTATAAAATATATATACAATAAATTTACAAAAAAAAACCTAACCACAACACAACAACCTTAACTCAAAAATAATAAAAATAAACAAAATCTATCTAAAATATAAATATAATAATAACAAAATAGAAAAATTAACAAATATATACAACAAAGAATACTACACTCCAACATACAAACCAAACAACAAAATAATAAAATATCTTAATAGCACAAACCACAAAACAATTACAGAAAAACATAACCTATCAGGAATTTACAAAATTACATGCAACAACTGCAACGCATTTTACATAGGGAAAACGACCAGATAATTTAAAAAAAGATTTGAAGAACATTACAGGGGATTCAAAAATAAAAATACAAAAGTATCAAATGTTGCAGCACACCTAATATCACATAAACATGAAATAACAAATTACCAAAATAACCTAACCATACTTGAAATAAATAATAACCCAATAAAATTAAACTCACTAGAAAAATACCACATTTATAAAACATACACAACAATTTAATGAACCTACGACAAAATATACAGAAGACATACTATTCTAAAACATTATACACGCAACTTAAGAGAAAATGTGTGTAACGTAACAAATACCAACATCACAGACCGAACATCCATACCAGAAAAATAGAGAAAAATTCATCAGTGATTCGACAATGGTCAAATGACCGAAAGGTGCCTCATCACACAAGGTAAAATTATTGCACTTAGTGGTGGATAAAAGTATTTACAATAATAATACATTAACTTCATAAAGTCAGTGCAACGGAAAAATAATGGACAACGTAATATATATATATATATATATTTATTCATTTCATTTATTTAATTTCATTCTCTCATATTTCTTTTTGTGTTTTCTCTTTGATTGACAAAAACCACTGTGTGGTTGAAATATATCATTGGTTAAGTGCTTTTATGTGTTTCTATTTCAAGACTACAGAGTGCACTCTTACCAAGGTAAGTCTGTCAGTCTCCTAGTCCAAAAAAATCTATCTATCTATCTATATATATATATATATATATATATATATATATATATATATATATATATATATATATATAGCAAGAGTGTGAACCAACAGAAATAAATGAAAAAAGTGCATCTCATTCAAATCTGAAGAGTAGTCATAGTACTTTTGTGTTTTTATTTAATCATAGAGCTTTTGAACACAATGTGGCCCATATTTTATAAATCTTTGGAATCTTTTCAACTTATACTGTTTCGTATAGGATGTATTATGTATAACATGTGATTGTTAGTATTATTTATAAATGTGTAATTCTTTTTATTGTCTTTCAATGAGTAGTCCATATTACTTAACCCATTCAACCCTAGAGACAAAATGTTCTTAGCAAGTGTAAAGACAAAAGTTTCTCAATATCGATTTTTTATTTTGTTCAAAGGAACTATATTGTTTTTAGGCTCCTACTATTTTTGTTCATTTTATATGTACACAAGAATACATTACTGACCAACACTAAATTAAAATCTACTGAGTTTCTCACTTTAGTTGACACATACTGCTGAAGCAGTCAATTATGTTTAGATGTCTGAAAAAGGTCAATGGGTGCATAAATATCTATCTTTATCTATGCTGTAAGTTTCGAGAGTTGATAAATATCCCTTAAAACGCATAGATATTCTAGTCTTGTGCATGACATATGAGAAAAAACTCTTGATTCAAACAAATCAATCAAACAATGACAACATTCATGACTAGCTGATCTAGTCCATAAACAGCAATGGATTAAAACTTTTTAAACTACGTCAGAAAACCAAGTGTTATTTTCTTTGTATGCATTAAAAGTTTTTAGTACAACAAAACACAAACCATTATTTGCTTTCTCTGCAGCCTCTCCAGTTTGCTTATAACCAAAAATAAGATCAATCCAGTTGTGCAAGCAGGAAGAAACATGTTCTGATTCTAAAGCATCTCTTAGTTTACTCACAAAGTCTTGAGCATCTGCAATAGATAGGACAAGGTTTATTTATTGTAATGTTACAGCTCAAACTAATTTAGTGCTAATTAAAACATTTCATGAAAAAAATATTAAATACTAAAAAAAATTTTTACTTGGTTTCAAAAAATTTGTAAAACTTTTATGGCAAAATTTTTCAAACGGAATAACAAGTCCCAAGATATCTTAATAACACAAATCGCAAAATAAATTCAGAAAAACATAACCTATCTGGAATTTACAAAATTACATGTAACAACTACAACACATTTTACATAGGAAAAACGACTAGGTCATTTAAAATAAAATGTAGCAGAACACCTAATATCACATAAACATGAAATAACAAGTTACAAAAATAACCTAACCATACATGAAATAAATAATAACCAAATAGAACTTTACTCACTAGAAAAATACCACATCTATAAAAACATACACAACAACCTAATGAACCAACAGACAACATATCCAGACGACGTACTCTTCAAAAGCATCATGCACGCGGCATAAGACGAAACATATATGACGTCAACAAGTACCAACATCACAGACTGAACAAAAATATCAGAAAAATAGAGAAAAATAATTCAGTGATCCGACAATGGACAAGTGACCGAAAGGTGCCTCATCACATAAGGTAAAAATTAATTGCACTTAGTGGTGAATAATTGTTTACAATTAATAATAATAATTATTATTTATATATATAGGAATTTTTTGACTAGATAAGAGACTGACAGACTTTAAGCTCTACTAGAAGTAACCTATATATATATATATATATATATATATATAGATTTTTTGGACTAGAAGACTGACAGACTTACCTTGGTAATAGTCCACTCTGTAGTCTTGCAATAGAAACACATAAAAGCACTTAACTAATGAAATATTTCAACCACACAGTGGTCTTTGTCAATCAAAGAGAAAAGACAAAATGAAATATGAGAGAATGAAATAAAATAAAGTAAAAGTTGCAATCACAGACACAAGTTGGGTAAAACAATTATGGGTAATGCTTAATGCCGAGTAATTTGAGCTCTATTGATTTGTTTAGCATTAGTTAAGTACAAGAGTATTCAATCAGTTCCTGAAATTATAACCAATGACAATTTCTCGTCCAAGACCGTGCTAAAGATTTTATTAATCCTCTTAAATATCATCATTTTCCTAAGATGAGAAAGGTTTAAGTCTTCACAAAGGTAAATACTTAATATACCTATAAACAGATAAGATAGGATAACGATATTTGTTATCTTTATTGATAGTTATTACATTTGTTTGTATTATCTTGGCAAAAAACCACTACTTACTGATTTATTCAGCAGATGTGCTTCGCTCTAGATCAGCACTTTTTCAATGGTGTGAATTACTGACAAGACTGTTGCTTAGGTGTGTTGTGTTTGTGTGAGTCTGTGGTGTATTTTTGTTCTGTGGTGTGTTATTGTTCTTAGAGTAGTTGTTAATTATGTGCTCAAATATAGTGTTTGATTGGGAGTGTGTTTTGTCATTTAGAATGTGTTGTGGATAGTATTTATTATATTTATATATCACATAGTTTTCTACTGTGTTAAATTTTTTGCTATTATTGATGTAATGTATGATTTTTAGATTGGTGTCTATGTCAGTCTGTGAGTGTAGTGTGTTTTGTATGTGTATGGCAAAATTTGATGTGGGTTGTGTCTTTCTTATCTGTTTTGCATGTTCTTCGTATTTTGTGGTAAATATTCTCCCTGTTTGTCCTATGTAAAAGCTGGGACAGTTGTTGCATGTAATCTTGTCAGTAATTCACAGTATTGAAAAAACGCTGACCTAGCGTGAAACGCGTCTGCTGAATAAATCAGTAAGTAGTGGTTTTTTTGCCAAGATAATACAAACAAGTGTAATTTCTATAAAAACCTCAAGATGTACAACACAAAAACTGCAAATTCAATACTATTGGATTAGAAACAATTTATTACTATTAATGGTCTTGACATAAACCAACTGTTTTTTTTAAATCTATCTCAGATCTGCATGTTTTATAGAATAACCTTGAAGAAATTTCTTAATATTTCAAAGTTTGTCTATATTAAAATAACAAGGGAACACTAAGTTATTGAATATTTGGGTTTAAAAACATACAAATAAAACTTCTTTCAATCTTTAATCTTAATTATTTTCAATCAAAAATTTTTTTAAACTTGAAATGAAATTTTTTAACTTTTAAGATCAATGCCAGATTAGGTATAAAATGTAGCACTACCTAAAATCTAATTTCCAAAAAATAAAATACAACTTATATTTTGTTTATTAACAAACCTGTAGCCCATGGAGGTAGTGTCACATCGCCCACTTTACTACCATCTTGACGATATCCAAAGTTTATACCATATTTGTTATACAAAAAGTCAGCTTCTCTAGAAGTATCATAGAACTCTGGGACCAGTTCCTTGAAGTCCGACATATTTGTATTTACGTTACGCCAAACATCCTGCACACTGTTAAGTTAGAGTGATTTTTTAAAATTGCATGCACTTTTACAAATATTATATATTTCTTCAATAGATAATAAGACATTTAAATCGTAATATAAATATTCAAGTATATTCTACTACTTATTAATAATTAAAAGTTTTCATTAGTTTATTATTTGAATAGGAATACGCCAAAAAGTTTCAATTGCCTATCAAATGACAGAGGGGGCCTTAGAGTTTTGATTGCATGTCACTCATTTGTCCACAAATGACGCTGAATGTCGTGCCAGAACTGTAGGCATTTGTCAACAGATAGTCCAATTGGAGCTGTAACTTGCAGTTGTTCATTGTCGTTTGTTTGAGTCAGTTTCATTCAGGATTTGTTTGTTCGAATCAGTTTATTGTTTGGTCACTCACGTTTCGCTTGTTCAAGTCAGTTTATTACTCTGTCGTTCATGATGCAATACACATTACAGCAACATCTATTTCTTGTTAAAAACTACAGGATAACGCAGTTGGTAATAGGCACACAAAGAGCATACCAGAGGGCATTTGGTGTTTGCAATCGTCCAGTCAGAAACACAATACTGCAAATGGTACACTAGTTGGAAACAACATTATATCTTGTGAGTGAAACTGGCAAGAATCTGGCTGATCCAGTTACTTTGAAGACTCCATTACTTCCAGGAATTTGTGACAGCCAAGATCACCAGACTCTTTCTGTGGGGTTATCTGAAGGGTAGAGTCTACACTACATGGCCTCGGACTTTGGAAGATCTTATGGACAATATTACACGCGAAATCAACAGTTTTGACAACACAATGCTCCAGCGAACTGATAAAAACATGGAAAGACGTGTTCAACTGTATCTAGAGGGCGGACGGAGGACAATTCTAATGACCAATTAATCTTCCAGATATACTGTACATGTAGAGCATAACACATTATTTGTATTTTTCTTCTTAAAATAATCATAAAATGAAAATCATGAGATTTATATGAATCACCCTATATTTTGTCTTGTAGACTAGCACAATTACAACTGCTTTTCTCAAACACATCACCGTTAAAGAACTACAACTGAACAATAACCACTAACAGTTAATTGTCAAGTGAGTGTGTGTGTGTGTATAAATGGTGTAATAGTTTGTGTCAGTGAAAAGTTTTTTATAATGCCAACACAACTAGTTGATGAAAAGCTTTAAGCTTTCTGTAAGTTACTATTCATGTTTATGAAATATTTATATGTATTTTATAAAAAAAAATACCACCACAGATGTTATACAAAATTTTATAAAGTATATAATATACTTCATATTAAAATGTAGATATAAATACAGATATTGATCCCCCTTTACATTCTTTTAATAGTGAAATGGACAGAACAATGTGTTAGTATAAAACAGTCTTTAGAGAATGACTTTGGAGAGTATTATATCTATAAAGATAGAACAGATTTGGAGAAAAATATATTCTAACCATTAACTGTGTTTAAAATGGTTTTTATATTTAAACAATGACTTCTGGAAATCTGGGACTGAAATGTTTTTAGTTGTTGTTGACTGTTCAGGGACTTTCTGATGTCAATACCAAAACTGACCTAGATCTATAACATCAAAACACTAACATTTCGAAAAATCATAACACTATGAATAAAAAATCATAACATTTTCATTACTATAGCTTATTTCTAGTCATGAGAATTTGAAACTCATATTCATAGGTCACTTTTAATACCAAAAATCTTTCACTTTCACTGTACCATTTAACTATTATAATTGAGTTAATTGAGATTATCACGATACAACAGATGACAATATTTTCTGAAGCTAGCATCAGACAGAACTCTTATCCTAACTTATTGTGTACAATGCTTCACATGTGTGTTTTTTGATCACACATGCGCCTTATACTTCTAGTTGATACATGTTGGACTTGTACTGAAAATTATAAATAAAGATATATAACTTTACAGTGTTTATTTATAAATTAAAATGTAGTAGCCTACACAGTAACAATAAAGTTACTTCTTCGAGAGATAAAATTAGCATTACTGGAAGACTGGTGTTGAGAACAGCGACTAGATCAAGGAACAGCTGCATTGAGGTTACATTGCCACATGTCAGAGTCTGACATGGATTAATTTCTATTTCGTTTTTCCTTGTTCCGCTAGCCCACTAGCCATCTTGTCTTTCTAACGCATACACGCGTTACCTTTATTTGTTACCGCTCAGTTAATCTCGGTGAACCGCTCAAATCATCAACTATGCTCAGTAATTAAATGCAATTAGTCATGCCACATGTGTCGTGTGTTATACTAGTGTTTTTTACCGCGATTTAATACCTCAACAAGTGTGTTAAGTAACCTCAATTTAGTCACGTTACGCCGTACATTATTGTGCAATCTCCCACTTTAGTATACAGTTTTTTCGTTTAGTGAACAATTTTAGGACTTATCTTCAGCTACAGTGTAAGCTGCAGTTAACAAGTGAACTTAGTTTTACCCCTTGTGACATTATAGGACTTCGTGATTTATTGAACACTAATTAGCCAGACTGAGTGCACTCTGTTTATGGTTTTGTGTTATCAGCATATTATAATTAATGTTAAGTGTTACAGATACGTCTCAACTACCTCTCTGAAGTGCTAGCACGTACCGCTTAGGTAAGCTGTAGTGATTAAAGACTATATTTGTAGAAGCTAAATGTTCATTGAAGCCTAGCTTAAGATTATTTTAGACAATTCATTTTTTTCAGTTACTGTGCTGAATAGTCCTCCGGGAGAGATTATAAATTATCATCCACAGTTAAATTTATTTAGGTTACAATACCAACAACTGGTCAAGATAACTGAACGATTTAAACATCAAACTGAAGAGAATAGTTTTTGTTTTTATAACTCAATTTTTATGTGAGATCCATTTGAGTTCCCATGTTGATTTCCAGACATCATATTTATTTCCAAGTGTTTGTAACATCTCTGGTGTTACAGTTGTGATTGCTTTTGAAATTCGCTCATGAATGTTTTGAAATTTACAGATGTCTTAAACCATGAATGTTTTCAGTATAGGCAATGTTCTTTACATAATCCCATAAAAAAAAGTCCAAAGGCATCAAAACAAAGACTTCAGGGAGACCAGAAAATAAGT
Organism: Prosapia bicincta; assembly: GCA_036971475.1. Taxonomy (NCBI): domain Eukaryota; kingdom Metazoa; phylum Arthropoda; class Insecta; order Hemiptera; family Cercopidae; genus Prosapia; species Prosapia bicincta. The sequence continues at coordinate 38,197,395 of JBAIZL010000008.1, forward strand.
GCACCCTTTTTATCCAACCATCTGGAAATCTGTTGTTTAGTGTGTCACACACTTTCTGACTGTAACGAGGTGGGCGACATCTTGCATTAAAATGACTGGTTGACCAGTTTGTTGTTCAATGTCTTTGATTTGAGGAAACCAAATTTGTACTAGCATATGAAGATAAATTTCGCCAGTAATTATTTTTGTGGCAAAAGAAAGAACCAATCACATGGTCATACATTAACCCGCACTACACCTTCACTTTTGGCAAACAGGATGTGTTCATAATTCCTTATCCAACAATTCTGACAACTAAAAACACCATGTGTGTGGAATGCAGCTTTGTCTGAGAACAGCGATTAAGTGTCATCAATCTCATTGAGCATGAACCTGGCAAAGTCTGTACACGATAAACAAAACTTACTTATTTCAACCTCACATTCATGTTTAAATAGTTTGGTTATCTTTAACAGTCTTTCATTCAGTATCGTTTGTTCAAAATTCTGGCTTTTTTTTGGAACACCAGTATTTCTTAACTTATCTTGCATTAAATATAAATTTACCTGTTAAACATTCTATCTGGATGATCAAACCTTCCATTCTGTAGACAGAGCATATAATGAGGATACTTTCGAACTAAGTAGAACAAAACAAAACCAGGGGTTGAATAATGAGAGCCATATAAAAACTTTGGCTCTGGCATTTCCATGAATCTCTCCTGAAAATATTATAAAATGTACCATTAATCATTCAAAGATTTTTTGTTAATTTGTAAAATTTACTTTTGTTATTTTGTACAATAGACTTTTGTTAATTTGTACAATAGATTTTTGTTAATTTGTACTTTAGACTTTTGTTAATTTGTACAGCCGACTTTTGTTAATTTGTACAATAGACTAGGACTTGGATAACTTGAATCTTTATTCAACACAAACTTGTGTTATATTTGTTATTTGAATGTTTACAACTAATATATAGTATTATAACTTAACAGTTCATTTGTAACCTTTTGGTAATGCTAATTATGTTAGGAAAATAAAGGCTTAGTACCAAGAGTGTTTTAAAACTTTTCTTTGCAACTATGTTTTTCTACCAGGGTGTCTAGTAAAATAGCTTGAAGAAATTCCCTGAGTTTTCCCTGACTTTTCCTCTTTTAGATGTCTATAGAAAGCCCAGTTTACATTGGGCCCATCCATTGATATCTGAAGGATCTTGGATAAATCCAGACTTTGAACACCTTTTAAGAACGAATTGAGTACCTCTTTTGCTTTTGTGTCTGTAAGGAACACAGAACCAAAATATCGAGCTTTCACTTCATCCGTCTCTGCATCCCAATACCTAACACTCAAATCCATTTGGGCTCTTTGTGATATTTTGTTTAAACTTTCATCAAAGCCAATTACATAGTTAGAATTTGAATTTAATGATGTCAGTAACAGGTCTTTAAAATAATTTGATAAACCGAATACAACACTATAGGAAATTTTATCTTTCCTCAATCTCATGTTCTGTGCAATGGTGCTATCAGGGAACATCCTTGGAAAGAGGCACACACTACCTTCTGCATTGCGTAAAGAAGTGTTGCATTACTAAATTCACGCACCATATAATCTCTGCTTCGGTCACTTCATCTTTCAGTTTATATTTATCCTAAGGAAGGAGGAGAGGTAATGACGACATCTGCATGATGCGATTGCCCGCTACGGCAATGAAAACCGGAACCTTCCATGTTGAAATAAACAGTGAAAAAAATAATCACCGTCAAATAAAACACATACTATCACGAGTCTAGACAAATAGCTGGCTACGAATGTTTACACAGCGTTTTGTGTGGTCAGAAACAGACTGAGTTATCTGTTATCCCCACCTGTCCATATGATAACAGAACCACTGCGCACCCCAAGGCCACGGTCCAGGGTAAAACGTCCCAGCTGTACCACCTCGACACGTTTAATATTTATTGACATCAGTCCTGAAGTCATAGCAACGGGCTTATCAAATAAATAATGGGCATCTAAATAAAGAAGTGTTATTTCCTGACTGCCCTGCCCCTAAACCGCTGGCTTACAATACCAAATATTCGAGAGCAATGGCCACTAGTTTTGTTTCTAATCAAAATAAATATTTTCCCGATTTTTTAAAATTTTCCCTGACTTTTCCCTGAATTTTCCAGAATCTTAAAATTCCCTGACTTTTCCAGGTTTTCCCGGTTTTCCCTGTCACTAGACACCCTGTCTACATTTTAATTCATGCTACTATGTAGCATGCTAAAGAGTAACATTACTGAGTATTTGTTTGCTAAAGTATGATTAGGATCTTTAGTGTTTGCATTACTGAGTATTTATATATTTGTATTTCTTTTCATAAGTAAACAAGAATTAAATATGTAGAATAAACAACAATTTACACTACTGAACAATAAAATACCAATCATTAGACTAGTTATAGACTGAGGGACTTTTCTTACTTTAGACCTTCATACAATTAATGTTCATTGTCTACAGGTTTTCTTTATTATCGTGCCTCCACTTTATGATAATAGCCTAAACACAAGTTTTGCCTTAAAACAAAACAAACAAAAACAGAAACCTAGTCTCTGTTACTGTACTTACATGTCTGGATAGGTCTGTCTTAATATCACTTGTAAATATCAATGAAGTTCCAAATGAGTGAACTAAAAAATCTACCAAACATGAAAACTCTTTTCAGTATTTTTAAATATAATATTGTTGAATTTACAAAGATTTTAATAGAAATACATACCTTTAATCTTTCAAGTCTTTCTGGGTTTAAAGCTCCAACAGGTTTGGATAAGTCTCGGTAAATCTTGGGACTATTTATATCCAAATGACTAGAACAATAATCTTGAACAACCCAAGGGAAAACTGGATACTGTGTTAAATCATTAAATGTACGATCAGCCAGACTGTAAAATAAATTAATTTAGAAAAAATGTATTATTTACAAATTAATTCAAAAATTAAATATTAAACAAAATAAGAGAGAGAAAAGCGATTAAGTAAATAATTGTTATCTATTTCAACTATGATCATGCGAGGTCGATTCTCTCTACTTAATAAAACTACACAATCTTTATGGAACCACCTGATCCTACCTACATTCACATTATTTTTCAAGATATCATCATCACTACAAAGAAATATAGCTAGTAAGACATGCTATATGTTATGTCTATGCTGATATTTCAAGTCTGCTATCTCGTAGAAGTGCGCCTTGATTTTTCTCAATTTCCAAGATATGGGAATATTCAATGCCAATCTAACATTATTTATCGAGAGTGTGTGTTATTCATCATATTGTAATACTCTTGATATGCCACATACCTTAAAATTCACAAACATATTAATGTAATGAGGAGTCTTTCTTAATTATTTAATTTCTAAACTTGAGTATGGCCAAACTTTTATATAAATAGATTCAGTATTACTATGGGTCTATATGTATCATTATTATATACAAATTAAAAATTAAAAAACTAATACACACAAGACTAGTAGACAAAGATTTACACTTTTAATAAGATTATACATAATCATAAATTAACTAGTAAAGACATTTTTTAAAAAAGTTGGATGTAAAATAAAAAAGGTAAGTTGGATGCAAACCAAACTATATGAACAAGCAGAAAATAAAGAGATGACAACAATTAAAAAACTCAATAAAGAAAATTAAAAATTCTCAATTTTTATTTGAACTACTGAGTTTTAAATTAAGGAACTCTTGATTATTCATGCATAAAGTATAATCCAATTACCTATTTAGGTACAAAAGGTAATCATAATTTGATAAAACTCCATTCTGCCACTGCAAAGTCATCTTCTCTTGTTCAGACTCATCCAGTTTGAGCTTGGGTTGGGCTAAAAGGCAATCAACAAACACATCTCGAGCCTTTGTACTTTTAAACACCAAATACAAATGATTTGTTGAATTATTTATGGTATACTGCAGTTCCACACCCTATTAAAAAAAATAATAATATATTTTCACCCTAAAAACTTACAGCAATATAGCCTAATTATAGTAATATTTAAGATGCCATGCGTACTTACGACTTGTTGCAGCAGAAACCGTCTTTTTGTAACACATTTTATGTCGCACAAACTGACCTTCAATAGCTGATGCTAGAATCAATAATCATAAATCAAATATATTATAAATAATTTAATATAATAAATATAAATAATTATATAATATATAATATTATGTAATAAGTATACAGTAATACCTCGACTTACGCTACCCCATCTTACGCGATTCCCGCTGTTACGCGGTTTTGAGTTACGCAGAAACTGGCATATTCTGGAAGAAAATGCTTATGAGAACTTTTATAGCTTATGAAAATACTCTCAGTCTTTAAGGCCGCCAAAGACAAATTGACCGTGATATTTAGCACAAATACAGTTGTTGACTGTCAGTTGCAATCTCTTATAGTTTATCGCTCAAAAAACCCAAGAGCATTAACAAATACTTCTAAAGCTAGATTTGGAAGTCGAATAGGAAGGCTTTGGTGATAGCTTTTTTTTGAGGACTGGTTTGGTCATCATTTCATACCTCAAAACGAACGTTATGGTCTGTCTTAACAAATTCGTTTTAAAGTAATTCCTATTAATTGACATTGCACCTGGCCATCCTCCTACTACTTCAACTAATTTCGACACACGCGTGAAAGTGATATTTTTGCCTTTAAACCTATACTAAACACACATAATATTTCACTATGGACAAGATACGTAGACGATATACTTGTAATATACCAACCCACCATTCACAACGAACACATCATAATACTAAACAAACTAAATATATACAACGAAAACATACAATTCACTGTCGAAACAGAAACAAACAGAACAATTAACTATCTTGACATCACATTAAATATAAATAACAATAAAATAGAAACTACAGTACACAGAAAACCTACTTCCAACAACACCACAATACACTACAAATCTAACCACCCCTGGACATACAAAATTAACACTTACAGTAACATGATAAATAAAGCAATAAAATACACACAAGATAACAAATAAAAATTAAACGAAGAATTAGATAACATTACAAAAATAGCAATAGAAAATGGATACAACAAATACCTTATAAAAAACATATATAATAAATTTACAAAAAAACCTAACCTAAGCAATCTGTCTAGAATGACTAGCCAAGATGAGCAAGTTGTCCAGTGTTTATTGTTCTGTGGATAGAGAATTTTAGTTTTCTAAAAGTACATTATGAAGAGCAAACGGAAACACAGTTCTGGCAATTAAAAATAAAAACTTGAAGTGTTAATGAGACTAGATAAAGGGGAAAGTTTGACAAAGTTGGCTGTTGAATTTAGTGTTGGTAAGGCTACAAAAATGACTGGAAAAAAATCGTGCAAAAATTTTATAGTTTTGCAGTGCTACAAATGAAAAGTCTTTGGAACCACACCATCACACGAAAGTTTCTGTGAATAAAAAAATTTTTATCGTTTACACAAGAGAGGGAGAAAGGAGTTCCTATTAGTGGCCCATTATTACATGAAAAACATTACAGTTGAACAAATTAATGAACGGTGATTTGGAATTTACTGCTAGCAATAGATGGTTGGATAGACGGAAGAGAAGGCACGGAATTAGACACCTAACGGTAAGCAGGGAGGAGTTATCAGCTGATAATTTTGCTGCAAATGAATGTTTAGACGAATTCACAGATTTGATTTCGTCTGAAAATTACTCACCCCAACAAGTGTATAATGTGGACGAGACTGGATTGAATTTTAAAGCCCTTCCCACTAAAAGTCTTGCCTCTAAATAGAAATCTTTTGCACTAGGCTTTAAAACGACTAAACAGGGTCTTACAGTTTTAGCCTGCAGTAACGCCGTGAGAACAAATAAGCTACCTTTAATGGTGATTGGAAAATCCGCCAAGCCACGAGCCCTTAAAAATATGAACTTGAATGATCTCCCTGTTCATTACAGAAATCAGTGTAATAGGGAGTGGATGACTGGTAATATTTTCAAGGAGTGTTTCGAAAATGAATTTGTTCTTTCAGTAGCAAAATTTAATGGCAAAAATAGACTGCCACCAAAAGCTCTACTTTTTATAGACAATGGGGCCCCTTCATGTCCTTCAGACATGCAGTTGGTATGTAAAGACATAAAAGCAATATTTCTCCCATCTAACGTGACATCCGTTGCGCCTATGGATCAAGGTGGGCTGCAGAACTTAAAACTGAGCTACAAAAAATAGTTTCTGCAAACATTAATTGAAGAAGATTGTTCTCTTTCTATTCCAAAAATACTTAAGAAGATTACAATAAAGGATGTAATTTACTGGGTAGCTGAATTCTGGAATTATCAGTAACACTTCACTGCATAAATCTTGGAAGAAGCTCTCTTTATCCTCGAATTTGTGGAAAACCACTAAAACACGGGATGATGAAACTAAACTCCTTCAGCTCATTCGAAGAGTACCAGGATGTGAAGATGCTGAAGAAAGTTGTCTGGAAGAATGGACGGCACTAAATAACAATGAACAACATACCGATCAGGACATGGTGTCTATGGTCCAGGATCAACACGATGACAATGTAGCATTTACAAAGTTACTGACAATGAACCAGTGCTGATAGATGTTTGAAACTTTTACAGAAGACAGTTTAATTTTATAAAATTTAAACTATTGTATCAATTTACCTTCAAATAACAAAAATGCAGTTTACAGAAAAATAAAATCATTAATATTTTCTGTTGGATACACTAAGTATAATGCAGAGTGTTTTATACATAACAGAAAACACTAGATTTATACAGAAAAATTTCAGTACATATTATATAATGTTTAGCTGTCTATGCACAGAAAAAGCACGAATGGAAAAAAGTATTTGTAAATGTTTTATTGACATAAGTTGAAAGCAATAAAAAGCCAAACTAATGGTATCTCTTGAAATGCTTTCAGCATGTTATCCAAAATAAATGTAGTAGGTATTGCAGTGATCTTCTACTAGTACATGGAGAGTAAATGCTCCATTGTTCATTCTAGGGACCTAAGGTTTACAAGGTTACTGACAATGAACCAGTGCTGACAGAGATTTGAAACTTTTACAGAAGACAGTTTAATTATATAAAATATAAACTATTGTATTAATTCACCTTCAAATAACAAAAATGTAGTTAGCAGAAAAACAAAATCAGTAATTTTTCTGTTGGACAGACTAAGTATAATGCAAAGAATGTTTTTTTTTCATAATAGAAAACACTAGATTTATACTGAAAATTTCCAGATAGTAAATCACCCACTAACAGTTTTTGTACTAATCTTTATGGACAATTTATCACCAACTGATCTTCATAGGGCTTTAGTAAGGTGGAAGTTTCAAAATATCCACTGCCGCTTGTTACATAAACACATACAACACTGTAAAGAAAATAAGAGAAAAATTAAAATGACTGCAGACCTACTGGTTCAATTCTGTTGAAAGACTGGAAGTAAAGTATAGCAGAAGATAGCAGCACTGTCCCAGGATTAACAACTAATGGAGTAATTTTGTTTGCTGTTGTTTCTAGTATCACTTTTTCATAAAAGTCTTGAAGCCAATGTGGATCAAAAGTTGTGCTGGTCTGCCTCGCACTCTCAATAGCATTTATCTGAAAACAATTTTAAGTAAAATTACAATAGTGACAAAATTTTAAACAAAAGAATAAAATGCAAATTTAATGTAAATAGCCAAATAATTTCATTTCAATAATTAAAACCAGGTTTTTTTTAATATTAGCACTTTTATTTTTTATTATGTAATAACCAGACCCAAAAATTCTTTGCAAAAGGTTCATTAGGAATAAATGATTTCAAATAACATATATTACAACTCAGAACTATCTTTATTGGAAGATACTCCACGAAGTAGGAATGAGGCCATTTGTATTATAAGAGAATCTTACTTGACCTTTTTGTGTGAACGAAAGTACTCTTATTTTATATACAGTAGAGTCTCGATAATTCAAGGGGAATGGGACCGAGAGACCCCCTAGGATTACATGGAAAAAGTTCCTGAGCATTAGAAAAAAATAGGACTTCTAATGAACCCAAATACAGTAAAACCCCTAATGTCCAGATAAATGTGGTGACAGCCCGATCCGGATTTATTAATAGTGGGAATAAAGATCAGTCCAGCTAATCATGAGTGTTGTCATTGTTTGTTTGGTTTGTTTGTTTCAAGAGAGTTTATTTTCTGATATATCACACACAAGACTAGACATTTATGCTTTCTAAGGGGTTTTTGTCCAGTGTCGAAACTTACAAAGAAAGATGCGCGTGTGTGTGTATCTAATCTTCAGATTAGATAATTATTTTCCTGAAGATGCTGGTACTATTTTATCGGCGAAAAGCTTTGAATAAATATATTCATTAAAAGTATTCTTGTTTTTGAAATATTTTTAATTTATTAACTATATTACAAGGAAACATATCACCATATTTAATATGTATTGCACTTAATGGTGGATAAAATTACTTACAATAGTAATATATTAACTTCATATATATATATATATATATATATATATATATATATATATATATATATATATATATATATATATATAATAAGTTTTCTTGTTTAATAATTTAAAACAACATAGGTTATTCAAATACAAGAATATTTATTAATTTATATCCAAAGCTTTTCGTTGGTAAACAGTACCAACATCATCAGGAATGAAAATTACAATAATTAAGTTCTTGAACTTACAGACCACATATACAGAAGACATTATAAAAACATCATACACGCAAATCAAGAGAAGATGTGTGTAACGTCAACAAATACCAACATCACGGACCGAACATCTACACCAGAAAAATATCAGTGATTCGACAATGGTCAAGTGACCGAAATGTGCCTCATCACACAAGGTAAAATCATTGCACTTAATAGTGGATAAAATTACTACAATAGTAATATATTAACTTCATAAAGTCAGTGCAACGGAAAAACAATGGATAACGTAAAATATCAAGAATATATATATACACACACATACATAGATATATATATATATTATCGGTTTTCAAAGTGTTCTGCACAGTTTTTCAACGCCCATTCTCCAGTTTACCATATCCATCCACTCATCCTGTTTTAGGCCTCTCTCTTCCACCTCGTTAATTCCTTCTACCAAACTCCTTCTTGAACAACCGCATTTTTATTTTATCTGTGATTTCCATCTCAATATCTGCTTTGGCAGGTTTTTTTACTCATCCACTGTACATGACCGTACCTTATTAACTGTTCAACTTTTATCTCCTCCGTTACTGTGTTTGGGCCATCTATAATTTCTCTTATTCTCTTTAGTATTCTTTAAACCCTTGACTTTCTTGCAGATCTCTGTTGCATATAATAATTTTTCCAATTCATCTTTGATTTGCCATACTTCATTTCTGTATGTTACTTTTAGTAATGATGTTATATTTTCTCTTTTTGTTTTCTTTTGAGATACTCTTATCCCACAAGATGCTATTTAATAAATACGAAGAGTATGACTATTCGGCCTCATATATTTCTATCTCTTACTGCTTTATCAAGTGTGTCATGTGTTATTTCTTGACCCAAATAAGAGTATTCTGAATATTTTATAATTAGTTTATAGAACTATATTGATTACAGTACTTACATAGATTAATGTTGCTTTGAAATACATTGTTCATCACAGTTGCTACACTTTTTGGAAAAATTTAAAATGTGTCTACTACGAAATAAAAATAGGCTCAAGTTTAACAAAATCTAAAAAAATCGGGACTCGGATTTTAAAGACTATACTGTAGTACTGACATGTTAGGTACATGAAATTAAATTAGGTAAAAATAGTTAATCATAGAAAAACTTTGCCTTGACTATTCATTGATGTACAACATATCACAGAACTATTAAATTGAACATTTCAAAGTCTTATATTAATTTACTTTAATATTTCATGTAAAATCAATTTTAATGGCAAATATAAAGAATTACAGTAAAGTTTTAATATTTTTAAGTATTATTTGATAAATAATTACTACTTATTATTTTATAAAAAAAATATTTTTTATAATATCCCCAAAGACTTGATTTTCAAAATCTAAAGATTTATGGAAACACTAAAAAATAATTAAAGTTAATTACAGGTACTCTTAATTTAGATTAAACAGATATTTAATTGTAAATTTTATTTTAATGTAAAAATAATGTGAGTGGTCTTTTTATTGAGATCAAGTAAAAGGAGTTGATTAAATCAAATAAGTTTCACTATAAAAAAAAATAATGATTAAAAGTAAAAGTTGGAGAAAGAAATTATGGGTAACACAATTATATTGAATTTGTTTTTCTGTATTTATTCAAAAAAAGTGAAGAGATGAAAAGAATTTTATATTTATATAAATTTTTTTATAAAATATAGAAATTGTGGTACAAGATTTATTTCGCCCTACCATTTGATTTTGTTCTGCCGCAGAAAGCATCGTAGCTCTATGAATCTGGCCTATACGACGCAAACAATCTTCAATATGTGCATAGTTTAAAGAGAACAGAAATTTTCTTCGACTCTGAAAATGATAATTCACAACATTAACTACATGGAAAAAAACCTTTCACCAATATTACTATAGTAAAAACATGAAAAGGTTACTTTTTAATTAAAAACATTATTGATGAATTTTACACACTTATGACAAATACTTTTAAATTATGATAAAAATAAAGGAGTGTTTAAACCTTTAAATGAAAAATAAAGTACTTTTGAAACCGAGTATTTGTTATAAAAATCAATAATGTTGGAACTTACATTATGTCCTTTGTGATAATAGTTCTTAATAAAAAACAATATAAATAAAACTTGTTTAAAACAATTTCCTACTTAGGTCAACAAAAAAAATTTTTTATTTTAGTTACTTTTTATTAAATAATTAATTAATTAATACAAAAAAATAAAGTAACAAAACCTATCTGTTTAAACAGCTGTTCTACTACTTAACCTATAACATAAAATTGCTGTTTTATAAAATCATATAATACTACTTATTTTAGCCAAATGGGATGAAATAGCTATACTGCATACCTTGCCCCTTTTGTGAAACGTTTTTCTCCCATATAAAACTAATATTAATTCATTATGTAACTTATTACACTTTTGCTATTACTTGCGACCATACTTTTTGTTAACTAAAGGTTGTTAAATTGTTAACTTCACTTGGAGGAAACATTTAACATCCTTTAGTTAACAAAAAGTCTGGTCACAAGTAATAGCAAAAGTGTATTAAGTAATTAACAACCAGCTCATCATGAACAGCAACAAGATTTTGATATTCATTATATAAATTTAATTAATGAATTATTATTTTAAAAACTGTACTAACACTGATTGTCATGCAATACAAATTTTTTAAAAAATGTTTTTGAACTTGAGTGGATGGATAAAAAGTATTTTATTCATGAGCGAAAATTTGAAGATATATAAAGAGAGTATGAAATAATAGAATGAATTAAATAAATTTTATATGATTTAATTCAATCCTGCACCAGGCCCAAATGATTTGTAAGATCAGACAGATCTATTTTTTATCACAATTAAGTTTTTTAAATCAATGTGTGAATTTTCTTCGAGCTTCCTACCTCCTCTCTATGCACAATACCACTTTGTTCTGAATCCATTCCTTGAATTTGTATAGTTAAGAAAAATTTACAAGATACATAAATATGTTATAAGTTATATTCTTATTGAGAGTCTCTTCTGAAAACTATTTTTTTGTTTTAAAATAAATTTTGCATGGCCTTTATTAAGTGAGGAAGGTGTTTATCAAATACACCTCCTTATTGTATCAGAATTTATCAAATGCTGAGCTTGATTTTGCTAGCAATTTCCAATATTCATTTACATGAAAACATTTTTCTTTACAATACATCTAACACAGATGTAAAACACACACACACACATACCTGTGTGTGTATATATATATATATATATATATATATATATATATATATATATATATATATATATATATATATATATATATATATATATTTATGTATATATATATATATATATTTATATATATATATATATATATATATATATATATATTCTTGATATTTTATGTTGTCCATTGTTTTTCCGTTGCACTGACTTTATGAAGTTAATATATTACTATTGTAAGTAATTTTATCCACCATTAAGTGCAATGATTTTACCTTGAGTGATGAGGCACCATTCGGTCACTTGACCATTGTCGAATCACTGGTGGATAAAATAATCGTAATGGTGGATAAAATTACTTACAATAGTAATATATTAACTTCATAAAGTCAGTGCAACGGAAAAACAATGGATAATGTAAAATATCAAGAATATATATATATATATATATATATATATATATATATATATATATATATATATATATATATATATATATATGTTATATTATATGTTACTGTTACAGTAACATGATAAATAAAGCAATAACATACACGCAAGATAACAAACAAAAATTAAATGAAGAATTAGATAACATTACAAAAATAGCAATAGAAAATGGATACAACAAACACCTTATAAAAACATATACAATAAATTTACAAAAAAACCTAACCTCAACACAACACTACAACCTGAACACAAAAATAAAAAAAATAAAAAAATCTACCTAAAATATAAATACACCAATAACAAAATAGAAAAACTAACAAATATATACAACAAAGAATACTACACTCCATCATACAAACCAAACAACAAAATAATAAAATATCTTAATAACACAAACCACAAAACAAATACAGAAAAACATAACCTATCAGGAGTTTACAAAATTACATGTAACGACTGCAATGCATTATATATAGGGAAAACAACCAGATCATTTAAAAAAAGATTTGAAGAACATTACAGAGCAATCAAAAATAAAAATACAAAAGTATCAAATGTTGCAGCTCACCTAATATCACATAAACATGAAATAACAAACTACGAAAATAGCCTAACCATACTTGAAATAAATAATAACCCAATAGAATTAAACTCACTAGAAAAATATCACATTCATAAAAACACACACAACAATTTAATGAACCTACAGACCACATATACAGAAGACATACTATATAAAAACATCATACACGCAGATCAAGAAAAAATGTGTGTAACGTCAACAAATACCAACATCACGGACCAAACATCTACACCAGAAAAATAATCAGTGATTCGACAATGGTCAAGTGACCGAAAGGTTCCTCATCACAACAAGGTAAAATTATTGCACTTAGTAGTGGATAAAAGTATTTACAATAGTAATTTATCAACTTCATATATTTATATATATATATATATATATACAGTCGGCGCCGCTTATTGTGATCACGGTTAATGTTATTATTTGGTTATTGTTATCGTTTCATTGAAAAACAAACATGGAAGTGTATTAATACATTGTAATTAGGTCGCTTATTGTAATTCGTCTGTTCGCTTATTATTATCATTTAATTTGCCATGCAAAATCATATGCGTCAACGTACACTAGCATAGACCAAGTAAAAATGTCTACAAAGTAGCGTGAACAGCACATGCAACACACAATGATGCCCAATTCATAGAATGTTTATTTTTAGAATGACAGAAACACTTTATAACAGTTTCAGCACTTAGCACAGTTCTCAGAATGTCTCCCTTAATCTTTGTTTACGTAAGCGCCCTAGCCTCGCTGAGTCGACTTTAGTTGTTTGTTAACATTAGTTGATGTTACTACTGAACCATTTACAGTACAGTCCTACTGTATTTTTTAACTGTGAATTTTTATGAACGTTTATTACAGTATTTCAGTGTGATTTTACATAATTTAATTTTTAAAGATCTTTTTCGTTTGTTTTGTAGAGTTTAGTGTCACTTGAAGTTTTAAAGGACAGTATAGCAAGATGTCCGAATCTCAAAAGAAACGACGCGATTTAAGTCTTAAACAAAATCTTGATATTCTAGATAGGTACAGTAAATTATCAAAAATGAGTCAAAGAAATGCTGCTTCTCAACTTGGCGTTTCTCAACCTCTCTTATGTAAAATATTGAGCAACAAAGAAAAAATCTTGTCATTATCAAAGTGTAATGCAAATGTTGACAACAAAAGACATCGTTCTGGGAAGAATCCGCAAGTGGAATCAGCTTTGAAATTGTTGTTTAAAAATGTTCGCGAAATAGATGCTCGAGTTGACGGCCCACTAATGCGTCTAAAAGCTGAGGATCTTGCTAAAAAAATAGAAAAACAGGATTTTAAAGCCACAGATGGATGGTTCAATCGATGGAAGAAAAGGGAAAACATTGTTTACAAGGAAACGTGTGGTGAAAAAAGAAATGCTGATTTTGTTGGAGCTGAGGACTGGTTACAATACGAATGGCCAACGATTTTGGCCGAGTATTCTCCTAGCTGCATATACAATGCAGATGAAACATGACTTTATTATCGTGCTTTACCCGAACATACTTACTTATTTGAAAATGAAAGTGCTAACGGCTGTAAAATATGTAAACCAAGAATAACTGTTTTGTGTTGTGTTAACATGGTTGGTCATAAAGAAAAACTCTTAATTATCGGTAAATCTAAAAATCCACGGTGTTTTCAAGGTATCAAAAAGCTACCGGTTGAATATCATTCAAACTCCAATGCTTGGATGACATCAAACATTTTTAATGAATGGCTGACTAAATGGGATACCAGCCTCAAACGCAACATTGTCCTTCTACTAAACAACTGCACTGTACATAATGACATAACCACTACGCTAAAACACATCAAAGTGATTTACCTTCCGGCCAATACTACATCAATTATTCAGCCATGTGACCAAGGCATAATTAAAAATCTCAAAAGTTTTTATCGACGAGAGATGCGTGCTAGAATTATATAGAAAATATGGATGAGTTTCAAACCCTTACCTCAAATGAATTGGCTAAAAAAACTTCTTTACTCGATGCTATTCATCTGATAGCAAAATCTTGGAATGAAGTTTCTGAAAAAACTGAAAAATTGCTTTAGAAAAGGTGGGTTTTTTGTTGAAGAAAATCAAGAGCAAACTACATCTGAGGAAGACTCTGAAGAGAACTTGAAGCCTTTCGATTTGTCCTTAAAAGAATATACTGAGTGGATGGAAGTTGACGATAGTATTGAAACAGCAGCGGAAATGACTGAAGATGATATTTGTAAGGTAGTTGCTTCAACATCAAAAGTTACTGAAGAAGAAGAAGGCACCGATGATGACGAAAATGATAAATGTGTACCGCAAAGATCTAAGCAGGAAGTTCACCAAGCTCTTGAGATTCTAAGGCAATTTGTTCAACAAAAAGCAGAAAATTTCAACAAACATTATGAATATGAACAATTGATAAACAATATTTTACGAGAAGACTACAGACAGTCACATATAGAGGAATTCTTCGAGAAAAAGTAAATGTAAATTTGAAGTGTAAATAAGTTTGAAGTGTTTTATAATGAGGTTTTATGTGTTAAAATGTTTTGATCAAGTGTTTTACGTAGTTCTATATATTTTTTTTCAATTATGCTAGATTCAGTGTTTTAAAAAAATCTACAGTGGAATAACATAAACTGACATGAAATATGCCCACTAATTTTAACAAGTAGAAAACTAAGTTACAGAAATTCTACTACTGTACATAAAACTGTCTGGAATAGCACCAAATTTGGTAAGTACAGTTTAATTATAGTGTTACAGAATTAGAATTACTTAATGTAATGATAGGCTTACATATCGTTCAGAACAAACAGTTGTGGCCATAACACAGTGAGTTCAATGCAGTAAGGCTGCAGACTACATCGTGATTAAGCGTTCGGTTATTGTTATCAAATATGCTTCTGACAAATATGATCACAATAAGCGGCGCCGACTATATATATATTTATATATATAAAAGGAGAGTATGAGCTAATAGACGGAATTTAATAACACTATAACTGTAAAATAAAAATTCCATTTCCAATGTTTGCGTTTGTCCCAGACTTAAATCTTTTTATTAATTATTACAGTATTTTGAATTTTGTAGTCCTTTAACAATTTTGTTCCTACAACTCAGAGAAAACACCAAGATACTCACAAACAATAAACATGCACACAAAATCATTTACTGGCACAGATATGTCGATGATGTCATAACACTATACAGAGGCAACACCCGACAATCCGAAAAACTCCTCACATACACTAATAAAATACACCCAAAACTCCAGTTCACCTCTGAGATTGAAACCAAACGATCCCTAAACTTCCTTGACTTCATTATAACAAAAACACAGCTTCAACATTTAAAAGAAACCCACAACAGACAGACACACTTATCTATAACACATCAAACCACCCTATCCAACACAAACACGCTGCCTTCAGATCCATGCTCCATAGACCTAAAGAAGTTCCAATGACCACAGAAAACATAAACAAAGAACTAGACACCATTTAATATTTAGCATACACAAATGGATACATCACCACAATAATAAACAAACTATGGTATAATATACAGAAAAAAACACTAAAATTAAGACTACAGAGAGTGAAAACAAATACATTACAATACCATACATAAACAAAACATCAAATAAAATATCCCACAAATTTCAAAAAAAAACAGGATACAAAATAACATACAAAACTAATAACAATTTATAATACAAAATACAACACGACACCAACAACAAAGATAAACTTCAAGCACCAGGCATATACAAACTAAACTCTAACAAGTACAACAAATTCTACATTGGGCAAATAGGTAGCATCTTTAAACAAAGAGTCGAGGAACACTCAGCATTTTACAATCACATAAAAGAAACAGGACAAAAATACAAAGACATTTACCATACCTAGAAATCTTACAAATCAACAAAAAAGGACGACATATCAACACACTAAAACAGGAATTTATAGACACACAATAACACATACTCTTAAATGATATTATCGAAAACATGCCTTTAAAACCGTCACATCTTAACCCAAAAACTCCAAGCAGAAGACATTGATGAAGATCACCACATAGCGATCAAAAATGTTCTCTTAGTAAAATTTTTACAAAATTTAAAGTTCATAAACTAATGTTAAAGTGATTAATCAATACATTAATTTTTAAAAAAACTGTATTAATATCAATTGTCATCGTCTACAAGTTTGAAAAAATGTATTTGATCTTGAATGGATGAACAGAAAGTATTTTTATTAATGATTGAAAATTCGAACAAGATATTTATGAGGGTGTGAACTATTAGAAGGAATTGAAAAATATAATTAAGTTAGTCAACTAAATCAAAAGGTGATCTTTAAATTATAGTTTCACTAAACTCTTCAAGCTAGAATTTGCTGAGAAAGTTGTAATATTTTGCTGATCAAAAACGTTCTGTCTCAGTAAATTTTTACAAATTTAAAGTTCGGATAGTCATAAAATAATGTTAAAGTGATTAAATAATATTAGAATATGTTTACATATCCATATTAATAGCTATGATACCATACTATAATCATTAATAAATATGCCTACCCAAAATGTAATAAATAGTTAGTTTGCCTTGTAAATAAATGGTCAATGAAGCTAATTAATGATTGTGTAATGTTACAGAGTAGCATTTGTTACAGCCTTATAACTATTTTCCTTATTTTTTTAACGACTGAAAATTTGTACAAGATATATATAAGGAGAGTGTGAGCTGATAGAAGGAATTTTAAAAAAGAGGTTCCAGAGGTAATTCAAATTACTTCTTTCTGTACACACCTTTTTAGACCTTTAAACTTTTCATTGTATATGTTTTTCAACTATTTACCTTATATATAAATCTTTTTGAACCATAGGGACTGAAACAGTACCCTCTTACCAATAAAGGTCCATAGAAGGAACAATTATTTAAAACATGAATTCTACCTTTACAAAATCATTAGTATCACAAATTAGTACTAATATTAAGGAATAAAACGTTTTTAATAATTTAGAAATTTCCATTAATCGCTCTCATCACTTTATATAAATTTGTTAAAAAACAAATTGGTACTCAGAGCTGAAAGTGTACTTACATTTTTAAATACAAAAGGTGATAATATATTCCCTTCCAACATTTCTACATATTGATTGCAGTCTATAGAAATTATGTTGGCATTTGTATTTGAAGTCAGTCTACAACAGACATATATTCCATTACTTTCAACATTAAATTAATATAGCAAATATTAAACCAATATTTTATTATAAATAAACACAAGTTTAAGGGTAAACTCTGAAAAACAACTCTTTAAATATATTTTCTAATTATTAATTTTACAACTAAAGTATTAACATATAAAAAACTTGGAAAACAAAATTTCTAACATTTTGTGTTTCTCAGAACATATTAGAAATGTGGAGTTTAGTATTGGAGTTCTTATATATCGATGAAGAAAAACTTTTTTCTTGAAGATTTATTTTTGTGTAAACATGGAGATGGATATTTGGTGGAATATTACATATTTACACTGACAAATCTGCTTCAGAATCAGGTGTGGGGTCTGACTATTACTGTCACCTATTCGAAGGAGCCACACCACTGAATCCCAGCGAACTTTGATGGGGAGGTGAAGGCTGTCAATGAGGCTGCAACAAAGCTGCTCGCTCATATCCCGTCCATAAACACGCAGTCTTCCTGATACTCGCAGGCCGCAATTATCGAACTCACTAAAAACATGCCAACTGATTGCTCTTTCACTGCCCAACGCCGCAAAACCCTTTCTGCACTGCTCAGCAGCAAATGGACATTGCCCCTACAGTGGATATCCTAAGGAAATAGGAATCATTGGTTCAAAGACAGATTCCCCAGGACCTTTTAAGACAGAAAGCAGTTACCACATTTCGCCTTCTCACCAGACACTACTACCTGCAGGCACATCTACATTACTATGGCCTCGCTCCTGAGGCAATGAGATGTGCCCAATTCGTAGCAAGGATAGAGTGGATGGCTCACACCTATGGAGCGTTGTCCAGGCCATATTCAAAATGAAAAAAACCTTGTCATGTTTCTACTGGGAATCGAGGGGCCAGATGACCAAGAAGCTAAGGGCTGGCATTGGCTAAAGCAAAGTAAATATATTTGGTGGAATGAAGAGCATCATTTTTCAAAAATGAAACACATGAAGTGGACTAGAACTATCATAGTGAAAAAAGATTTAGGTATAATAAGGCCAACCAAGTACCTTATACCATATCCTTGGATGTTAAACAAAGCAGCTGGGGGAAATTCATGATGCATAAATGTTGAACCCTGCAGCTAACTTGGTAAAAATTCAAAGTATAATGCCCTCTTTCTCTTCAAACAAGCATCAAATAAATTTTTTTATTGTGATTTTTAATAGGACAAAGCATTAATATAATAAAAAAAGATAAATTAGAAAATCAAATACTAAACAAAATACTTAGTATTATTAGTTATTAAGAAACATTGAAAAAAAATATTAGTAAACAAAATATGTTATCCGCTTTCCAAAAGTGGGTAGTTTACAAGTAATTATATAATAAAGCTACATGGTCGATCATATAACACTATACAGAGGCAACTCCCATCAACGCGAAAAACTCCTCTCCTACACTAATAAAATACACCCAAAACTCCACTTCACTTCAGAAATTGAAACCAACCTATCCTTAAACTTCCTCGACCTAACCATAACAAAAAGCCACACACAAAAACACAGCTTCAACATTTACAGGAAACCCATAACGACAGACACACTTATCCACAACACCTCAAACCATCCTATCCAACACAAACATGCTGCCTTCAGATCCATGCTCCATAGACTTGAAGAAGTCCCTAAGACCACAGAAAACATTAACAAAGAACTAGACACAATTAAATATTTAGCACACACAAATGGATACAACACCATAATAATAGACAAACTATGGTACAAAATACAAAAAAAAACACTAAAATTAACACTACAGACAGGGAAAACAAATACATCACATTACCATACATAAACAAAACAACAAACAAAATAGCCCGCAAATTTCAAAAAATGGGATACAAAATAGCCTACAAAACTAATAACAAGTTACAATACAAATTACAACACAACACCAACAACAAAGATAAACTACAAGCACCAGTCGTATACAAATTGAACTGTGACGAATGTAATAAATTCTACATTGGACAAACAGGTTGCAACTTTAAACAAAGAGTCGAGGAACACAAACAGAACACCAACTCAACATTTTACAATCATATAAAAGAAACAGGACCCAAATACACAGACATTTACCACAACCTAGAAATCCTACACATCAACAAAAAAGGACCACATGTCGACACACTAGAACAGTATAAAACTTACAGACACACAAAAACACAAAGAACAAACATACTAAACGAACAAACACAATACAAATCACACATACTGTTTGATACTATCGAAAACCTACCTTTAAAACCGTCACTGCTTGACCCAATATCTCCTAGCAGAAGACACTGATGAAAATCGGCACATAGCGATCAAAAACGTTCTGTCTCAGTAAGTTTTAACAAATTTACTAAATTTAAAGTTCAGATAGTCATAAACTATTGTTTTAAGTGATTAATATACAATAAAGTATACAACTATGTCTAAACTAAGATAAACTATATTTAATTAATTTATGGGTACAGTATAACTTGTTGACTAACAGGTTTAATTATTACTGTCAGTCCATTTAATATGAGCCTATTTTATATCAACCTGCAAACACCCTTCTCTATCACCAAATTATAATATTGTTTACTTAACATTTTAACTGAAGAAATAATAGTAAGTTGTGTCAAGTCTTTGAGGATGGTTACTTGGTAACAGAAATGTACATGAGGCTAGAATAAAAATATTTGTAGTTAGAGGGTTTTTAGTATATTATTTATTAATAATAAACCGCAGTATATTATTCCAGTTAATTAGTAATCACTTTTACAAAGATTAAGCTATCAGTTAACAAGAGAAGATGTTTTTTTTTTTTGAAACATTGAAAATTGACTCTTTGATACTATCGAAAATCTGCCCTTAAAACCGTCACCGCTTGACCCGAAATCTCCAAGCAGAAGGCACTGATGAAGGTCACCACATAGCAATTGAAAACGTACTGTCTCAGTACGTTTTCACAAATATACAAAATTTAAAGTTTGGATAGTCATAAACGATTGTTAAAGTGATTAAGATTCACCGACTGTAATGGATTACAAAATTCAAGAATTATTGTTTGTTAGTGGCAACTTTGAGATCAGTTAAGGTCTGAGTTGACAATGGGGCATATCTTCCGAAACGGCCGTCCTCAATAAATATAAGTAAGTGCTATAGGCAAATTTGTAATTTATTTATGTGTTTTAGTGAAAAATAGTAGCTTACGTGAAAATGGAATCAACAAATACAAAATTTAAAGTTTGGATAGTCATAAATTAATGTTAAAGTGATTAATTAAGTTTCACCGAATGTAATGGGCTACAAAATTATATATATATATATATATATATACACACATACACACACACATACTTTATGATATGATATTGTTTAGTTTTTAAAATAGCATAATTTTATTACTTACTTTTCTTTGTCTTTTATCTTCAATGGCTCAATAGTGATACAGTCTTTTAGAGGTAATTTAATAATAGGTTTTACACAATCTTTAGGCTCATAAACAAGTGACTTGGAACATATTTTAAGTCTTCCTATATAGTTTGAATCAGCAATCCATTCAGTTTTTAAGCTTGACTCATCAGTTGGACATAAAACTACACTCATATCATCAAAAAAGATTTCTCCAGGTTCCAGTAGTAACAGAGAAAATCTGAAAATAGAAAAAGTCAATACGGTACAACATTATTTATTCAAATCAATTGGGACCAGACTTCATTCGTATAAATTAAATGTAAAAAACTAACAACTTTAGAAAAATATGAGATATACAAACACTTCGCAAAAGATAAAGAAAACATATTAAATGATCACACACATATTGAAGCCAACAGCCATTTCCATTACATGACACACAACCAAAATAACCCACCCCTTCCACAGTCATAAATCCATCCCGTTACTAGCTTTGTACCTAACATGATACCGTCAGTAGAGAGTTACCTTCATGAAAGGAACGAATGTTTTGAACCGCATCAGCAAGTAAGCCATTACGTATTCACTTAGTTAAGTACCTTTTAATTATAGTAAATTAAATGTCTTTTCAACTTTATTTTCTTATTCATAAAATATTTCTATATCAGGTTACTGAAAATCATTGTTTTAATGTTATCTAAGTTTATTTTTTACAAGAACAAATCTATCCTAAAATAGAACTTATAACTATTGTAACGTAGCTTTGTAATAATGTGATATAATATACTACTACTTTTTCAACAATTTATTTATACAGAAATAACCTAGGTTTGTAAAATAAGGTTAGGTTTAACAAAACTTTTGAGGACTATTCATGGTAACTGTTGTTATAATTTTGTCATTGTTTGGAATTAATTTCAAAGTAACACAATACGTTATTATAGTGGACTAACAATAAACTAACAAAATCTTATAGATTTTATTTTTAAGACAAATATCAAAACATTTTTACTAAACTAATTAACTCACTTTTAGTTTAATCGAAAAACTCTTGGATTTTTAAAAGTTTTATATTTGTTGCAAATTGTGATTATTTTACTTTTCTTCAAAATTGTTGTAGATTTTAAATAATAGTTTACCGATAGTTCCCCACTATCGATTTTTTTGCTTTTCACATATCTTATTTAAAAATAATAAAGTATCCAGTTAGGCTAGATTTGGTATTAAAAAAATATGTTACAAAATAGGGTCAAATGTTAACAAGTGAAGTGGCAAAATATGAATTTTTTATAGGCTATGTTTTTGCAATGCAGAGTTTTACAGGTGTGAACTTCTGCCATAGATTATTAGTTACGGTGTTTTCTTACAAAAACCAAACCTATCTTAATCACATATTTTGTAGCCATATTCTAATCCATTTATATTGTAATATAGTGTTCTGTTAATTTTATGCCTTTTAGGTGTGTTGGAAGTGAGTGTAAATGTCTAATTTCATTTTTTTAAAGTATCAGCACCTTGTTTTATTATTTTTCCTTGTTCATAACATATTTCTACGCCAGTAGGTAATAATTTTTGTGTGTGCAATATCAATAACATCTGGTTACTGAAAATCACTGTCCAAATTTTACCTAGTTGTTAATATTTATTTTTCCAAAACCAAATTTATCCCAAATAGATTTTTGTGACTACATTTTAATATAACATTATAGTTTATAGTAATGTGGTATAACATATCCTGTAGTTTTTCAACAATTTATTATTATAAAGACATAGCTTAAGTTTGTGAAATGAGGTTATATTTATGCTCCAATAATTGAAGAAAGTTTTAAGGATTATTAATGGATTCCGAGGGTCAAAATACATTTTCCTTGTTACTATTACCAGATTTTTGGGCTCAGAACTAAAATTAGTTTTTCTAATAAATTTCTGAGTACTTTCTACACCATGATTTTGTTTGCACTGCCAATTTTTTTATATAATCAATTACAGCAAATTAAATCATAATTACTGATTACTTTGCATATATCCAAACCTATCTTAATAGGATACTTTGTTGCTACGTTTTAAACTACATATATATTAATATTTAATGTTGTTTAAAATACTAATAGTTTTTACAAGGAAACAATCAGCATATACAGTTGTAGCCTTAGTGGTTTATAGCCTTAGTGTTGTATGTTAGACCAACTATTCTTTGAGCTTAGCTTGTGAGGTTATGTTAATAGCAAATAAAAGACATACACAAAACTCACAAATTAATCATTTATTTACTCAAAATTTGTAAATAAATTAGTAATTTCTAGGTTTTGTGTACGTCTTTTAATTGTTATTATGTAAGTTGGGTTCATATTTTTGTTAAAAAAATAACCGTTTTCTTATATTTTATTTCTAGAGTGTCTTTTCATGTGTTATTATTCTTTGCATGTTCCTGAAGACTTTCTGCATCATTAGGAATAATTTGTTTTGCCAATATAGATTTTATAGAGAAAAGATGTTTACCTTTTTTTGACATCTAATTATAAATGTGGTTCCATATTTCAAAAGTAATTTTATGGTATAATTAGCAACAATTTTTTGTTTTGCTACAAGTTACTGAAAACCAACTTTTAACAAGAGGTTTGTAAATTAAGTCAATCTTTGAGATTGCCATAAAATTGTTGGCAATATTCTATTAAGAATCAGACCTTTAAGAAAACGATCATATTTTTGAAGGAGTTTATTCTATCCTTTTATAAAAGAAGAGACATTAGATAAATTCATGTTTATTAGATGAAAAAATTATAATCATAATGAAATACTTACCTTGGTTTATCCATTATGTAAGTGATTCAAATATCGAGGTTTACTCCTTTCTATAGTTAATAGGTTCATTCATGCTTGTAAAATATAATTCTGACTAGATGTAATAGAGGAAACACTTCAAAACCATCATAAAATTTGAATACATTTTATTACTCCTTTGATATTTGCTGAAGTAAAATGTACATGTACTAAAATATCTACTGTTTAATCCGCAGATCAAAAAGTTAGAATTAAAACCACGAGGTGCGGTAAACCCTATTGTTAACAAGGTTACTCTGGATTGCGTAATTTACGTTAATATTTAACATAGCAAGTTTAAGCACTGTTCTAATCAAAATAGAGTCATTTAACACTAAAAACGCAACGACACTGAATTTAATACAAATAAATTATAAATTGTTCATATTCCTTAACTACGCACTTACCATAGGTAAGAAGTGATGCAATGTTGGAATCGAGGTGAAGCCTCCACAGTACTGTGGTCGTCTTAGGCAGCGTAGAATTCTTGAAGGCGATCACGCAACTAAAAAACTCAATTGAAATTATGAGTAAACGTAAAAGTTAAGCTTACAAAGCACTTAGTTTATTGCCGCGAGTACACGCACTAACGATTGCGCAACCGGCGAAATCGGGCGACACTTTCACTAACACGGCGAAAAATATACAGTTAAAATGTTCATTAAATGTTCATTAAAAGTTCATTAACGCGGTCCGCACCTTAAGCACAATTAACGAACGAAAGCGGTACTTTAAATTGTCTGAAACAAAAGCCATGCGGAATAGGCTACGAGGTTTAACGTAAGACTGCACTATTCGAGGGTCAGAACGATTCTACTTTGTGTTGAAGCGGAAATTAACGTAGAAAATAAGAAGGGAGTGGGGGTGCATAGCGTTCATCCAAGAAAATCAATAGTTTTCGGATATCGATTAGCGGGTCAGAGATCACGTGACCAAAAACGTCACGGCACAGCTGTTAGGTAGGTCAAAGCAAATTGAAACTTCGAGCGCTGACTCGAACATACCGCCCACCAAAACGAATGTTTTTAATCCGCCAGGTGGGTGGGGGGCGAAGAACCATAAAGCACCGGGACCCGAGGGTGCCGAAGAAGAAAGTGGCAGGGAAAACGAAGACAACCAAAAAAAAACAACAGGGGCGAGAGCGCCGAAGAAAGAAGCTGTAGACAAGCGGTGAAAACTAAGGATGAAGCGGAAAACCGACGAGCTTGTTGACTGGTCGTCTCAGCTGTCCGTGAGCGGTCTGGATGGTGGCTACTCTAGAGACGTGGTCTTTTCCAGGATGCAGACTGATGATCCTTCCCATAGGCCAATGAAGGGGGCTTGAGTGTTCTCCAGTTATGAAGACGAGTTGATTTTCCTTGAGTGGCGTCGAGTCCTTATTCCACTTGTGTCGTTGAATCTGAGTGTGTAGATACTGAGTGGACCAAATTTTCCAAAAGCGGTTGGACATCTGTTGGAGCATAGACCATCGAGATTTAAGCGGAGGCTCAGTATAACATTCTTCGGGAAGTGACAGTAGTGGACGGCCAATCAGAAAGTGTCCAGGAGTGAGAAAGGACGCTCCTTCACTGGGGTCTGGCGAAACTTCGAAAATAGGACGACTGTTCAAAATGGCTTCTATCCGGATGAACAGAGTAGATAGCTCTTCAGCGGTGAGGGTGGTGTTGCCTACAGTGCGTCGCAATAACAACTTAGCGGATTTGACAGCGGCTTCCCAAAGTCCTCCAAAATGAGGGGCAGCCGGAGGGTTGAAATGCCAACTGATGCGTTGGTCAGCTAGTTTGCGTTCAATAAGTGAGCTAGAGCGGTCCAGAAACTTGTAGACATCGTTAAGTCGGTTAGCAGCGCCAGTAAAATTCGTGCCGTTATCGGAATAAATTTCTGAAGGTAAACCTCGTCTAGCGGTGAAGCGGTGTAATGCGGCGGGGAAGGCATCAGTAGATAAGTCGGTCACCAATTCCAAATGAACTGCTTTAGTAGTCATACATACAAATAAGCAGAGGTAAGCTTTCAATAGCTTGGAGGTGCGCAAATGGTTGGCCTTTGTGTCAAAAGGTCCAGCGAAATCTACTCCGACTCTATAGAAAGGTGGAGACGGCGTAACTCTTGATGAGGGCAAAGGTGCCATCATGGGCTGGCGTGGTTTAGTTTGCATGCGGAAACATCGAATGCACGCATGGATGCGTTGGCGAAGTAATGATCGCAGAGCTATGACCCAAAATTCACTGTTGATCAAGGCTTGAGTGGTACGCGGTCCGGCATGCAAGGCCAGCTTGTGATAATGGTCACAGATGAGGTCAACGTAATGATGGCGCTTTGGTAACAGAAGCGGGTGTTTAGAATCGTAACTAAGAGCCGAATGATCAAGTCTACCGCCCACCCTGAGTAGACCCTGGGCGTCGATGAATGGTGTTAGGTTGCGTAAATGGTCGTTGACGCGTTTACCAGTTTGAAGCTTTTGCAGAGCTTCACTAAAGACAGAGGTTTGTACCAGCTTAACGCATACAGCCTTTGCGTTATCCAGCTCCTGTACTGACAGCGGTCGTAGCGTAGGTTTAACTGAGGCTGCTTTGGCCTTATAGCGTGTGTTGTGATGATGGACGATCGCTAGGCTCTTGTTGCGACAGTGGTCGATGAATCGTAATACGTACGCGAAGACATGATGAAGAGTAGTTAAGCTCGAATGCTGTTCAATGATTTCCATAAGACGGTTGGGCTCTTGCACAGCGGCGCAATTAACCTTAGCCTCAACCTTTGTTTCCGTCTGATCCGGGTTAGTGCCTTTAGGCCTAGACAGATTCCAAGTGGTAGGACAATGTATTAACCAATGAGGTCCATGCCACCAGAGCGGGTGTGTAGCAAGTTGATCAGGCAAACAACCGCGAGACGCGACGTCTGCGGGGTTATCAAGAGTCGAGACATGAAACCAATGATCCATGGAGGTGATTGACACAATCTCAGTGATGCGGTTGGCTACGAAAGTTTTCAATTGATGAGGCGGGGTCTGAATCCAATGAAGTACTATCTCAGAATCAGTAAAGAAGAGAGTGTTAGCGATCGGATTGAAGTCAAGAGCTGGTTGAATTGATTTGTATAACTTAGCTAGCAGTACTGCGCCGCAAAGTTCCAAACGAGGTATGGTAAGTAATTTAACAGGGGCTACCTTACTTTTAGCTTTCAACAGGCTGACGTTGACGGACCCGTTAAGCTCAGATCTCAAATAGATAGAAGCAGCATAGCCTGCTTCGGAACCATCACAAAACCCAACGATGCGATGACTAGCTGATCGCGTGCCTACATGGCGAGGAATTTGAATATCGGACAAACAAGCGAAATGGACAATAAAGCTGTCCCATTGATCGAGTAGAGGGGTTGGCAGAGGCTGGTCCCAGTCCAGTTTCTCCAACCACAAGCGTTTAAGAAAAGCCTTAATCCAAAAGGTAATAGGCGTTAAGAAGCCAAGCGGGTCAAAAGTGCGAGCGACGTAGGATAAGATGGTGCGTTTGGTAGGCACCAGCGTGAAAGTTTGAGTTTGATATGAGAACGAGTCTGACGAGGGGTTCCATTGCAAACCCAATATTTTAATTGCAGCGGATTCGTCCTGAAACAACAGCGGATTTTCCAAGTGAGAGGCAGGTAGCGTTGCGAGTAGCGAGGGTTCATTCGACGACCATTTTCTGAGTTCCAGGCCGGCGCGAGCGAAAATGTCAATAAGTTCTTGTATTAGCGTCTTAGCGGCCTCAGGCGTGTCGGCTCCAGCGACGACGTCATCTACGTAGGTCTGACGAAGGATTGCTTCGGAGGCTGTAGGATAGCGGGTTCCCTCATCCTTTACTAGTTGTTCAAGCGTTCGCAAAGCTAAGTAAGCGGAAGGGGTTAGGCCATAGGTGACCGTAGCAAGTTCATACTCAGTTAACGGAGATTGAGGTGAAGCACGGTAAAGTATGTGTTGGTAAGAACGATCCTCAGGTCGGACCAAAATTTGACGGTACATCATCTTGATGTCGGTGCAGACAGCGTAGGTATATAAACGGAAAGATATGATTAAATTAGCCAAGTCCTTTTGCAGTTTCGGACCGGATAACATTTGCTGATTCAGAGTGTTTGCGTGGCAATCGGGTGACGACGCGTTGAATACCACTCTAAGCTTAGTAGTAGAGCTGGTGGTCTTAAATACGCAATGGTGCGGAATAAGATAGTCAGAAGCCTTGAGGGCAGGGTACATGTGCCCTAGAGCGATATACTCGGCCATAAACTGGTGATATTGTATGGCTACCTCAGGCTGGCGGTTTAAACGCTTTTCTAACGCATGATAACTCGCAAGAACAGTGTTACGGTTAGACTTGAGCGAGATAGCTTCCGGCTTAAATGGGAGTGCTACGATGTATCTTCCCGTTGCGTCACGATCAGTAGTGGTTGCGAATAGTTCTTCACACAGTTGATCTTCAGGGCTGAGGTGATTTGCTGGTGCGACTTCCTCAACTTCCCAAAAGCGTCTAATGTTGTCATCGATTGACTTCAGAGTAGTGATGAATACACGTGGCTGCTGAGGCATGCTATAAGGTATGGAGCCCATAATGACCCAACCTAACCTGGTGTTGAGTGCTGAGGGTTGTCCGTGGATAATATTGCAAGGTCCGTTCACAAGTATCTGTGTAAAAATGTCAGCACCTAGAATGATGTCAACACCGGAAGGGGTGTCGAACTGAGGGTCAGCCAGCGGTAAGTGCTGATATTGAGCGCGTATGCAAGGCGCCAAAGCGGTAGATGGAAGCGGGTCAGTAATGCGGGGAAGCACAGCGGCTTCTGCGGTCAGCATGACACCTGGGTCATGTCTCGAGAAAATAAGCAAAGTGACGTACTCATGAATGCGGGTTGTCTTGGCTGCGACACCAATCAAAGAAAGATTTGATTTCCGAGCGGGTAAATTCAACAGAGTGCTCGCATGCTTGGTTATGACAGAGATTTGACTGCCTGGATCTATAAGTGCTCTAAATGGAAGCGGTCGGCCAAATTGGTCCTGAATGATGACCTGTGCGGTGCCTAACAGGGCGAGAGAAGTTTCAATATTACAAGAAAGAGCATGCGGTAGCGATTGAGTAACGAGGTCGGGTCTGGCTGTTGAACGAGGGTGTCGCGGTGAAACTAGTCATTGTTGTGCAGGCGAGTTGTCGTGTAACAATGTGTGGTGTGACTCTCCACACTGTTTACACTGTTTCATAGATTTACATTTGGACTGAAAGTGTGATCCAAGACAGTTAAAACAACGTCGTAATTTTACAATGGCACTTTTACGTTCGGACACAGTTAATTCCAGAAACGACTGGCAATTAAAAACATTATGGTTTGAGCCGCAATAATAACACATCCCAGTATGAGTGGTTGATATGTTGGCTTGAGCCATGTGAAGCGGTGGCAACCGATGTCGGAAAACTGAAAGCCTAGGCGCGTTCATAATTGGCGGCACCTTTCCTTGTCTCCCTCCTGCAGACGGCCGTATGGGGCTCTGCATCATAGGTCTGGGCGCATAAGTGCGTGTTAGTATTTGAGACGTAGCCGTACTAACATAAGACGTCGACGGCTGGACCGTTGGACTATGTTCAGCTTCGAGGTTAGCTTCGGTATGGTCAATATTTAAATTAGGGGCACCGCTGTTATTTGAGTCATTCAACGCAGAGACCATCACTCGAGGTTGCTGACCTAATTTTGAGTTAACTGCAGTCGCGGCAGAGGGTTGATTGAGCAATTCCATTGCTCTAGCCTGCTCAGTGACGAAATCATTTAAAAGTCTGTACGTGGGCATTTGATTTGTTCCCAATCTGGTTTCAAAGTTAAGTCGAGTCTGTGCATCTAAGTTACCCACAGACATTTGAAAAAGTAAGAAGTCCGCTAAGTCGTCTAACTGGACAGCCTTTAGTGCGCACACAGCATTTGAATGTGCGGTTAAAAATCGGTTAAGTTCACTCTGAGACGCGTTCTTAATAGGCTTAAAGTCTTTAATGATTTGAAAATAATGATCGGCTAAACGGCGAGGGTTAGCATAACGATTGCGTAAGGCTTGATATGCGATATCATAATTATGCTCAGATATTGTAAGTCCCGTAACAATGGCTAAAGCGTCTCCTTTAAGCGCTGACTTTAAATACTGAAATTTCTGTATGGCATTAATATTGCTATTGCAATGCACCATTGAGTCAAACATTGTTATAAAGTCAATCCATTCATTACTATTGCCTGAAAAGCTAGGCATTGTAAGGTTAGGTAAGTGAGGCGAACTTGTGCCGGGGTTGACCTGCGAGGTTAACTTCACCTCGGTCTTAATAATGTTCGGATATTTAGCCAACATTGGCAAATACGTGTCCTGAAATTGCTTTTTAATTTTAAAGGCATTTTCAGCAAGATCGGCAACTTGACTGGCGAACGTTTTCTCTAATATCTCATAAGTTTCGATAAAATTGGATTGAATTCGTCGAATTTCCCGTGCGAGGCCTTCTGGTATTTCTTTATCGTTAAGCACATTTTTCACTTGTTCCAGCTCGCCTACAATATCTCTCAATTTAGACAAATAATACTCCGTATTAATTTCCATTTTAATAAATTTCAAAACCACAAACAATTGAAATTAAATTAAAAAAACCTCACTATAAGTTCAAACGCGATAATAAAGTGGACTGTATAAAATTTGTAAGTCGTAGCAAGCATAAACACTTCCTTGTTCGTAATCGTGCAACTATGAGCCACGTGGCTTATTGCGCAATGTGGCACCGGTAATTATCGTTATCGTTTTCCTGTATCGATGTGACGCACATTTCTCCACGTCGCTGTAAGCACATGGTTACGTTAGTCACAGCTTTAAAAATTTTAAAATTTTGTAAATTTTTATCGCTGAAATAACTCAACAAATGTTTAATTTGGTTACAAAGGAACCACGTGGTCACTAATACAATTATCGTGAAATTTAAAGAAAAACCCTAGGTCACTGAAATAATTCAAATAATCCGGCCCAGTGGGGACCAATGTTTAATCCGCAGATCAAAAAGTTAGAATTAAAACCACGAGGTGCGGTAAACCCTATTGTTAACAAGGTTACTCTGGATTGCGTAATTTACGTTAATATTTAACATAGCAAGTTTAAGCACTGTTCTAATCAAAATAGAGTCATTTAACACTAAAAACGCAACGACACTGAATTTAATACAAATAAATTATAAATTGTTCATATTCCTTAACTACGCACTTACCATAGGTAAGAAGTGATGCAATGTTGGAATCGAGGTGAAGCCTCCACAGTACTGTGGTCGTCTTAGGCAGCGTAGAATTCTTGAAGGCGATCACGCAACTAAAAAACTCAATTGAAATTATGAGTAAACGTAAAAGTTAAGCTTACAAAGCACTTAGTTTATTGCCGCGAGTACACGCACTAACGATTGCGCAACCGGCGAAATCGGGCGACACTTTCACTAACACGGCGAAAAATATACAGTTAAAATGTTCATTAAATGTTCATTAAAAGTTCATTAACGCGGTCCGCACCTTAAGCACAATTAACGAACGAAAGCGGTACTTTAAATTGTCTGAAACAAAAGCCATGCGGAATAGGCTACGAGGTTTAACGTAAGACTGCACTATTCGAGGGTCAGAACGATTCTACTTTGTGTTGAAGCGGAAATTAACGTAGAAAATAAGAAGGGAGTGGGGGTGCATAGCGTTCATCCAAGAAAATCAATAGTTTTCGGATATCGATTAGCGGGTCAGAGATCACGTGACCAAAAACGTCACGGCACAGCTGTTAGGTAGGTCAAAGCAAATTGAAACTTCGAGCGCTGACTCGAACATCTACAATGCTTATTATTATAGCTGAATATCTTACCGCTCCTGTTGCTACAATATCTTATAAACGCTTTTCAAAAATTACGTTCTTTAACTTTGAGAGTCTTCTTAAACTCTTGTTGGTGCACAACTGCACATAAAACAAACTTCCCCAAAAATTCTTGGAAACTTTCCCAAAAATGAAAAAACAATATTAGTTATGTTCCATCTACAATACGTTTTATAAACAGTTCTATACGTCTCCTTAATATTATTTCATTTAAATGCCATCCTGTTTTTCGAAAAATGAACTCTTATTAAAATCTTATAGAAAATACAAAAAGACAGTATTACTATTGGCAAAGCTTTTAGGAACAAAATAATGTAAATATTTGTTAAATGTTAATTACATGAAAATACTATTGACAATCCGTAGTTATGTTAAGTACAACATATAAATTCATATCGCAAAAAAATATTCATTCGCAAGGTTGAAAATTATTGAAATGTTTAAAATATTTTTGAATAAGATGTTTTAAAAAACATTTTTTTAAATTGAACTATAGTTATCGTAAATCATAATTTAATGTAATTTAGCAGACCAGTCTATTTCACTGATAAAAACGGGGTAGTATTGATTTAATTAATTATATATATTAAATTTATTTTGCCAATCTATGGTTTACTAGCACGAACGAAGGCCTGATCAGCTGTTGCAATTCTTGTTATCATCAAATACACAATTAGTGTAATAGAGAAAAGCGTGTTCAAAAATGATAACCTTTTAACTTGTTTTTAGCATAAAAAATACTATCTTGCAGATTATCAAGAGTTCTATTCGTTTGGGGTTCATTGGGTATTTTTATTAATTTTATGAACATGTTTTCATAATTAGTTCAGTTGTGTTTACAATTTTGGTTGAGAAATATGCATTCATAACCTATTATTCAGGAAACACCTTCTTTAATTTGTATTAATTATTTTGTTTATGAAAAATGTTACGTATTGCACAAAAATTCTCCTCCAGCCTTAGTAAATTCAAAAAGAATTCAGACTTTTATTCGTTATTTATTAAATGTAATGATATAAACTGTGCTACGTTTTGGCCGAAAATTACTGTGACTGCTTTCTGTACTAACGCTTCCGATAGACCTAGAGGGGAACATCCTTTCAAACGAACAGTTAGAATAATAAAAAATGATTTTAAAAAAGTAAACCGTCAGCTGAATGATTTATTTGGGGAATACCATCCTGATAGTATCTTTCCTGAACACTGTGATGTTCTAATTATTGGTGGCGGTGTAGTCGGATCTTCAATTGCTTATTGGCTGCAACAAAGAGCTCTTGATGGTCTGCGAGTAGTTGTCGTGGAAAAGGATTCATCGGTAAACTTAGATTATAGTAACTCTTTAGAGGTAGGATTATGCCTTATAAATATGAATTGATTTTCTTTAATTTTATTGTTTTATATGTTACTGTACTGATGTAATAATTCATATTACTTTTCTACTTCAAAATATCTTTAAAGTTTAGTATTAAGTATGTTTTCGGTTTTCTATATACAATTGATATTGACCGAAATATTTACCTGGTGGTGCTAAAAATCATAAGGAACATATAACAAGAGTCAATCAGACTAAACATTGAACAAAAAAATTACTTAGTTTCTTGAAGCAATGACGAAAGAAATATTGCCCAAATGTTGATGATTTCACTATTATTTAATAATTATTGCACAATTTGGATACAATTTAATTTAATCTATGATTAGTGTAAGGGAAATTAAACGCACCCATAATTTCATAAAGATAATTATTATTTTCTCTTCCTAATAATAGTCCATTTTACTCTTATAAACATTATTCTTCTAATAGACGTCAGGCTCATCTTCAGCTTCAGATTTCATATTACAAGGGAAACTACCAGTCTGATATGTCATAATTGCTGCTCTTTATACAAAAAATCTGTGAAATCCTGAGTAAAAATCCTTTGTGCAAACCTATACTGAGAAATTCTTCAAACAACAAGTACTCTTGAAAAATGTCTAGTGTTATTTGGCAGTTTTAAAGACAGGTACAAACCTATAATGTCAAACAAATATATGTGATTTTATTGAGGCTTATTCATGTACCATATTTTTCTAAAACACTTATTACAACCCTTCAAAACTATTGCTTCCTAGTTCAACAACTCTTTCTAGCTGCCAGACTAAACACTAATGATGGTCACTTAGTGATATCAAAAACATATTTCGGTAAGTATTTCATAAAATTATTGAAGTTAAAAGTTCAGCAAGTCATTAATTTTTTTCAAGTTCAATACTAATAATGCTTCAAGTTATTATGTTTGAATGTCAAACTCAGTTTCTTCCTTCAGTGAGTCCTGGTGTATAGAATGCAACATGCTACTAATGTTAAACCTACACTGAAATTAAATATTTCAATATTTTACTCCACCTCTGTTTTAGCTACTAGTTTTCCACTAAAACACTTAAACTCTGCTAATTTAGGAGATGTTTCCCATTGTCAACTCAGACCTAAACTAGACCAATTAATAATCACTGCACCAATACCACCGCCCTTAGTAATAAAAAATGTAAATACTGCTACAGCCAAGTGTAACTTAAATTCAAGTGTTTTTAATAAACATCTTGTTAAAAAAAGCTATTTCTACTTGCTCCCTAAAATATTGTTTGTAAAGTACATGGCTAGTTTAGTGTCAAGAGCAAGAAAAAGAAGTTATAAAATAAAAGTATAATCAACTGGTAAATACGCCTGTAGTACAACCTCTTCAATAGTGAAAAATTTGTTGTAACATTTTTTTTTTAGATTCGTGTTTAAAAAAAGGTTTTATGAAAAGTGAATTTACCAAAAATGAAAAGACACGTGTAAATAAGTTGTTGAGGTGCACCTAAAAGTATGATAATCCCTCTTACCAAAACCCAACTCTTCAAGAAGAAAATCATAATTCTAGTTCGAAGACAGCTATCAGGAGTATAAAAATGATAGAATTATTTTATCCAGCACTTTAACATATAGATGTATATTTGTTCTCATTGTATAGATAATGCTTTAGGATATTTGTATCCTAAAATACAATCCCATAACAATTCCCAGCTGCTATCTCAATGAGTAGGCCATGAGAACAGGCCAGAGAGAAGTAACAATCTAAACATTTTCAACCGATAACATTAGTGACTAACTTTTTCTATTTAAGGCATAACAACAAAAATAATATATATTAAAAAACAATAGGATTTTCTGGCATACTCCTTGACACTGCGTTTAGTGGTGATGGTGAAATTGATGGTCCCATGGGAGTCTAATATCCCGAAGCAACATTTGTACAACGCCAACAAGTATTAATCTTTGTGTTCCTGTGTTTAACAGAAAGGGTTCTCCTGTCACTACTTGGCTGTTGAGCTAGGTGCCAGGGGTTTTCCAGTGAAATCTGTCTATTTATTGCTGAAGGAGTTGGGAATTGGTCGGAATAAAATTATTGAATATTAAAGGCGTAACTCCAAAGCTGCCCTTAAGGCATCTTGACTACGAAGATCTAGCCCATGACTGTCGAGCAGTGAAGGGAGAGTTGTGACCACGCAAAAGTGCTTTAACCCTCTGTAGCCATGTCTCCAGTCCTGGACTGCACTTTGTTGTTTGGCTGATAATAGACGATTTTCATTCAGTGGAGACTCTGTCAAAGCGATTCCCCTTACTCTCGTTCAACTTTCTTATTTAAATTGTTTACTATAAATTTATTTTCACCTCAAAAATAAGTAAATCATAGAAATCTTGTGACAGTATTAATTTTTATGTCAGCTACTATTGAAATGATTTTACCTTTCTAACAATAAAGAACAACCGTTTTATTATTTATTTTTTTAAACATAATCAAAACATTCGCATTTTTTTTAGTATAAACAAGCTTCAACTGTCTTGTCTGTTGGAGGATTGCGTCAACAATTTTCTGCACCAGAGAATATTCAGATGTCATTGTTTGGTGCTGAATTTATTCGGAACATCAATGAATATCTTTTAATACCAGGCGAGGCTCCCCCAGATGTAAATTTTCACCATGCCGGCTATCTACTTCTGGCTTCAGAAATAGGTGTTGATACATTAAAAGAAAATTTTAAATTACAATCGTAAGTTTTCATTGATCATATTCCTAATATTATGTGTAGTTTTACTTGCTAAATATAATAATATTTTACAACTGCTTTTAGTAATTTTTATTGTTAAAGGTTAGTCCAATGTGCACCTTGTGGTAGTTTTTAAGATCTCAGTTCTTTACCGTACATACTCTTAGGGTTAAATATAGCAATAAATTGTTGGATGATTTAGTGATATGTAATGACTATTTATGAACAGGAACTACAAGATTTGTAAAATTAATAACATTTTCTAATACCGGCTCTACTTTTATGTGTCTGGATACCACCACCTGCTTATTATTATTGAATAAAAAGCAGCATAATTATTCCCAAGAAATTATATCTTGATAAATAATATTTGCTTTTTAAAATTGATAACAAATTTCATGGCTTTGAAATACAATATTTAAGTTTCTTTTGGTTGGCAGAAGGCTTCGTAAATGAAAAGATTGTTTCAAAACGAACACATAAGTTCTACAGTATTCACTCAGTTATGCAGAAATTACCTATAGAAAAGTTTAGGGTTAAATTTATAAATTGAGTGTATCTTTTTATAATAAATAATATAATTCTTCTCATTTAATTTTATCAACGTCTATTTTAATGTTCTACATGTGCTACCCTCTCAAATAGTTAAAGTAAACTTTACATTACAGAGAATATATATGCAGACAATATTATAACCTAATAACTAAATATATATATCTTAGTTGGTTATTCAAACAATAACAGAAAAAAAGCTTTGAAAGGAAAAAAGCAACTGCTTTCTAATCATGTAACACGTATTTGCAAACATTCTTGTAAATAAAGGTTCAGTTTTTCCTTTGATAGATTAATGGGTAACCAGGATGTAT
The DNA here is from genome assembly GCA_036971475.1 of Prosapia bicincta. Lineage (NCBI taxonomy): Eukaryota > Metazoa > Arthropoda > Insecta > Hemiptera > Cercopidae > Prosapia > Prosapia bicincta. Next base: position 38,234,641 of record JBAIZL010000008.1, read on the forward strand.
TTTTCAGAATGTATTTTTTTGGTAATAAAGGAGACACCTTAATATATTTCTATATTAAATATGGGAGACAGGATAAGTCCAGCGTGGCTGAACATATCCTTAATAATGGCCAAGAATTGGAGTTAAAGCCAAGAATTTATAGTGTTAAAGTGGGTAAATCGGTGTTCTCCAACAGGTTGCTCAATAGTTATGAAAGTATATCATTGCTTAAACTAGAGGCGATTTGTTGATGAACGTTGATAAAGACCCAATTCCTGGTTCTAGTTTATTCTCTTTGTTACAACAAAATACATGATTTTTAGCTGTTTAGTTTATTTGACAAGATAATTTATTATCGTTTATGTTACTTTTATAATTTTAGTTTATACTAGTTTGTAATTAGTTTTAATTTAGAATTGTCATGACAAGTCAGTGGTGGGTGTGGCCTTGTTCCACATGCAGCGCTGGTACAGGTTAACAAACTGGTCGCTGGGCGGAGGAGTGGGAGTAGCCCATCGCGATTTTAGGTGTTTGTAACCTTCTGATGATGCTAACTGTGTTGGCGAAATGTACATCAAGGGTATTTAAATATTTGTAGCAAGGGTTATTGTTATTTATGTATCATAATTACGCTACTGTGCTTTGTATAATATTTTATCTTATTACATCAACCATTAACGTTTCTTGCATTATCTTACCCTGAGTACTCATATAACTAAAGTGGCCATTAAATTTTTAGTTGTCTGGACAATGTCATTCACGTGTATTAGAACTAACCCAACACTACACTACACTAACTCAAACGGTTTGGTTCTTTTCAATTTTCTAATCATGTATTGGTTATAGAGAAGTTCAAAAGGCGCTGGACTTCGATGAAGGTGAAGTCTCTTGTCATGGTTTTTGGCCATCTTCATTTGTTCTGTTATTGTCGGGGTATTCAGATCTCGGTGAATATCTATGTTTTATACATACCAAGTGGCATTAATGTTAAAGTTTTAAAAAAAGCACACGGACCACATGAAATGCATAGTTGATATGAATTGTATGTGCATTATAACAACATATAAATAATAAAATAATAAATATAAATTGTAATAACATATAAATAAAATCAAAGACTAAAAAGTCAACAATAAATTTAAATAATTTTTTAAAACATGTTTTTAAGGGAAATTTAAAAGTATAACATATTTATTCCTAGACATACTTACAGATTAGTTAACTTTATAACCCCATGCATATTCAGAATTCTATAAAAATGTATATAAACATGTGTGAATTATAAAAAATAAGGAAATAGTTTATAGTTCAAAACAAAAAAAATATGAAGCTCATGCAATAAATTATAATATATATAGGTTGACAGTCATTTTAATTATCTGCTTCTTGAATAACATGTTTTTTTTGTTTTTAAACCTTATAAGTACTCTTATATTTGTTAAAATTAACAAACGTTAATGTCAGTTTATATGGGATTATGAATATATTTGGGGTTAAAGGTAACTAATCTATAAGTACGTCTAGGGAAAAATATTTTATATTTTGTGGTTAGTTTTAAAAACAGATTAAAATTCTTATTATATTTAATAATATGATATATTATTTAATAATGTAATAATATACACTAATAATATTTAATAATAAATACTATATTAAAAAATAGGAAAAACATGATTCGTTTTTGAGTTATATTTCTGGTTTATAGAGATATTATTGTACAAGATGTTACCTAATTTTCAGTATTTTTTTGTTTAATTAAGTGTTCATTTCATAAAGAGATTATTGTGTTTAATATGTCTACATTTACTTCAAATTATATCTTCTTCAATAGTACATGTTCATACTATATCTTATAGCAAATTTTTGAAAGTCGATGGGTATTATAAACAGTATTCTTTTTTTATAGTTCTTTAGGTGCTAAAAGTGAATTGCTGACAGCAAAACGATTAAAGGAGAAGTTTCCTTGGATTGATGTAGATGGTGTTGAACTCGGTTGCCATGGTTTAGAAAATGAAGGATGGTATGTTACAAATTAAATGCTTTTTTAAGTTACTTATATTTAGCTACAATACTTTATAATATAATATATATAAATATGATTGATAAATAAATTGATAATTACAATAATTCTAATATAATTTCTAATGCTTCTTTATAACACATTTTTAAAACTATTTGGTAGTTCTGTAATGTTCCTACAAAATAGTATACTTCGTTAATTTACAAGTTCATGTATTGAGGCTTTTATGAAACCATTTTTAATGACCTCAGGACAAACTATATTTTATGCCGAAGCAACATAATTAATAGCAAGCAAAAACTTTACAGAATGTTGCTGATATATATATATATATATATAGGAATTTTTTGGACTTGATAGGAGACTGACAGACTTACCTAAAGGCAATAGTCCAAAACTGCAATCTCTTGGAAATAAGCACATATAAAACACATATAAAACCTTAATACACTTTTATTTGAAATATTTCGATCAACATGATCTTCTTCAGTCAAGAAAGAGAAAAACAAACAAATTTGTTATTGGTTTTGTTTTTCTCTTTCTTGACTGAAGAAGATCATGTTGATCGAAATATTTCAAATAAAAGTGTATTAAGTGTTTTATATGTGCTTATTTCCAAGAGATTGCAGTTTTGGACTATTGCCTTTAGGTAAGTCTGTCAGTCTCCTATCAAGTCCAAAAAATTCCTAAATAAGCTTTAAGCTCTACTAGAACTAACCTAAATATATATATATATATATATATATATATATATATATATATATATATATGAAGTTAATATATTACTATTGTAAGTAATTTTTCCACCATTAAGTGCAATAATTTTACCTTGAGTGATGAGGCACCTTTCGGTCACTTGACCATTGTCGAATCACGGACCGGCATTTTTTTCCATCTTAACACAGGTTTCCGGCTTATACAGTAGTAGTGTACTGTATGATGGTAATACCATCACGAAACGTTTGCCGAGTCTACTTTTAGCGTTGGGGTGAGGGTAGGCCGTGGGGGTTCTTAGCTATAAGACTATTATTTCTACTGATCAGCTGTATGGCGCTGTACCAACACCACATAGATAACAGACAATTAATTGTCATCGTGTCTACATTTGTTTTAATACAGTATTTAATTTAATTATTTATTTCCGATTAAGTACTAACTGTTTATTTCCTACAGAGATAACACTTAACAGATAAAGCAAGTGTATTCAAATCACAAGAAAACTATCACATTTTAACGTCTAAATAAACGTCATTCAACAATAATATCGGTTATCTTGATTGCCTAATGACAGCCCGTAGCCTGTGCCCTGTGACGTCACAACTCGCAAACCTTGTTTTCTAGGTAGTGTTGGCTATGCACACTACAGAAAATGTTAAAACCTACATTACATAATAAAAATCTTACCTTTTAATGCAGCATCCTTTTATCCTTCTCCACAAAACATTTTTAATAGAAAACTATTAAACTAAAACACTTTTACACTTGTCAACAAAATTTATGAATTAATTATGTAATTTATTAAAAACATCCTCTTACTGTATTTAGGCTAAATACTGTACATAGTAGGTTTACGTAAAAATAATAGAAAATCAATTAGGCTTGAAAAAATCTAGCATTGCCTTTTGTTTTAAAAGGTTAGGTTTACTTGCTTGTATTTCAGTTATTGTTTTTAGTTGTAACAAATGGTGATGCATTTCCGAGCTGTTAATACGTACCGCGAAATTTTCTAACACAAATTCTTATTAAAGCCTCGCCAAATGTTTTTTTATTTTGTTTTCTACGACTGGTCCGTCTTCAATTTCTTCTTTTTCTTCTATTTGCGTATGTTTTTTGCCTTTTAGAATGAAGCGGTCTCTCGCCTAACAACAGTTTACAAACATCAATATTTCTGGCTGTGGATGTTTGTAAACCATTCATTGCGTTATCTTGAAGGAAACGAGTGCTGACACATAGCCTATCATAAATTATGGATGTTTGTATATCATTGCGTTATCTTGTGCATATCAGCAATCCTTAACGTTGTTACAGAGTTCTCAGAAATAAATACGATCCGTTACAATTAAGCAGACCTATCTGTGAATTTTGTTATGGTAAAAAATATATTATAAACTGTATTTTATCTAAATGGAAGTCATTGTAACTTTATGTTTTACAGCATCTAAATGATCTCTTACAGCATGTTTTGCTAGAATCTCATCTAGCATTGACGAGGTGAACCGAACAACAGTTGAAGATTCTAGCGAAACGTCAGAACTGTGATTTTATGCACTGTAGAATGAACGAATGTACTCCAGATAATAACTATTCATCATATTTTTCCATCCGTGAAGAAATACGTATCAGCCTATATATATATATACACAAAACAATCGATAATCGATTATTATACCATAAGTTACACAAATTATGACCCCGGTTAATGCAATTCACAAATAATCTTCAGAGGATAAAATAAATACAGAAAATAATTTAAAATCTCGATGTATTTGACAGATTGTAACATGTACATTTATATGTCTAACTATTTACAATACGTACATAAGTATATGTAAAAAGTAAGTATGTATGTACATATATAATTTCCTTTACACATAATACTTTAACTTTTTAACAAAAAAATCTGTCATTTTCGTATGTTTTTTTGTGAGCATTGATTTAGCTTTAATGTGCGATCTAAGTTTCTTGAGAACCATTTTGTCGCACAGTGAAGAGTCGTCTTCCTTCTCTACGTACTGAAGAAGACAATCGACGGACCTCAACGCAGTATCATGGCTGATCTTAGCCTCCTCATCTTTTATATCGTCATCTTCACTCTCTTCCAAGACTTTGCCTATCAGATAAATAAATGATCGTACACAGATATATAAACATTTATAAATCACAAATTGAAAAAAATTAGTATGAATGAAGACTTACCTAATGCCGAATTGATGATGTCATCATCAGTGAAATGTTCAAAACTGGGTTCATTTGCGTCACAGTTTATCCATTCAACGATGTTTTCTTCATCTATCTTTGGCCTCTAGGAACAGAGTTTGCTAAATTAGCCAATTCATCTACCTTAGCAGTTTCTTAAACCACAGCAGCTTCTTGCAAAGGATCAATCACACTTGGTAAAATTTTCCTCAAAGACTTTACCATTGTGGATTGTTTAACTCCCTCCCAAGAGGTGTTTATATAATGAATGCTGTCGAGAATTGTGTACGTCTTCCAAAAGGTCTCAAGGTCACTCCTCTTTTCAATCCTCCTCTGCAGTATATGGGTCCTTTACTTTTTCTTCATGGCAGCAATTACGCCTTGGTCCATCGGCTGGATAAGAGATGTGACATTGGGAGTTAAGAACATGACAAAAAAATTACCATCTTCTGATTTTAAAACTATTGTCCCTGGTTGTGACGGAGCTAATAGTGATGTCTAAAAGTAATAGAGCTTTCAGGGGTAAGTTCTGTGACCGGAGATGCTCTTTAACTTGCGGAATGAATTTCTTTTCAAACCACTCAATAAATATTTTTTGGTCCAAAATATTTTTTGGTCCATCTAAGCATTTTTTTGGTTGAAGTAGTCCACCGGGAGGTTTTCTGCTCGCATTCCTTTAAAAGATCTTGGTTTTTTTTACTTCCCGATTACGAGTTTTAATTTATGTGTTCTGATAGCGTTGCTACACGGCATTATTGTAATCCTCTCTTTACTGGAATTATGGCCTGGAGCGTGCTTTTCATTTTTAAATGCTAGTTTTCGTGTCAGCAAACATTTCCAAAAAAGGACCGACTCGTCTGCATTATAAACGTATTCAAATGAAATCTCTTCTTGTTAGAGAAACTGTAAAAATTCAGTTTTAAATTCTTCAGCTGCCTGTTCGTCGCCACTTAATTTTTCTCCGTGGAGTCCAATTTCTCGTATACCATGGAGCTGCTTAAACCGCGTCAGCCATCCTGATGATGCATCAATCTTGCCCTCTAAGCTAAGCATCTCATAAAATTGTTTGGCTTTTGCAGCAACAATTGGCGCTGAAATTTGGGTACCCGTTTGGAAATTTAAACACATGAATCTGATTGGAATAAAAATTGGATATTTGTAAAACAATGGTAGACCCCGGATAATTCGCAAACTGGTTAATCCGCCCACAGATAGTCAGGAGTGTATTATATGTATATATATATTTTTTTAGGTTAGTTTTGGTTGGTAAAGATTATTTAGATTTTTTGGACTAGGAGACTGACAGACTTACCTTGGTAAGAGTCCACACTGTAGTCTTGAAATAGCAACACATAAAAGCACTTAAACAATTATATATTTCAACCACACAGTGGTCTTTGTCAATCGAAGAGAAAACACAAAAAGTAATATGAGAGAATGAAATAAAATAAATATAAGTTGTAATCACAGATTGTGTAGAGTAGAAATCAGATGTCACAGATGCACAGATTAAAGATATATATATATATATATATATATATATATATATATATATATATATATATATATATTGTTTCCATGAGCATATGAGTGATTATAGTTTATATAAGTCTGTCAGGGGAAAAGAGAAAATCTATTAGGAAAAAAAAAATATGGATTTATCTGATGTTGAGGTTAGGGGATTCTCTGGACTTGGTATACCACTGGTATGATAGTTCCCACTTTCTCAGTTCTGAGGGATTGCAATCAGGGGGGAGTGATTTAATTATTTTTGTGGTATAGCAGTCATCAAAAGTTGTGATGTTGTGACTCGCAGCATGTTGAGCTGTTGGTCTATCCATATTCATAATTTTAACATCATGTCTGTGGCCATTCATTCTGATATTCAGACCATCCGTGGTCATGCCTATGTACCTTATTATATCTTTAATCTGTGCATCTGTGACATCTGATTTCTACTCTACACAATCTGTGATTACAATTATTTTATTTCATTCTCTCATATTTCTTTTTGTGTTTTCTCTTCGATTGACAAAGACCACTGTGTGGTTGAAATATATCATTAAGTGCTTTTATGTGTTTCTATTTCAAGACTACAGAGTGGACTCTTACCAAGGTAAGTCTGTCAGTCTCCTAGTCCAAAAAATTATATATATATATATATTGTAAGTTTTTCTTTTTATTATATTACGTATGAATGAATCTTTAAAATGTATTTTTCTTCAAAACAATTTAATCAAGGTAGGTTAGTAACTTTTCTAATTTATTTTAAAATAAATAAATATTCTAGAGCTTTCTTTTTTAATAACAAGTTTAATGTATCTTTTAAAACAATTTCTTAGCAATTATAAGTCCTATTAATAAATTACAATTTTTTCTTTTTTTTAAAGTTTTACAAATTCACCATAAGTGTCCTCTATTATAATGAGTCTTATTACTCTAATTTGTATCACTCTTTTGGCAGCAACAGTTTTTATTTAATTTAGCCTAAATTGATTTTAATTTTGGTTTAGCACAAGCTCTCTTAATCTCGGGTTATCTGGTAGGTTTCAAATTTTGAATAATGAAATTTTATTTGGCACTCTAAAATACAAGAACAAAAAAAAATCTAAGCTATAAATGTAATAAACTATGTTACAAATTAATTTATTTCTAAGTAAAATTATTCCTTAATATTCTTTCTAAATGTTTTCTTTTATAGTTTAATTTTATAATAAATTCACTGGTTTCTTTTCTTTTATAAATGTCTGATTGCAAAATTTCAAAATGTAGTATTGGATCTAGCCTAGATACTTAAGTGTTTTAGATTGCAGATTCCACTTTTCGGCCTTTATCAAAATATTTAATAAGATCTTTTTAAATAAATAGTTTTAATTAATTTTCTTGAAAGTATTTTGTAGTGTTAATTGAATTTGAGACTAACACTCCTGCACTAAGTTTAAATTATTCAAATTTTATTGGCCAATTCTGAAACACGTCTGTCTTGTTTGAGTAGGTTTGAACAACTGAAACGACGCTAAGCCACGCATTTCAAAATTTTTAAACCAACTATTTCCCTTTTTTAATTGTTGTTACCGGCTTTACGGATGCTGTATTCACTGCCTTTGGTACATTTCATGTTCTTAATAACTAGATTTTAATTTATTTGCAGGTAACTGCATTTAAATATTATTTCTTCCGACTAAGTTTAAATTATCAGCTGTTATGTTCACAATGCGCGCGCATCTCACTTAATATGTCAGCCATCCCGTTTTGGTTAATTTGTGCATTCTAAAATGGTTTCACTTTCTTAACACTTAAAGGCTTTTACTTTTATTTGCATGGTTTTAGTGTTCTTTTCAAACTGTTACACATTAAATTGTTTCTATTATATTGTTTTTTTTTAGTGGTTATTGTTCTAAACTTTTGATTGAATGTTACGATTTTGCCAGTTTAGGTTATGTTTACATTTTTCTCTTTTTTTATAATTGGTTATTTTATGGTTTGAATTTACTTACATATTTATATTATATTATACATAGTGCCTTCAAAGATGACATCCGTATTGGCTTTCCGTTTGGCAGGTGCAGGGAGAACATTTTCACTTAAAAGAGGCATTATTCTGTAACAACAAACTGGTGACTAAGTAAACCATCGATCCATATTTCTATTACTTAGCCGACACCTCTTACGCAGAATTTCCGTCAATGCTTATGCACCAAAAACCATAACCTTGAACCAAACACAAAGAATTATTGAAAGAGAATCATTAGTACCCTGGAATTTGAGCCCATATCCAAACAAATAACTTTGATCAAAGAAGTTGAATTTTGAACTATACTCAATTATTTTACATTTGCATTGTATAAAGTTCAAGGGACCTACCCAAAACTTCGAATTATTGACTATTATTAAAGACGTTCAAATTATCCACGTTCTACTGTATTTTCTTAACAACCCTAATTTCTACTTGATAAGTAGAGATCCCATACAGCCATCCTTGCTTCCATCGATTTGTACCTTCTAATTTAATAAGTATTATGTTAAATTGAGTTTTGTTTATTGCTAATCGTTACCAAATTTAACATTTCCTCATCTTAATTTTAATATTTCAAGACTAATTGTTAAAATCAAATGTTTGAAATTTTGATAAGTATTTTCTATCAACAATAGAGGATTGGAGGTTTTCAATAAAAAGTTATCAACAGCTTTCCAAAGAAAAGGATATCTAAAACAACTTGTTAAAGATCAAATCTGCTTAGCATAATCATCTGATTACCTTAAACTATCAATAAAATAAATTAAAGTATGATTAAGTACATATCATTAAGGCATGATGTTTATTTTTTACTGTTTTTTTTTATTTGAAATTTTAATATTGATATATGGATCTATTTTGAACCCCAATATCAATTATAATAGTTGATACTATAAACAAGTATATTTTAAATGTTTTTTTCATGTTTTTGCTTCTGTTAAATACCTGGAAGAATGGCTAAACACTTCCTATTATTTCATAACCTAACCTAAAAAACATAACCTAACTAAAAAACAAATTTAAAAAATCGTTTTAATAACTGATTAAATGTAAGCAAGGTTTAGCTAAACTCATTATTGAGGTAATTACTAGTTCATGGTTTAAAGTTTTCTCCTAAGCCAACATTATAAAATAATCAATTTTGCTCAATATATTTAGGTTGGATCCTTGGAGTCTATTAACCGCCTTTAAGCAGAAAGCTTTATCCTTAGGTACTGAATACGTCAATGGGGAAGCTGTTAGTTTTGATTTTGTAAAAATGCCGAATACAGAAATCGAAGGTGTTGAACCTGGAACTTTTGAAGGAATACAAGGTCTTAATGTAAGTCTTAAGTAAAAGTATATTTACATTTGACGTAAAAGTAAAAATTATTTGACAATCATTTATTTTATTATATAATTTTCTATCCAAGGGAATTTTGCTTATTTGTCTAAATACTAAATTTATGATTATACTTTTTAAGGACTTGGAGGCTAAGTTTTTAAGCTACTTTAATTTTTCAAGATAATTTAATGCTGTGTTAACAGTGAAACATGTATAACTACTGACTCCCAACAAGCCATTTGTATTTAAAAATGCTTTTTACATTTGTTTTGGTGTGAAGTTTATAGTTTCATTTCAAAATGTTGAAAACAATTGATCATTTGTTTTACCAGATAATTGTGAAATACATACATTGATTCAGTTTTTGTTTACTAGGAATATTTCAGCACAACAACTTCATCATAAGTGAATCTGTGAGTTACTAGTTTACAAATTATGTTTATGCCCCGAGGCAATTGCTAGGGATTACTAGACAAAAATAATTGTTTGTGGTCTTGATATTTTTGATTGATATAATAAGGAAGGCGATAAACTTTTGGATAAAATTGTTGTAGGAGATGAATCTTGGGTTTCTCACTTGACTCGATAGTCAAAAACATCAGTCAATGAAATTGAGTGGCAAGACATGAATCAAATTCAAGGCCAAGTAAGCAATTTCAACATTTAAAAGTATATAACAAATAAAAGATGTACACATACTCACAAATTAATAATTTATCCACTTAGATGCCTTTCAATGACCAAGTCACCATCATCATCAGTGAGTATTGATACTACAAACTCTAAGTTAGAACTAAAGTGAAAGTAAAGTTACATTCCATATGAATACTTTGGGCGTGGTCACACCAACGGTCAAAACAACAGTTACAATATTTCAAAACAATTACAGTAAACTGTTATATATTAATGAAATTAAAAATGATGTTGTAAATATTAAGTCAGTCCCTATTCAAAATTCCATATTAATGTAATTATTGTGACAAAGTAATTTCTGTGTAGTTTTTGGTTATTGTAATTATTAGGGAGAATTAAAAAAATCTCATTTATAATTATGTAATTATGTTTATAAGTAACTGTTAGTAGTTGTAATTGTTTAGAATTTTATTGTAGTAATGAGTTAGGCCTCGGTGTACAGTTTCTAGTTGTTGTAATTATTTTGAAATATTAGTTTTTGGTTATTGTAATTATTAGGGAGAATTAAAAAAATCTCATTTATAATTATGTAATTATGTTTATAAGTAACTGTTAGTAGTTGTAATTGTTTAGAATTTTATTGTAGTTATGAGTTAGGCCTCGGTGTACAGTTTCTAGTTGTAATCATTTTGAAATATTGTAAATAACTGTTGTTTTGACCAGTGGGTGTGGGCGTTGTAATCATTTTGAAATATTTTAAATAACTGTTGTTTTTACCAGTGGGTGTGGCCGGTCGCCCACAGTATAAATGTAAAATGTAACCTTACTTTCATCTTAGTTTTAACTTGGAGTTTGATGATGATGTGTTGAGTATCAATACTCACTTATGATGTTAACTTTGTCATTGAAACATGTCTGAGTTTATAAATTATTAATTTGTGGGTTTGTGTACGTCTTTTATTTGTTATCAACATAACCTCACAAGCTAAGCTCAAAGAATACTTGATATTAAAAGATATGGTAACCAGATGGATAGACATTCAGTCTTCTAAGTCAAGTTTGAGGTAAACTTATAGTCTTCTAAGTCAAGTTTATGCAACAAAGGAGAGCAATAAATGCAGCGTCTTACTGTACTACTGAAACTAAATTTAGAATGTGATAAGGAGTAAATGATATGCTATTCTGACGTTGCTGCATGACAATCCTAATCCGCATTCTGCCAATCAAAACCAAAATCTGATCAGATCTTTGGAATGGGAATAGATTCTCCACACAATGTATAGACCAAACCCGGTGCTAAAAATGTTTACTTGTTTCACTGTCTTAGCTAAAAACAGTTACCTTCATGGAGATGACAACATGAAAGAAGCAATTGGAAACAGGTTATCAGAATACTAGCAGTTGACCCAAGTAAGTAACAAATTTAAAAGAGATTTAATTTATGAATTTTCTGAGAGCAGTTCATACACTTTCTATCAGTACATGGGTTAAAAAAAAAATCTATTAGCAAGTTAATGATTCTTAGTAAAAAGTTCTGTATATGAAGATATATATCAAGAATTATTTGTTGCTCTTGCATCTTCATTATGTTTCTTTTATTTTATTTAGAAAAATTTATTTCCATATATTTTTATTTTACGTTTGCAATCTATATCTCACTCTCATAATTTGCAGCATCTTCTACAACAACTTTTATTGTTGTACTCTGAAACAATATTGTATTCCTCAAAATTTGTACTTTTTAAAATTTTGTTTACAGAGTTACTCTTCTATTTATTGTAAATAGCCGAGATTATTTTGTTTAGGTAAAAACAGAAACTGGAGAAATAAAAAACATTAAATTTGCAATTTGTGTGATTGCCGCTGGTTGTAATTCAGGAGAGGTTGCAAAACTGGCACGAATGGGATCAGGTCCAGGCACTCTTCGAATTCCTCTCCCTGTGGAACCCAGGTAGCTTATGGTCTTTATCATTATATTGAGTTAGTGCTAGTGTGTAGGTAACACTTTCTGGGTTACAGAAGTGTTAAATTTTAATAAATATTAGTCAATAACAGTTTAAAGAAGTGGTTGACTGGTACAAATTTTATTCTTAAATATTTATTACAAAATTAATATAAATATAATACATTATATCACTTAAACCATTAATGTCTCAACTCATGAAGCAGAATTTGTTTTTCTCCCACTTCTCTCTATCGTAACTTATTTAACTTAACACTTTCAGCATGGCTAGTGTTCTGGCATGCTTTGGGTTCCCTTAAGAGGTACAGAGAGCGTGCCGATGCGTTCCTAGCTTATTTTCTTAGGTACGGCGAGCTCACTGGCACGCTCACTCCCAGGCTAATTGAAACTTCTCTACTGTCGATATGCGTTTGTATAAAGGTTTTATTTTTACGTCAATGCTTCAAAAGAGTTTGGAGAATATTGTGCCTGAGTCGTTTTTAAATCCGACCATCCCAATTTAACTTTTGATGCTTCAACTGTAACAATGTTTCAGGGAGTTTTATGAACAGATTTAATTTGGTTTAACTTTTAATTTTAATGTTTTTTTTTTAGTTTGAACCATTTAACGCAGCAAAATATCCGGTAAAAACAACTATTGTAAAAATTAACTAAGCTTTTTGAACTAACGCAAGAATAAACGATAACTGTCCTATTAGAGTGAATGAACCAACTCCAGGTGAGAACAGACTATTGTAAATATGTGTCATTGACAAAATGTTTGGACGCCCGAAAAGCTAATGTGTCAACATAAGATTGTAGTAAACAAATGTCAGCTTATCTCGGCTATAGTCTCGAACGTGACATATGTATTATCTATGTCTCCGTTTACATTTTCGATCTCCGAAACACTTAGCACAGATAGAAACAAACATTCCGAGTTAAACGTTGAGTGCTTATTTTAGTATGTAATATGTTTTAGTAGTAGGGTCTTTAGTTTTGTATATAAATTTTTTTTCTCTGTCTTTTTTATTATGTTTTCTTATTTGTCATACAGTAATTTATCATTTGTATTTCTTTTTTTAAATTGTGGCCTGATAAATAAAACAATATTTTAGAGTTTAATACACTGTTCTGATGTCACCATTAAACATGTATATGTTAGAAATAAAATTATTGAGATGAAAACAACGGGCTCGATAATTAGATGCTACGACAAGCTATGCAACCCGCATGGCGTTCCACTGCCGTCAGAGCTGGAAGTTAACGAAAAACAGACAGTAGTTTGATGAGATCACCAATAACGCCGCCGTGTTGAAAGTGTTAATATAATAAGGAAGTAACTTGATAATTGTAATTCAGGAAATTTTCTGCTCAAACTGGCTGTGATTCTTTTTCAGATATAGTTCAAGGTACTTTTATCTTTTTAAACTTTAGTGTTTTAGACTAAAAATCTGATTAGCAAGGTTTTAGGGATAATATACATTTCTGAAATGTGTTTCTTAGTGAACTATAATAAGTTGAACATAGGAAATTTAAAATCATATCAATAATTTTAATTTTGTAAATATCTTCTTGCATATTATAATAATTTTTGTTTATGTTTAAACATTTTATAGACAGTTTTTTTTGTTAATCTCCAGTTCTTCTAGTTCTATGATTTATGTGACTAATTAATGAGTTATTACTGCATTGTAATAAACATTACTACTTTTCTATGAATGGGTCTGAATTTTCGTCAGTTAAATAGTTCTTTTAAATCAAATAACATGAATTATCATATTGATAATCATATTAGGTATTGAAGGTGAAAAGCTATATCCATTTAGGATATGAGTGAGGTATGGGAAAGACATGACTTCTAGTTTTTAAAAGCAAGGCACTCTTCTGAAAGGCTATTATTATATCTCCATATAATTAGATGTTTTGTACAATTAAATTACTCATCCATTTCGAAAATAAGGGGCAATATTCTTTAGTAAATGGCGGGTAACCTCTTTTTCAGTTATTTTTAGAAATGTTATTCAGGAATACTACTGAACTTGACAATAATAATAGCAAGCATTGGAATTAATAAACAGTGTTGAAATAGAGGCACACAATTTAGCCAGTTAGGGTAGGTATGATACATTATATCTAAAATACATAGTTAACTATATAGACGGGTGAATTTAAAAGGACACTTTTAATCAAGTCTGGCAGTTTCAAGATAAACCCATATAACACTAGGAGTACAGAATGTTTATGTTTATGAGTTATCACTTTTGAGAAAAGAGGGCGGAGGGCAACTTAGTTTAAATTTGTATTATCTAATTGAAGTTACAGTTTTTTCAAAACTGTTGAATGTAATTTTGATTTCACTAAATAATTAACTTGTACAGTGAGTAGTGTGACTTTCTGATGGCTTTCTTGAAAGTTTCAAAAGTAACAACAACAGTCTAAATTTTTTTTCCAGCATATTGAAACATTTTATGAATTTATTTTTCTCCTTCGTCGATGTCTGTGTTTATTTGCATTGAATAAAACAATTGTATTAAAGTTGTTTGTTGTAATCGTGTTGAATTTACTGAATAAATCATTAATTTTTTGAGTAATTAAGTGAAAACTATTAACTTACTTGCTGACACGTTTCGAAAAAGTCGTTTCATTGACAAAGCTAGCCGCTGCTCATTGGGGTTATTTTTTGGTTGTCTCCGGGCTGTTTTATTGTTCCAGGAGGGCTTTGACTAAATAAGCAAACTTCTGTACCAATTAACTGGCATAATTCTTTATGCACAATATGCGTTAGTGTTTGTTTTTTAAATGTCGGTTCAATTAAGTGACTGTTGCAATAAACCAGTGGCGCCATTAACTAGAATCCACAGTAAAGTAAAAAACTCATAAGAATTTGAACTCTGATTTTCTTTTTCATACTGTTTTATAAACCTTTTTCTAATACTACAATATCTAATTCAGTAAATTTTATTTCAGGAAGAGGTATGTGTTCAACTATCACTGTTCTGATGGGCCAGGACTGAATACGCCACTCACTGTAGATCCTACAGGAACGTATTTTAGGTATTTATTGAAGTAAAGATCTAGATCTTATTACCTGAGAATTCAACTGTCTTTGTTGTATAAACAAGATTTTGTCATAAGATGTAAGATTTAAAGTTGATGAAATTATAGTTTAAAGTTCTTAGATTAAATGTTTAAAAATAATATCCTAATAAACAGATCTGAGATTTAAAATACTTTAATATCTTTTTAATTATCATTGAGCATTACTTAGATGAAAAATTTCTATTATTGATAGTTTAAGCATTCTTGGACATTTACAATAAATATGTAAGTAATTTTTGGCAAAATGACAGCAATTTTGTGGAGCATACAAATTTTAGACAATGGTTTGTCAGTATTCATTCAACTAACTTTTATTTTAGAAATTCAGAAAAAATTTACTAAAATTTATTGCTAGCAAAGTGTGAACAATTTTATACCCAATATAGTATATTAAATTTGTATAATAAAGTGCAGACAAAGATGACTACTAAACTGTGAAAATAATGTTTAAATTCTTTTGAAGAAAATCTTTGTTTTCACTAACAAGTTTTTAACCCCTAAGAACTACATTATTTTATATCAAAAGAAGAAAAAGCAGCTTCTAGTTTCAAAGAGCCTATAAATGGTAACATTGTTTGCTTTCTAATGCTACAGATATGAAAAATCCTCTACAAAAACTGGGATCCCTGCTACATAACTATAAAGGATAATGAAGTTGATAAAGAGGAAGAAGAAAAGTTTGCAGCACCTGTCGCATCCATGATCGAAAATGTGAAATAATTCCTCCATTGTAAAAACAAAGGACTTTATTAAAACTACACATCTAATTAATGATAGATAATGTTAGTTTCTCGAAAATCAGCTAAACATATTGTGTTGTGCGAACTCATTCTGATAGAAGGAACAATAAAAGCTTAGCATGCTACCTAGATATAATTCTTTAAGTCATCAGCATTATAGAAACAACAGTCTATTTTAGATGAATAACTTTTTTAACAGAGACTAGAGAAAATATGTGATAAGTATTTTTCTATATTATATAAGTATTTTTCTATATAATATAAGTTATCAATTATAATTGTTATATATATTTTATCTTCTAATTAAATATTTAATTAGACGTATTAAAAATGATTTTTTTTATATCAGCATTAGCTTTTAAAAAAATGTGAGACAGCCCATTTACATTATACTTTACTTTATATTGCTCTATTTACATGATTTGTATGCAATACCTCTACACAATAATTAATTTAGTAAATGGATTGTTTAGTATATACAAATTTTTACTATTTATTTCATGATATAATTTTTATTTGCAGAAGAGACGGTCTTGGAGGTAACTTTATCTGTGGATGCTGCCCTTCACCTGAAGAAGAACCAGATTGTTCTAATTTGGATGTGGATCATAATTTTTTTGATGAAAAATTATGGCCTGTCCTTGCTCATAGAGTACCTGCTTTTGAATCTCTCAAGGTAACACATTTTCAAAACATTTAATAAAACTATTTTGTTTTACTTATGAGTTTGTTTCTTACACTGCATCTACAGAGTGTAAAAAATTTAACTACTTCCTTTTGGAATTCAGCATCTGTGACAAATATCGGGTCTCTTTGGTTAACAAAAGATCAAAATATATATCATGTATTTTAGTGTGTTTATGTTCCTATTTCATGAAAACAACTTATATTACTAACTTACGTTTGCAAGTCTAGTCCATAAATCTCAAGCTTTTAGCTCTTTCACCAGAATTAACCATATTAAAGTAGAGTGAGGTGTCACTCTTTGGTAACTTCTTGTTTGCTAGACTGTAATTTTGTAATAAAACCTTCTGATGATGATGATGACATGGTCATCGAAGTGTACATAAGGGTTTAATCTCAAGTAACTTGTTTTATTTGTTATTTTTTATTATTTTTGTGGTATTGGCGTTCTTTCTAATATTTTCATTGTAATATATTGTACCACTGTGCTCTTGATATTGTATATTTACATCACTGCTAATTAGAATTTAATTCTGTAACTAACAAGTAAAAATATACAAAATTGTTTAATGTTAATTAAAGGTTCTTTAATTCGTGAATTATGGAAAACAAATATTATTTTTATTACAATAAATGTTTTGTTTCCTCTCTTCCCTTATTCCCACCATGGTAACTTTTTTCAACTTAGCTCTTTAAATGTTTTATCAACTTAGCTAGGCCTTACTAGTATGAATGTTGTCAGCCCAAAATGTCTTATCCAAATGTGTACCTAATATCTTGACTTTGTATCTATTCTATTCATCTTTAATTTTTAGGAATAATTTTTTCTCGTCCCATCGCATTTTGAGTATTTAGGATCTAAGTTTTTTTTTTAAACGTACATCTGATAAGCTATGAACTACTAGGAAGTCCCTTACCTTGTATAATGTTATTTCAGTTTTGTAATACTTGGTTTAAGTTGGGAATAACTTGTTCAGTTCTTATGTACGAAATACATGTTTAGTGTAATCTAGCTACACAAACTACATTCTTTACTAATCATGTTGACACTTGCAGAGATTATTGTTAAATTAAAGTGAATGACTTACGAGTCAGGTACAACTATTTATTTATAGAGGTAATGTTTCAATAACGGGTACGTTATCGGCTTCAGGACTACAATACATAAGTACACAATTAAAAATAACAATAATAACATTGGCTCACAAATAAACACAGCACAATGAAGTTTCTATAAATATAAAACAATGCATATACCACTAAAAAAATTTTGGAGGTTGTATTGATTGGACATAAAAGTGGTATAATTACTGATTGGCATCATAAACCAACATTTTCAGCTAGATTTCTTAATTTTCAATCGGACCATCCTAATTGACTATCCTAACCTAACCATCCTAATTGACACAAGCGGGGTATGGTTTATTCACTTGTTGATAAAGTAATTCGGTTATATCATCCTTGGTTTTATGAGAAAAATATTCATTTGATTTACAAGTACTTACTATTAAATAATTATTCTTGTAAATTTCTTGATTTTTGCATTTGCATGTTTATTTAAAATTAAATTCTGATTCTTCTAATAATTGTGGTACTCCTAATGACACAAGACTTCCGGTTTTCCATTTAACATAAGTGAAAGGGTTCTATGAGAAATGTCTAAGAAACTGGGAAAATATAACATCTTGAATGTTCTATTTATAATAGTTTATCTAACATTATTAAAACAGGTTAGTTTTGGTTGGTAAAGATTATTTAGATTTTTTGGACTAGGAGACTGACAGACTTACCTTGGTAAGAGTCCACTCTGTAGTCTTGAAATAGAAACACATAAAAGCACTTAAACAATGATATATTTCAACCCCACAGTGGTCTTTGTCAATCGAAGAGAACAAGACACAAGTCTTTGTGTTTTCTCTTCGATTGACAAAGACCACTGTGTGGTTGAAATATATCATTGTTTAAGTGCTTTTATGTGTTTCTATTTCAAGACTACAGAGTGGACCATTATTAAAACAAGTAAAGACGAGACTGAAACTCTCAATCTTAATAATAATGTGGTGTACACAATAAAATGTACTGACTGTGAGGCAACGTATGTTGGTGAAACCAAGAGACTGTTGCATGTATGTATGAATAAGCATGAAAACAAAAATTTAAAAAAACTTGCTGTACCTTCTACATCTGTCTAATTGAATCACATCAAGGAGTTTAATCATAGTTTTCATTTTTAAAATCCTGAGGTTTTAGACTATGAAAGTAATTGGCAACAACATATTTTTTTCTGAGATGATCCATATTAAGTAACAGAAGAATGCTATTAATATTAAGAAGGACACTAAACATTTGGCATACATTTATACACCACTTATTAAAAAATTTTAACAACTTTAGTCATGATTAGGTTAATTCATTGAGATTTACAGGTTTATTTGTAATGTTAATTTGATTTAATTTGTGTATTTTAAAACTATAAATGTAATTTATTCCTGAGTTGTTAGTCATTGTACCTGCCATAGTGGTTAGGGGTTTTTTCATTTTTTTTATGCAATTAAATATGTAATAGTTTAAAATGGTTATGTTGATAATGTTAAAAAAAAGTTTTCCTGATGTTACCCATTTTAGTGGTATATGTATTGTTAATATTTATATAAATTTCATTGTGCTGTGTTTATTTCTGAACTAGTGTTAATATTTTTGTTATTTTTAATTGTGTACTTATGTATTGTAGGCCTGAAGACGGTAATGTACCCGTTATTGAAACGTTACCCCTATGAATAAATAGTTGTACCTGACTTACTAGTCAGCCGCTTTTATTTAACTGTATTCTTTGCTGTTAAGAAAACAGATAATTTTCAACATGCATTGATATAAGATTCATTGTACACGCATGAATTTATTGATATGTCCTATCTCGGTGAGTTCCAATTTTTGCCATGTACTGTCAGCCTTATAAGTCCATTGTAAAAAAATCACCATTGCGATCTAGAACTTTTGAATAGGTATTTTGAAAAGGAACTGTTTCTCGTTAGTCGGGAATTCTTATATTCCTTCTTTATAACAGCATGCAAACATAATATCTCTTTTGTATCTTCTTTAATGTAAAATTCTACTGTCACTCTCTTCCTTTCAATTATTTTAATTTCTTTAATCTCTTTTAAATTATTAAGCACTTTCTACACATGAGTTGCATCATGAATTTTGTAAACTTAGGTTTTGATTTGGTACATGTGTAAATAGCATGCTCTCAAGTATAGACTAGTTTCGAACCTGAAGACACCTATATCACTCTACCTGGTGAGATCACCTGGCCAACAAGTACATCACTATAAATGTCAACATGTTTGCAATTATTTCTCAAATTGTATTTAGTTTCGCAAATAGTTACATTTTATTTTTTTTATATGGGAATTACATTTACTGTATTTCTTTCTTGGTTTAAGAGGATCTCATACTACTGAATTAAATGTAAGTGGTCCTCTGGAAATTCGGTTATATTTTTCATATTCTACTCTAAAATTAAGGTTGCTAAATAATAAGTAATTTTATCCACCATTAAGTGCAATGATTTTACCTTGTATGATGAGGCGCCTTTCGGTCACTTGACCATTGCCGAATCACTGATTACTTTTTCTCAATTTTTCTGGTGTGGATGTTTGGTTGGTAATTGTTGACGTCATACACTCTTGAGTCTTGTGTATAATGTTTTTGAATAGTATGTCTTCTGTATATATTGTTTGTAGATTCATTAAATTGTTGTGTATGTTTTTATAAATGTGGTATTTTTCTAGTGAGTTTAATTCTATTGGGTTATTATTTATTTCAAGCATGGTTAGGTTATTTTCGTAATTTGTTATTTCATGTTTATGTGATATTAGGTGTGCTACAACCTTTCATATTTTTGAATTTTTGTTTTTGAATGCTCTATAATGTTCTTCAAATCTTATTTTAAATGATCTGGTTGTTTTCCCTATGTAAAATGCGTTACAGTTGTTACATGTAATTTTATAAATTCCTGATAGGTTATGTTTTTCTGAATTTGTTTTGTGGTTTGTGTTATTAAGATATTTTATTATTTTGTTGTTTGGTTTGTATGTATGAGGGTACTGGGTCAAATGGACTCCTCAAAAGTCAACAAGGATGATCGAAGAAAATGATCACTCGAAGGTTTTTAAGGGTGCTAAATCCTATACCATTATCGAACGTCAGTGGGGATACACCGGTGATGTTTTATGGGAGTAGCAAATTGTGTATTGGGATAAAAATGTCGGAAAACAAAAAATCTGGAAAATTATCAATCTGAGTGTTTTGGAAGGTGCTGAGTCCAATGTCGTCATCAAAATTAAACAGGAATGCTCAGGAAACAAAATTAAACATGTGGCTCTAACGGAGTAGCAAAGAGGTAAATTGGAATAAAAATTTCAGAAGGCATAAAAAGCTAGAATATTATCAATTGGGTTTTTGTGGAGGGTGCTAAGCCTAATGCCGTTATCAAAAGCCAACAGGGATCACGGGAGTAGCACCAAGGGAGCATCAAAGTGGTGAATTGGGGTAAAAGAGTCGAAAGACAAAAAAAAACCTAAAAAATGATCACTCGGTTGGGGGAGGGAGGGTTAAGGGTTCTGAGTCCTATACAGATATCGAACGTTAGTGGAGATGTACAGGTGACATTCTATTGGAGTAGCAAAGAGGTAAATTAGGGTAAAAATATCAGAAGGCAAAAATAAGCTGGAAAATGATCAATCAGTGTGTTTTGGAAGGTGCTGGGTTCAGAGTAGTCATCAAAATTAAACGGGGATGCCCGTGTGGTTCTAACGGAGTAGGAAAAGGGTAAATTCAGGAGAAAATTTCAGAAGGCAAAAAAAATTGAATATGATCAATTGCGGTGTTTTTGAGGGTTGTAAGCCCATTGCTGTCATCAAAAATCAATGGGGATGCACGTGTGTAGGCTCTACAAGATTAGTCAATAGGTGAATTGGGCTAAAAATATCAGAAGCAAAAAAAAAAAATCCTGGAAAATGATTACTTTGAGGGTTTTAAGGGTGCTAAATCCCATACCATTATCGAACGTACACGGGTGATTCTCAATGGGAGTAGCAAATGGGTGTATTGGGGTAAAAATGTCAGAAGGGAAATAAACCTAGAAAATGTTTCTTAATCGAAATATACTAGAGTGCAGAGTCCAATGCAGTCTTTAAAATTAAACGTTGATGCATGAGTGCTTTTATATGGGAGTAGCAAAGTGGTAAATTGGGTTAAAAATGTCAGAAAGCAAAAAGCTGGAAAATTATCAATCGAAATAGATTGGAGGGTGCTGAATCCAATGCCGTCTTAAAAATTAAACAGGTATGTACGGGTGTGTTCCATGGGAGTAGCAAATTTGTGAATTGCGGTAAGCATATCAGAATCCCAAAAATTGCTTGAAAGTGATTACTCGAGGTTTGTGAGAGTGCTGAGTCCAATACTGTCTTTAAAAGTCAACACGGATGCAAGGGTTTAGCTTTACAGAGTTGGAAAAGGGGTGAATTGGGGTTAAAAATGTTAGAACTTGTTAGAAAAAAGTCAGATAATTGTTTAACAATTTTTTATCGAGGGGTTCTTCATGGAGCTGAGTCAAATGGTGTCATTGAGAGTCAACGGGGCTGCATTGGAGTTTCTCTTCGGGATTAACAAAGGGGTGAAGTGTGGCTCATGGAGGCGGCCAGGGGATGAATTTGGTGAAAAAATACCGGAAACCAGATAGTCGTTATGAAATGGTTACTTGCGGGTATTCTAGTTATAGAGTAAATTTTGGTGTTGAAAATCCTAATGTCAAAAAAAACCTGGAAACTTTCATTCATTGCTTTTTAGTGTTTCGAGTCTAATACCACCACCAATATTAACGGGGCTCACGGCTTTAGGTTAAGCCACTCACGTGATTGTGGTTAAGACAGGAGAATTATGATTCAAAATGCCTGAATATAACAAGTCTCTAGGAATCAGTCACTCAGGCGAGTTCAAAACTAACAACCTTATGTTAAAGATTTGGATAAGAAAACTTGTGTTCATAAGAGATGCTTTTAGAAATGAAAATGGCAAATATTTTGTTTTAGAAGAATTGGAAAACGAGCTTTACACTTTGTAAAAATGTAATAAAATTGGATGTTGGTTATAACCATAAATTTAAAAAACTATAAATAAGTAGACCCAATATATTTTCAATCTTTGTACTTAGAATAAACGACAAAGGATAAATAGTTAGATTTTCTTCCAAAGACTTTCAATGTGACCATTTTCTCACAACGTCAAAATAGTCGTATAAAGACGGAAACATTTGTTTCTATCCTCGACTTTAGTCGCTGGTAGTCTATATTTTATTTTGTTAATATGTTTATTGTATACATTGATATTAACTTTTAGGGAATATCTATGGTGTAGACCAAATTAAGTGTTACATGTGTTGTAGACAAGTGTTAACATGTTTGCAATGCTACCATATTGTAACAATATACAGTAAGTTATATTAAGTAAGTAACCATAGAGAACAATTGTATTTCATGTTAGTAATAGCTGTCCCCTCTCCCATCTTATTTTTTTCAGAAACAATCTTAACTTTGCTAAATAATCTTATTTCAAATAAAATTTAAGTAAATTTTAATATTCTTCTTTTATTCTATCTTTAATCGTATCCCTCCTGGGTCTCATATCTTCAGTTTAATTTATTATTATTAGTATGCTAAAAAAATGTACCAATATTTTGGCAAATATGGCTGAGGAACCAGTCTTCAAAAACTAGCTGTAAAACAGCTGTATGTAAAGTGACGGAATGAAATTAGTCACTATGGTAGTATTTCTTGCTGAGAAAAGGAGACATAAAATATATTGACTGATTGGTAGTAGATTATTTAAAAAAAATAAAAGATCTCTCCGTTCTTTGGTTGACTTGTTATATATATTTTTATAGTTAGTATCAGAATGATTTTAAATTGTACGTATGGGATGCTATTATTTCTGAACTCATCAGAAATGATAGCATTCTAAACTCCGTTTTCACAATTCTTGAAATTTTCAAACACTGTCTGTGTAAATTTTTTTTCAGCACAACTGTAGAAAAAAACCATTATTACTGCGTACAAAAGAGCACAAACTCCAAGCTTGTTGTGTGCGATATTTTCAGGAGGAGTGCTTAGCTGAGGTTGGGACGGTGTTTGAAGCTTTACTGAGCAGACTGGCACATTCTCTGAGAGCTTTTAAAATATTGAAAAATGCTATACCTAGAGCCTTTCGTTCGGCTATGTCTAATCTCAAGACAAAATCTGCAAATCATAGACAATATCTATGCATATATATTTAGACACACACAATATAGATCTGATCACATATTTTGTTTTCCAATAGTTCTCTTTTGCGTACACTTTTCCCTTTTAAGCTTTACATAAACAAGAATAATTCATAATTATGAAGTTGTCTTTAATTCGTTACTGAATTTCGTGTTTCGTTATTTGCATAAACATTATTTTTAAATTTTCTTATCTAGTTGTCTATGTGACAAGAAATATAAGTATATCATCTTTCTAACTTTAGTGTATATAAAAGTTTTTATCATCGTAGCTTTTATATTTTTTTTGTAAAAATAGTTATTAAGGTTCAATTGGAAACATCATAATATGAAAACACAAAACTAATTGTGTTAAAACATTGAGATATATAATAACAATTTTTTTAAATTTAAAAAGGGAAAAGAAGGGTTTTAAAATTTATTATGTTACTTCATAATATGTATCTAAGAAAACATGCAAGTCTTTGAAATGGTTAGGTCGTTTTTTAGTATTTCGGCCCATTTTTATTTACATTCATCTAACCCTCAGTCGTATAAGTGTTACTCTTCTTTTTTGCAGGTAAAGTCAGCTTGGGCTGGTTATTACGACTATAACTTCTTTGACAGAAACGGAATTATTGGATCACATCCAGGCTATACAAATTTATATCTTGCTACTGGTTTCAGTGGTCATGGTAAGTACATTTATATTTTTTGTATTATTTTCCATTTCATATATTCTCTGTTTTCTGCCAAACTGTGTGAGTGCCAAAACTAATTTTAACGTGGATTTGGAGTGGGGGATAATAAATAACTTGATAAAATCTGAGTGAAGTTTGATTGGGAAGTGGGGTGTGAAGATGCAAAATATTGAAAGTGATTTAGAAAAAAAAATTGTATGGTACTGTTTAAGGAAAAAACTGGCTGCAGAATTATGCATTAAGATAGCAGGAAATTTTTACTTGGACTTACCCACAAAATAATTTATCACAATAAGTTGAAATCAAACTTACTTAAATATAACTTTTTTCTTGTAGTTCATGTTCTCAAAATGTCATATAGTATACTTAATTCTTGTTTATCATTTATTATTGCATTGCTTCATAATTTCAATTATTTCAAAGTATTTTTTTTATTACACACTATAATGTACTTAAAGAAGAATCTTACTTGGTATATATGCGAGTTGACTTTTGAGAACATGGTATACCAGTATTGTTCTATTTTCGGATTTACTACACTGTGGGCAAGTTTTAGTTTGTATTGGGATTAATTTTGTCTATTAAGTTGAATAAGTTACAGTTTTGTAATTTTTTTTGTATTTGTTTAATATATTATTATTATGTTTATAAATTTATAGCTGTTCCCAGAGTGTCATTTTGAAGTCTTTTTGTACATTTTTATTAGATGTATGTTTTCTAATGCGGGGAATGTATGGTTGTTTTTGATAGCGCGAGTTGCTAAGTTTGAATTGTAAATGTTTGGTTTGGTGTGTGCTTTGAGGTGCTCTTTATACCTGTCTTTTAATTTCTTTTTTGTTAGGCCAAAGTATAATTTGTTACAGTCTATGCATTCGATTTTATATATTCTGTTATTAAGTAAGGGTCATATTTTTACCAGTTGGTTTATTTTATTGATTATGCTTCCTGTATTTTTCTTTGAGATGTTAATATTGTTATTGTTTAGTATTTTAGTTACTCCTTTTATGTTGAATCCTGTGTATGTGCCCCTTTTTTTTGTTGTTTGTGGTTCATGTTTAGGTTGTTGTAATTTAGTTAATGTTTTAAATTCCAGTTTATCTATTGTTTTTTTATTGTATCCATTTTTTGAGGCTATTTTATATATTATTTGTTTTTCTTTTTCTTCATATTTTAGTGATAGTTTTAGCATTCTGTAGAAGAGTAGAAACTACTAAGGTAGTTTTAGCATTCTACTTTAAAATGTACATCCAAACTACGATAAATTAATGTATATACAAAATGGACTACATAAATATTGAGCTGATACATATTTTATATAAATAATAAGAGTAAACAGGTGCCAAATACTGTATTTACTTCTGCCTTTTCAGCCATGTTTTACAGTGAGACAAAAATACTTATGTATAAACAGTTTTATAAAAAATCTACATTTTTATTCAACTAGTTGCCTGTTTTTATCGTTTGTTAATATTAGGGATTTTTTTCATAATATGTAATAGCAAATCATCCTTAAATAATACAACAAAAATGAAAACTTTTTGATTTCTGAAAAATACAAGTAAACTCATTAGAAATCATTTATACGCAATTTCAGTAATTATGGAAGTACTATAAAAACTCAGTATTATTTGTAAAATGCGTCCATAATTTGCAACAATGCCAAAACAACAAAAGGGTAAAATTTTACTATCACAAGAAAACGATAAAAGTGGAAAATGTCCTATTGAGATCTGTGTAAAACAACATAATTCCATTTTGCTCTGAAGGTAACGTCAAATTGAAACAAACCGTGAACAAAATTTACTTATAAAAAAAATTAATGTTGTAATTATTCTAATTAGTTATTTCTTGAATTCATTTTAGTAGAAGAATATTGACTTTTTATATTTTTTAGTATTTTGATGATCAGTGTAATGTTGTTTTAGTAAATTATACTTAAAAACCTATTTCAATATTGGTTTAATCAATAAAAACATGTTACAAAATTTTTAAAAAAATTAACTGAATAACTGTTCAACAGATGATTACTGCTCTGATTCACAAGTCATTTAATTTTTACAACTAATGAAAATTTAACTCAGTGTTTTAACACTGTTTTTAATGAAAAAACTATGGAGACAACTGTTGAAACTGCAAGAAAATATATGAGGTTCACATTAGCTAATTGAAACTTTTTTTAAAAATATTACAA
Organism: Prosapia bicincta; assembly: GCA_036971475.1. Classification (NCBI taxonomy): domain Eukaryota; kingdom Metazoa; phylum Arthropoda; class Insecta; order Hemiptera; family Cercopidae; genus Prosapia; species Prosapia bicincta. The sequence goes on from JBAIZL010000008.1 coordinate 38,261,687, forward strand.
AGTAACCTGTAAAAATTTTACAGGGTTTTTTTCCCAGTAACCTAATTTTAAAATTTAACACAGTACCTGGAATCAAAGTACTTACTTGACTTGCAAATTTTGCTCCTCAACCCCTCAGTTGAAGTCAGTATTCTTGTCCTAACTTTATAACTACAAAAAATGTAGGTAGGGTATGCTTTGTTATTAAAATTGACTTATTTACTTACAAGCCAAGTTTTTCTAAAAGTTGAGCTATTTGGTGACACGCTGACCAGTAGAAATGGGACTCCTTGAAGGTGGGACCATTGTAATCCTGGACCTGATTCAGGGCTGTGCATTCCTGAAGGTGTTTTGGCATTAATGACTTCATATCCATACAACAGACACTATAGGGTCGGCAACGCAACACGTAAATACAGTGAAGGTTCCCAGGATCTGAGATAGAGACATGACCTCATTCTGAATGCTGCAGCACTAACAGCTCAGGACAGGTTGTGATAAATTTGTCCCTTTCACATGTGACTCCCGCTGATTTCCATTTATTGGTGGTTATCTTTATTAGTATCTTGGAGGAGTGGAGTGAACTTGGATGGTTAGGCTAGGGGAGGGTTGTCCCTTACTTGGATAGTTGGTCAGCTTTCTCATTGTCAGTGATATTTAAATGTGACTTGAGATTCAATAGAAATTAACTATTTGCCCAGCATTTATGAGAGCATCTAGTCTCCTTCTGGAGTCTATGGTTCTTCTACAATCAGTTTGCAAGTTTCTAGAGAGATCCAGGATGGCGACTTTAGAGTCAACAAGGAATACGGGTTTAGCTAGAGCAGTCAGGTGTTCAAGTTCAATTGCTGCAGCATGTAAGGCGGCTAGCTCACCATCGTAATTGCTAAAGTGGGCCCTGACATCATAAAATCCTTTAAAATATATGCAACATCTATTTTGCCTGTTCTAGCCAAGGATGATCCAGCAGTATAAATTTAAAGCTATTCTGGCACAGGATATTTTTTATTGATAGTTCAGAAGGCTCCACTTCTAAGCTCCTGATCCGACAATGCATGATTTGGCAAGTAGTGGTTTTCAGGAGAACCTCTACTTCAGAGCTTCTGGAAGCAGTCCTGGTAAGCTGTAAGTGGGGCTGGTTCTTCGGAAGTGACTCCATACTTTGTGTTAAGATCCAGGTAGTAGACAAGGAGTGTTTGCTGGGTTTTGAGTCTTATCTGTGGCATTATTAAAATTTAAAAAGGATTACAATGTTTAAAAACAATGAAGAAAACAATGTATCCTTCTCAATTTAACATTGTGCAGAAAGATCTCTAGAGAAACAAAACTCTCCCATAAAAGATACAGTTTATTGGTACATCTCTTAGTAGAAGTTGATCAATTAGGTAGATACTTTTTAATATATTTAAAACCATTTTATCAACTAAAAGTGCGTAAAGTACTAAGAAAAAACAGGTTAATCTCATGGAATCGGCCTTTGTCTACATTCAACAATAAGGAAGCAATTTCAACACTATCATTTTGTTAAAATAACCTACGATTATATAAAATTGAACCCCTAATTCTCTTCTTCTATTATATATTTTATTTACTTCCATAATTTTATCTGCAAGACAATGGTTATTATTAACTTAATTTTCAATTCTAGCAAGTTGACCATGATGAAGCAGATGAGAAAACACCTCATGATTTTTACAGGGTATGGTACACATTTGCTGCATGTAACAGTTTAATGTTTTCATAAATTATCTCTTATTCTCTTAAAGCAATCACCCTCTATTCATATGAGTCAATGTTGTATTTGAGGTCCCAGGCTGATTATCTTTCATGTACATTAATCAGTGTGTGTGTGTGTGTGTGTGTGTGTGTGACTTTTCAGTATTCTTTCAATGATCATTAACTCGTTTTTGTTATTTAATTTTTGTTTAAAATAACACAAAAAGTCTCATAAAAATCAGATTTTTAATAGAATTGTAATTGAAAATTTTGAATTGTCTCGAAAATATAAATCTCTGCAAATTAAAACTTCCAATTTCAGAATTAAATGTCTTACTTTTATAAATATTTCCCAAAGATTTGTTTTAATACTTTGAAGTTAAAAATATTAATGAAACCCAGTTTTAGCCAGTAACTACTTTACTTATTAAAATTTCAGGTTTACAACAGGCAGCTGCAGTTGGCCGAGCCATCATGGAACTTATAGTTGATGGTAGATTCGTAACAATTGATTTAACAAGAATGGGGTTTGAAAGAATCCTTAGGAATGAACCTGTTTATGAATTGAATATTGTATAATGACATAGTTATATTGGTAAGCTTGTTCATCTGAAGTAATGTAGGCAAGTAAAAAAAAGTTTAAAACTGAATTGTTCTCATGCTGTTAATCCAGGTATTTTTGAGTAAAACTCTTATTTCTATCATCTGACTTTGTAAACTTTAAAGACGTTTTAAGCTCATTTTTTTGTAATTGAAGTCTAATAACATTAACTACACAATTTATTTCTTTCAATAAGGGACAGCTAACCTCACTTCAAGATATTCACTCTCATTATTATTGCTTGAAATTATAGTAAAATAATTAACTGTATAGAGCACTTGGCAGGAAGAGAAGATAAAAATAGGTCAAATGATGAAGTTAGAACATATGTAGTGGGAAAATAGGTAGTAGAAAATAAGAGAAACTGCTGATGTATTAAAATTCTAATGGATATATGTATCTTTTACACAGCTCAATTAAATATCCCACTCAATCTTGGATCCCTGAGTAAACTTTAAGACAATTCTTCCTGACATACACCCTTTATTTGCAACTCAACAGACAAAAAGATATGAATCCGCTACCAGATTGATTAAACCATGCATACAATAGTGTTGAAGGTCATGATGTTCTGTAAAAGAAATTTAGAAATTCTCCTCTGCAGATCCTTCTTTTATAAAGGCCTAATACATTCCCATAGATTTTGTCTCCTCCGTTCTTCTAAATTTTGCAATGCAAGCTTTTTGAGAGTTCTGTTTTACTGATATCACTTGGTAACAAGTGATAAAAAAATATGGGCAAGTGTTTGATCTTCGGGTATATTCGTGACAATTCGTTCAACTTATTACACCTTTTTCCACTAATCAACCAAATAACCTTCATTATCACTTCAACTTACTTAATTTAAATCAATAGTTATGATTAATATTATTATGAAGAAAATGCTCTGCAATTTTGTGTTTATAACGTGAAATAGCTATTTGACTGGTATCAATAGCTTGTTGTACAAGGGTATTACATAATGTTATTTATTCAAGGACAAAATAAAATTCACCACCAAAAAGCCCAAAGTTTGCAGAACACAGCAATAATACTTTTGTTTCTTAATTCTATCATCTATGAATAACAGGCGCCTAATTCATTGTTATCGTGCTAGTGTGGATCAGGGGCATGCCCGGTGCTGCTTTTATGTACGCAAGCATGAGATTCAAAAGTTTAATATATTTATGAAAACTTTTAATTTTTTGCAAAAAAATACTTTGAGGCACTGATTTAGATATATCAAATCTGATGTACATAGAAGGTGTGATGAGAGGGTAAGAGAGAGAGAGGGGGGGGGATTAAATTGCATTTTCATCACATTTTGTATCTTCTGATATTATTTTGGCCTCAATTATATTAAAAAAAAGACCAAATTTTAAGTTTTTTGATAAAAAATGTTATTATCTAAAAAATCATCGATGATAAAACTATAGCTTGTCACGCTCACAAGAGATATTCATTTATTGTTTCTTGTAGCGATGGAAATTTTTTATCAAAAGATTAGAACTTTAGATTCTAAACTTCCTAATCCTTGTTTTACTGTGAAAGAAATTTAAAAATATACTTCATCAAATCTGTATTCAATTCCTGGTAATTTGATTTTCCTAGTCTTGAGTGTTACATAGTGAACTGGCTTACTTTGGATTCAAGATACAGTATGTAAAAAAATGTGATATGTCAGCCCTATATTTCAAACCTGACCTAATTAAAAAAAAAATATGTAAGCATTTCCTTGTTGCTTTATTCCCGAATCTCATTCCATTATTACCAAATGGTTTATTTTTTAATATTGTTATTCAATTATCAAAAGTAAATAAATAATTTGTTTAATTAATAAAATATATTTTATAAATGGAGTCGCCATCCTCAGTGATACTCTAGCTAACAAATTGTAACTAGAATGAAATTTTATGCCATTAAACTTTTATTTGTAGGTTTAACCTAACCTAACATACTGCACATTTCCATCCATTACATTAAAACAAACTATTTTAATATCTGATACTGTTACTAATTTTAAAATAGTTACTCTATTTTTCTACTTGTGGCTATCCCAGACAGATTTCTAAAAGTTAAATGACACTTTGTTTATGTTATTGCTTAGTGACCAAAAGTAAAATTAATATAGAGAGTGGCAAAAAATTGCTCTAACTCAATCTTCAGTTCAAAATTTAAAAATGTCCTATAAACAAGTCATTTCTCGGTTAGCTTTCTTTCTGATTGTTTTTACAAAAAAATGTTATTTTTGTAAGACTAAAGTTATCAAATCCAAACTTTGCATAAATGTTAGTCAAAGTAATAGAAGTTTTAAACAAAAGGCTCAATTAAACATAATTTCTGGTTTCAAAATAAGGAACTTACAAAATTTTATAACTAAAAAGAGAAATATTCTATATGAATAGTTAAAACATGCTTCTTTTAAATAAACATTTTAAGACCAAGTTTATTGCACTACAAAAAATAGCAATAGAGTAATTAAGGTTGCATTGAGCATACTTCCTTCCTTATAAGTGCACTTATCAAGAGGTTGTCATTGTTTTATAATCAGCTGATTAATACTTTTAATAGGTAAAATAACCACCTCATTTTGTACAAAAGTGAAGTTTCTGAAAAATTTCATGTCAAACTTCTGTGACTTATGTATACCTTTTAGCTATGCAATTTAGTGACTTTTATACAGACTATTTGAATCAAATACAAGAGTTGTTACTGGATGAACAAGATTTCATGTTAATATTAGAGTAAATAGTAAACGTTATTTTGTAAAATGTTGTTTGTTTTTATTTTATATAAGGTATTAAATTCTATATTACTGAATATTACTTTTTCTTTACTTCCTTTAATTTAAATCTGTAAAGGATTATTTTACTTATGAATTTTGTCATTCCTTACGTTTTTTAAAACTTATGAATACAAAATGTTTTTTACTGCACTAGACAATCATCATTAGTATCTAGGTTGGATGGTAGAATGTGTTATGCGTTGGGCAGTATTGGTTGAAACATCAGATGTAAAATAATACTAAATCTATTGAAAATATTAGTAAATGGAAGCAAAAAGACATTGCCCCATCTTAAATAAACTTTAACTAATCCCAGAAGCCCAAGAAACTTCAAGTAGCCTTTATTTAATTTTCATTTTCATTCATATTTCTATTTTTGGATTTTCAACAATCATGCACTTCGATAAGGTTACAATTTGTAAAATATTGCATTGTATATCAGATATAGCCTGTTCATATCAAGTTGCAAAATTATTTTACTTGGTATTGTTGCTAATACCATTGTAAAAATTCCTTTTAGGGGTCCTTTTGTTCAGTCTGATCTTAGCTTTCACTCAGTCAAGTTTACTTCGAAGAATTGTTGGTGCAAGCTGACAAATATCATCTTAAGCAAGATGACAGCAGTAATGACAAAATTATTACTGATTATGACAACAAGAAAAACGATTGAAATCATTTCCAGTCCGTTTGTTTGTCACTTTTGTCAATATGTTTGTCATGCTTTCATAAATTCATAAATCAAGGTCGAATGTTTTGTATAGCCCATTACATTAAAATGGAAGTTTTAAAAGGCTTCTCCATATGACCAACATATTAAATAAATTCATTATTAGATAATTTCAAGTAGCTCTGTATAACTTGAAAGAATTAACTTAAAAATCGAGAATCTAAAGAAAAATTTTAGAATCGGAATCAGATACCTCCTTTTCATACAGTTTACATTTAATTTTTGTCAAAGAAAAAGAAAGAATAGAATATTTCAAGTTATTTATTAACTATTTAATTTAATTATATATGTACACAATCTATGTAAAGGTAATCCCATAACATTAAAATAGTCTCCATTAATTTTCTCAATTATGCTGCCTCCAAATCCTTGTATTCCATATGCCCCAGCTTTGTCCCTAAAAATAAGGATGGAATATATTAAAAACTAACTACTTTAATAATTAAAAACTAACTAAAGATTTTTATTTTAATCAGTTTTCTATTAGTTTAAAAGTTAATTCAAACTATTTTATAAATTTATTGTCTTAAAAAAAGCAGATAGCTTTAGGTTCTCCAATGAACCTAAAAAAATTAATGTTTATGAATACTTATTTCACTCTTGTTAACATTTTTACCATTCACAGTACTTTCATTGCCTTTGTCAAAAACAAAAATGTCTTAAAATCAGATTTAATAAAGATCACGAATGGTAAGCATGTAGATAAGAAGTATAAAATTTTCCAAAGTTTGTTTGTTGTTGGTGATCGTTAGTGTATTACACAAAACATTAGAATCTTATAATTAAGGGAAATAAGTTTATAGACCCGAGTAATAAGTAAAAGTATAAACTCTGGTTTTAAGTTAGTACAAATTGACTACAGTTACACTTTATTATTTGCAAGAACAGACGTTACCAACTTCTAAAGTATATTAAGTACAAATAAAAATTTCTGGGCTCTGCAAAATTATAAAACATTTTTACATCTTAGTCATTGCCTATTGAAAGTAATATCTCTCCATTGGATGTGGATTGAGAAATATTAAAGCAAAAGCTTCTTGCCTAATAATGTAAGTAATCATGATAAAAAATGAAATAGAAACATTTTTTCTAGTTTAAAAATTTGTTGATCACATTGTGACAGTCCCTGTGGTTCTAGAGTAAAGGAAAGATATAACAATATTCTGTAAATACACAATCTACATGAAAGACAGTATTTTTAAATTTATTTATAACCTTTAGTGTATGCTTTTTATTCTATAACAGAATAAAAACTAATTAAAAATAGCAAAATGATTATTCCTTACTTTTGAATATCTTATCATTTCAAAACAGGTACTTCCAGCATTATACAATTGTTTAACATAACTCAAAATACATCATTTCATCATCTCAAGATTTTGAAGAAAGGGATTTTTTGTGTATTACTTTCCCACAATTCATTTTCAAATTTACATATCAAGTTATTCTACCAAAAAATATTAATAATTCATTATTAATTCCACTTTGTTTTTAAAATTGTTTTCCAAGATACTGTATTATTCAGGCATGAAAACTTAACAGTAAAACAACAAAGCTATATTAGTTGATAATGTAATATCAAGAAGCACCTGTTGTATCATTCCAATCAGGGTGTCTAGTAAAATAGCTTGAAGAAATTCCCTGAGTTTTCCCTGACTTTTCCTCTTTTAGATGTCTATAGAAAGCCCAGTTTACATTGGGCCCATCCATTGATATCTGAAGGATCTTGGATAAATCCAGACTTTGAACACCTTTTAAGAACGAATTGAGTACCTCTTTTGAATTTTGTGTCTGTAAGGAACACAGAACCAAAATATCGAGCTTTCACTTCATCCGTCTCTGCATCCTAATACCTAACACTCAAATCCATTTGGGCTCTTTGTGATATTTTGTTTAAACTTTCATCAAAGCCAATTACATAGTTAGAATTTGAATTTAATGATGTCAGTAACAGGACTTTAAAATAATTTGATAAACCGAATACAACACTATAGGAAATTTTATCTTTCCGCAATCTCATGTTCTGTGCACCGGTGCTATCAGGGAACATCCTTGGAAAGAGGCACACCCTACCTTCTGCATTGCGTAAAGAAGTGTTGCATTACTAAATTCACACACCATATAATCTCTGCTTCGGTCACTTCATCTTTTAGTTTATATCTATTTTAAGGAAGGAGGGGAGGTAATGACGCGATTGCCCGCTATGGCAATGAAAACCGGATCCTTCCATGTTGAAATAAACAGTGTAAAAATAATCACCGTCAAATAAAACACATACTATCACGAGTCTAGACAAATAGCTGGCTACGAATGTTTACACAGCGTTCTGTGTGGTCAGAAACAGACTGAGTTATCTGTTATCCCTACCTGTCCATATGATAACAGAACCACTGCGCACCCCAAGGCCACGGTCCAGGGTAAAACTTCCCAGCTGTACCAACTCGACACGTTTAATATTTATTGACATAAGTCCAGAAGTCATAGCAATGGGCTTATCAAGAAGTGTTATTTCCTGACTGCCCTGCTCCTAAACCGCTGGTTTACAATACCAAATATTCGAGAACAATGACCACTAGTTTTGTTTCTAATCAAAATAAATATTTTCCCGATTTTTTTAAAAATTTCCCTGACTTTTCCAGAATCTTAAAATTCCCTGACTTTTCCAGGTTTTCCCTGTCACTAGACACCCTGCCAATGAATGCAAAATATTACTATTTTAAATAAATTTTTTACCATCAGAATCAACCTTTGAGAGGCCTTGTCGTGGAGGTTACCTCCAGGTCATTTAATTTTTCAATACAAAACTATTTTTAGTAGAGCTTGATTTCAGCACTTAAATCTATTCTAAGAGACCCTTTCTCACAAATACAAATGGCCAAATGCATACAATTCGGCTTTGGTGTCTTTAGTCAAGCTTAGTTTCTGTGAAGGACTGGATGTTACTTCCGTGTGCAACTTCTCATGTTGTGTTTATACTGAAAGCTAACTTCCAGTTGCAAGCGTACATTTTTAGACAGTTTTTGTTTGGTTTCATTGATGCACCTGTAAATATGTGTTGAATTGTTTTTACTTGATTCAACTGACAGAAATAATGAGCGAAAGTGAATGTGAGAGTATCAGAATTGCTAATCTACTAGCTAGTGTAGAACAAGAAGAATAGCAACACCATAAATACCCAAATGGCGCATTTGTTAGTAAACTCTTTGACAGAGATAATGATAGTGGTGATGAACCGGACGAAGAACATCCTGAGGTTGACGAGGATGGAACTGTTACAAATGACTTTCAAAACAATCTAGGTGATGATGAAGTGGAAATGGGTGATGAGGACTTCAGTTATTTCAAAAATTTACCTTTTGAAGAAAGCCATATAGTTACAAGACTTATGATTTATTTTGTATAACATTGCTATTTCAAGGAGAGTTATTAAAATAAAATTTCGTAATAATTTTAAAAAAATACATTCTATAAAGTAAAGCTATTTAATGAATTTAAGGTTTTGAAAATATATAGAAATATTTTATTGCAAAGATATTTGAAATAAAGTTATTATTTTGATTTGAACAAGCGTTTTTTGTTTTTAAATCTGAAAGTAACCTGTCTTTGACCTTTCGTGTTATTCCAAACCATGAAACCTCTCAAACGTCAATAACTCAAACTATAATTTAGTCCTTATCCTTTTGTGACAAAAAACTTGGCATTCGTTTACTTAAAAGAAAATGAGAAAATATCATTACATAAATAAAGAACCTTTTAAAATCAAGTACCATTAATTCAGCACCACTACTTACAAGGGTTCATTTGTATTAACATATCCTTGAATTGTCTTTTGATCCAGTTTAGCCATATACACCTGAGTACTCTCATAAAACTTCTCAACTGAATTTGCTGTTTTAATAACTACACCTGTAAAAACTGTATGTTCTTTCCCATTTAACCTGCAACATTTTTAACCATTTTTTTAGGTAAACAAAAAAGAGTATTGTATTATTATTCAAAATAATTGAATACTGCAGAAATTTATTATATTTCTGTCTCACAATGGCAACAATGCAGGTACAAATTGATGTTATACAAAACATTATCAATCATCAAACAGTCTTATATTTGCGGTTTCATCTAAGTATTATAGTAAATTATTTCTATAGCTTGTGTGATTCTGAATTCTTACTAACATTATTTTAAAGAATAAGATTTTAAATGGAAATATTTTTAAAATTTCAGTGCCATTGTTATAAAGTCAAATCATTGTCATATAACCTTTACACCCAGAATAAGGTTATATAATTTTCTCATACCATGTAAATCCCATAATAGATATCGCATTTCAAAGAAGTAATTTTTATAAGAAAATGTTTAAAGAGTTGTTTTAAGAATTTGGGATTATTAATAACATAAGACAAGTAGACAGTTTCTCCATGGTAAGTGGTTTTTCTATAATTACTGTTTTCAAGACAAGATTACCACTCCATCCGGATTGTAATCCTTGTCATACAATTAAAAAACTAGAATTAAAAAAATGTTTTCCATAATGTGAAAATTTACCTTTACCCTTACGAAAATCTGCTTACAATATATATTAGGCTACAACAAAAATAAGGTATAGAAAAAAGGAGTAATAAATGGTATTTTAAAATTGCAAAATATTTGTCAAAAATATTTAACTATAATATGAGTATATTTCAAAGAATTTGAAACTGCCAAACAGGATCACATGTTAGTGAAAAATGAGTTAATAAAACATATGCAAGTAATCTTATGTTGATATTATTATACCATAAAAATTTTGCCCCTTATAAAAGTTAAACAAGTTCAATAAAATATTTCAAAAACAAATTTTAAAAAATTATAATAAAATGTTGGTTTTGCTGTCCGTGACTTTCAGCAATCCTTTTAAAGAGGAACTTGTCAACTAGTTGGACAAAATTAAATTGTTTAAAAACTTATTGTTTGGAGTGTTTTAAATGCAATAGGCAAACATGTTTAAAATAGCCAAATTAATTTAAGGGAAACTGCAAAGTTTTGTACTGATTAACAAAATTATTTCCCACCTTTCACTACTAATTTTCTGGCCAGCATCACTTTATCAGATTAACAGATACAACTTACCATTGTACAAGAACATAACATATGATAACAACATTCAAGGAACAAATTTTGAAAACACTTCAGATATATTTCAAGACACACATAAATAGCAAAAAACATTGAAAGGGAGAAGCACTTGAAAATAATAATAAACAGTTCAAGTCTTATAATTATCTATTATTATTTAACAGTTTTGCTTATTGCATCACCCTTCTTCATTTAGCTACCAAACCTCAATAAAATTTTATTCCTAAACTGCAAATAAAGTTTCCAAATGTAACCTAGGCTAACCACCCTACATTTGTTTAAAGCATTAAAAGAAATTGAACATTATTTTTACTGTAAAAACATTTGTGTAATTTGATATAATATGGAATACAATTTATTTATGACAAAAATTTCTTGTGGATTTTCCTGTCAATGATGATCAGCAAAACATTTTTTTGCAGTTGATAAATTACAACTTACCAAACTTATAATTTAAGTAAATTATAAAAAAACTTACCAATATTTGTAATAAAAAAAATTGGGATAACAATACTTCAAAGAAATTTTTATAAATCTACGTTTTATAGGTTTAGCAAATTATAATCTACTAAGTTCAATATAAAAAAGTATTTTCAACAAGTCAGAAAAATATGTCGGCTTTATTAATTTTTTAAAATTTCATTTTCAAATTATTTGGTATCTTTCAAAAATTATTTTTAATATAGATGTTTAGAAGGCAAAGTTATTATTTAAAATAAAGCAAGTAAAAATAATCCTCTTACAAAATAAAAAATTTTAAAACTAAATTAACTTTCTGTAAGGCATTATATATTTATTAGTGAATTAATCTTAAAAAGTTTTTTTTAATTCATTAGAAAGTTACAACACTCACATTTCTAAATGTCTAATAGCTTCACTTTTATCCCTTGGTTTTCCATATATTTTACCTTTTAAAGATACGACTGTGTCAGCACCTATTACCATATCTGGCTTTATTTTATCATTTGATAATCTATCATAAACTTCCATAACTTTATTGTAAGCCGTAGCTATAGCAAATTCTCCATGATTTGAAAACTTTTCTGGGCTTAAATTTTCTTCATACTTTGAGGGTTGTATTTCAAATTCTAATCCCTGAAATGTGAAAATTTGTTTACTACATTTTGATACTTTGTTTTCAGAATTAAAAAAAAAAGATACGATAAACTATTTTATATTGTATGGTAGTCTGTTGATTAAAGCCAAATTTTTAAAAAGAAAGTTTGGAGTGGCTTAGACAGTGTGGTTGAGAAATAAATTAGTAGGGTATTGAATAGAGTTTATAATAAACTAGCTGATGTGATTGGACAAGTTTAAAGTTAGTAATATAGAAATTGTATTACTTTTAGATATAAATCCAGCATGAGCCTCAGTTCATGGTATTTCCTGCCTTGGAAAACAAATATTATTTCATTATGATACTATTGTGAAGGATAGAAATAGTGTTGCTAGAGATAACTCAAGTTTTATAATGCTAGAGATAAGTTTTAAAGACAGTAGCATGGACAGTTGGCCACTGTTTTTGCCTCGAAACTGTCACTATAAAAAAAAAAGTTATTTCTTTCGAATGATATAAAGCGTAAAGTAGGACTTTTATTGCTATCCTAATGGTTTCTTACCAACTTAACATTTAGGTCAAGTACTTAGTCTAGTCTTTAGCGTTCAGTTAAATCTTAGTTGTGTCGTGACCATCCAAGTTGGATTGCATGTTATTCGAAAGTGTGCAGTGAACTTAGTGATTTAAGATAACAGTTTGGTGTGAAGTAGTTTTTCTAATGAAATTAGTTACTTTAGTTTAGCAACACCCATTATTGGCATTTCAGTCATTCGACACTACACCTTCCAGTAGCGGTCAACGGAGTCCTTAGAACTTGAGCCAGAGAGACCTTGACAAGATTTTAGGTGTTCGGCATCAATTCTGCCTTTGAAGCAAAGGGGACAGGTGTGGTCTTCCACTACACCGATCTGGTGGAGATGGTTCTGATGGTAGTCATGGCCAGTCAGTAGGTGAAATCTGGCAACTACTTCTGAACATATTAGGATTCTAGGCAATAGGCCTTGGAGGCTAGAAGCTCCCATTTTTTATTTTTGGCTAGATCCGCCATTTTAGTATGAATATAGGCGTTGACAAGAGTGTAGGTATAATGGGGCAGTTTATTAGTCTGTTTCTTAACCCATTTTTGCCAGTCCCCCTACATAGCTAGGGACCCATTATAATGTGCATGCCATCCTTCTTTCAATGGTTTCATAATTTCCAGATGGCAATTGATCGTCCATAGACAGTCGGTAGGGCATTAAAGGCTAGCGCCAGTATTGCTGCTTGTAAGTCAACAAAGATGACTACCTATCAGGCAGACTGCCAGACTGTAGTAAGTCTGTTGTGTCCTCGTGGATAGCGGACAAGCCCTCAAATGACTTTCAGAACCACTATTAGTGCAGTGAAATTAATGTAAATATGTTTTTTAAATTAAGTTAGTAAACAAACAATTGCAAAAGTAAACAATTAGTCGCATGAGTATAAGGGAGACCCTACAATCAACCACTAAACATCAGACTGTAAGTAATATTCAATTGTCAATTAATTTATTTTATATAGTTATTTAAATATTTTAATTCACATTTTTTCCTAATAATGATTATAATTAATCAGTTACATTTATTTATCCCTTAATTTAATCAATTTGGTAATTACCCAATTAAATTATGTAATTAATACTTAATAATACATATAAAATTCTTACAGTTGGTATTCAACACAATTCAGATGCTACAACTTCTTAGTTTGAAATTAATTCGTGCCCCTGGGTCGTTTAAAACTAAACCATTTAATCAGCAATGGGTTATGATGTTGAGTTGATTTGTTTAAATACATTGTAATTATTTTAACATGTGAAATCAGAAAATACAAATAAGTCTGATTATCTGACCACATCTGTTTAGACTCATAGACGTAATTCGTATTCTTGCAATAAAATTGTTTTGTTTGTTAATAAAATTTAATGTGTAAAATTAAAGTAATTAAGAGAAGAATTTGTGTATTAAAAAAAATAAAAAACCTATTTTGTACACAAAAGAAAGACCAGGATTCTAAACATTAGCATCTGAGCACTGTTAAATCCTAAGTAAAATAAGTTGTTATTAATTATTTTTCTCAATTTTAAGTCTTAAACAACATATACTTAGTACATATACACACAGAATTTGTGGAATTATTATAAAACATATCTAAATTGTAGTTTGTAACATCTCAATGTAAATAACAGTTAAATATACGTAATACTTATATAATACACAAACTTAAGATAACCATATCTGAGTCAGCTAATTATTACATTAATTATTATACTTGTGATTATTATTTCACTATTTCTATTATTAATTTAATTTTTTTTTTTAAATAATTTTATACTTCAAAAAGATATTTTTGGACTGATTAATAAGCTCAGATTTTGATTTTTCAATCAAAGTTTCATTAAAGTTCGGGTTGGTAATTAATATCCGAAAATTGTTTTGGATAATAAATTTATTAACCAAATGTTTGGGTTTACTATACTTTGGAGCTGCATAAGATCGAATAGTTAATCCAAATATTGTTAATAACTATTTTGAAAGTTATGTTTCAGCAAGAACATAATCAATTGCTCTTTGTAATATTCTAAAGGAATCAATTACAGTGTTTCATAAGAAACTGTTTTAAAACCATTATTATTCTTTTGTTATGTCAATAAGGGCTTATTGTTCAAAGATGAAAACAGCCATATTGCCTACACGGAAAGAAATGTACTGTACATTATATCCAGGTGTAGAGTATTACCATGATGATACTGTAAGACACTTCAATTATGTAGAAACAATTTTTAAAATAAACTAAATTTATCTACAGGGTCCGGCAATAAAACCTCCTGTATTTGAAAAAACCGTTGTGCGAATTGTAGTGGTAGCCCTCATGTAGTGGGGGTATTGTTTGAAAGCGGTGTAGGTGCTATTTTCAGTGTGCATCATGGCTTGGCTTGATGAGCATCATGCCTTTGTTGCAGAGTTTATTAGTAACGGTGGTTCTATGATTGCTACTCAGCAAGCGTTTCGTATTCAATTCGAACTTGGACGATATTATTGTGTTCCTAATAGGAAAACTATCCAACTGTGGTTGTCAAAATAAGACAAACAGGTTCAGCAATAAAAAGAAAACCTACTGGCCGACCTCGGACTGCAACAACGCTAGAAAATATGGCGCGTGTGAGAGCGTCCATTCAACAATCCTCTGTTTAAGACATCCAGTATTGAAAACTTTAGCTGCCCTGGGATTATCCGATAGGAAAGTAAGAAGAATTCTCCATAGAGAGCTTGATATGCACCCATTCAAAACGATGGTTTCCAAGCCATTAAGTGAGAACGATTTTGAAACTCGCAGTGCTGTGTGTGAGGAAATTCTTCAGAACATTCCTCTTGGTGCTTTGTTTATTTCTTCGGATGAGGCCCCCTTCCACTTATCAGGTACTGTAAACAAATAGAAATTTAGCTACTGGGCTGCCCTCAAGTAACAGTTTAGTGCGCCATTGCTGAATGTTTTATATTGGGACCGTATTTTTTCAAAGAAGGTTGCCAAACTGTAACAGTTAATTTAAATCGTTACTGTCTCATAGTAGAGATCTTCCTCCGATCTCATCTAAACCAGTTCGCTGTAGACCATGAAAAATGTAGACCCAAGAAGTGGTAGCCATTCTAAGAGAAATGACACAAAAAACTATGAAGAACTTCCGGGAAAGACTTCGTTAATGTATCAACAATGGAGGACGTCATTTAGCAAATATAATTTTTAAAACAAATTAATGTAAAATGGCATAGTATTCATTGTTCACTAATAAAGGTATGTTTTCTGTATCTCTTATTTTTTGTATAACTACGTTTTAAAATTAAGGAGGTTTTATTGCCGGATCCTGTATTTGAAATTCTATACCTACTCAGATAATTTAACAACTCAGCTATTTAGATAACTCATGAAGTAATCTATTCTTATAAGATGTTTATTAAACATACTTTAGATTATGAAAAATATATTTAGATTTTGTATCTCAACATTTAAGAAAGAAAAAACTGTTACCATTCAAACAAATTTTATGTTTTTTTTTATATGACCAAAACACTTATAGACAATTTTTTTCAAACTTTTAAAGTAAAATATAATCTGTACAAATATGAAATAAAGAAGAGATTTTATACTAAAACAAAAAAGGAATAGAGTATTTAAATTTGTACTTCAGAGAACAGGGTTTTTTAATTAATATTAAAATAAAACTAGTTATAAATATTAAGCAGTTTTACGAACAATATTTTGTAAAATTTCAGCTCTTCGAGGAGACATGCTTGCAAGGATAATTCTTTTATTTTTAAGTACACTACTTCGTAATGGCTCCAACATAGTTCTTTTTCTGCTGAAAAAATTTTTAAAAATACTATTAGATCTAATTTTTTAAATATCTTTGATATTTATTAAGCAATCTAAAATGAAAAATAGAGCTTTTTGTTTTCACTGACATCAAGTTTTAGAAATTACATGCATGGGCTTTCAGAATTATAATACATTCTGCTTACCATCGTCAGATTTGACAATAGCTTTTGATCAGCTAAATTTTTTTATTTCTGGTCAATTTGACCATGCTGAACATGAATCTGAAGTTATTTTTTACGGCAAACATAAATTAACTAACCTAACCTAACCTAGGTGTTTACTAATACTCTGATCATGCCAAATTTATCTAATCTAAGTCACATGACCCGTAAGATGCTTATCGATTGGCCAATAGAGGCCATGTAACTTTTCAACTAAAAAAGACGCCAATCTGTGTTATTTTTAGTAGCAAATCAAAATCAACCATCTTGGTTATAGTAGTCACGGGACATGAAAGATGTTTTCCTATTGGATGACAGATGCCGCCTGACATTTCAACGTGCACAGTGACGGATCTTGCCACACATTATTTTTTGAAGCTAGTTTGTTTAATGAAAAGCGGAGGCTTTATGTTTGCACAATGTGCTCCCCACAAAGATAAACTGTTTGATTGTGGTAACACAGTAAAGAACACAGACAACTTCAAGTTTAGACCCATAGATAGGTCCGAAAAAGCGTGGTAGGTACATTTTTAGAACATTTAGAACCCAAGTGAACATAAACCAAATCAGTGCAATATCAACTTTGTATTTACCAAAATACCTATAAGGTAAGCACCTAGATTAGGTCGTCAGGTTAGTTTATTTTATGTTTGCCATAAAAAAATAACCTTTATGTTCAGCATGGTCAAATTCAGCCAAAATATCGTATGGGGCCGCCGTAATAAAAAAACTACCAAAAATTGATATTTATATCCAATACTCTTATCATAGATAACAAATACATTCAAAACTTCATTTCATCTCAGAATTCTAAACCTATTTATTCTTCAATTTAATTCAACTCACATAATAGATTGCTCTACATAAAATAACGATTTCATACAGAAAATGACAACACTCCTACACAATATATCAAACCACCAACTTCAACAAAAACATGTTCTATACGCTAAAAGAAGTATCAATATAATCTCTGAAGAAATCAACAAAATATCTAGCAATAAAAAATGAATATAGTATTACAATAATTTATAAACAAACGCACAAAATATTAAACACGATAAAATATCACACCTACAAGAAAAAAATACATAGTATATAGATAAAATGAAATTTTTAATAAAATATTACATAATAACATTAAAAACTAATAATTAACTACTGTAATCAACACACGTGATAAGGAACACTAGTCTAGCGGTAGTCACAACAAAATCTACGAGTAAAAAAGAACAGTTACTTGGAAAGTAACAGAAACAACTTGTCTCTGTTCCAGGTTCAAAGCAGACACAACTTATTCATACTAACAGCTTCTCAGCTGACCTGAAGAGACAGTACAAATTACAATATATAACTGTCTAAGTTGACAATATTTAGTTCCATATAACTTGCTACTTGAATTTCTTAGCCTTCGATACTGTATGTAACGCAGAATGTTCATAATTTATTTTAAGTACAAAAAAAATCATCAAAATCTTTCACATATACATACATACACACACACACACACACATATATATATATATATATATATATATATATATATATATATATAATATTAAATATGGTGATATGTTTTCTTGTATATATAGTTAATAAATTAAAAATATTTCAAAAACAAGAATACTTTTAAGGAATATATTTATTCAAAGCTTTTCGCCGATAAAATAGTATCAGCATCTTCAAGAAAAAAATTATCTAATAAAATTATTAGATAATTTTTTTTCTGAAGATGCTGATACTATTTTATCGGCAAAAAGCTTTGAATAAATATATTTATTAAAAGTATTCTTGTTTTTGAAATATTTTTAATTTATTAAATATATATATATATATATATAATATAGGCATGAACGTGTATATATAACATTAGCAAAATTCCCCTTTAGTTCACTTATAACATTAACCTTATCTAAACATTATTTTGCTTCTTGGAATAAAAATATTACAAGTACAGGAATTAAAAATATAAAACAATACTATTTAATTAATTTTTTTATATACATATATAATATATATTAAAACTATTCTTGTATTTAGATATTTTTATTCATTAATTATATATATACACTTTTTACTAATTCCTGCAGAAATATGAATGCAGTAATGAAATTACAATTATATAGCCTGCCGTGGCTCCCATGCCATTTGTATTTATCTTTCCCCTCTTTTAAATTGTTGCTGCTTTTCAAACTTGTTGAAGCTTGTCAGTGCCTTGTTTAAGGCTTTATTACTGAAAGCTACAAAATGACAAATATTTTATTAAATATTTAATTCTGTATTTAATTTGTTTCTAGAAAATATCTTCAACATCTGATAATATTTGTAAATGTATGAGGTAAATCTAAGTTAGAGTGTTTATTTGTAGATAGGGAAAATTGTAGTATTACTTAAAACTAAGTATAATGAAAATCTAATGTTCACTCTCTGAAAGTGAAATATTGTTTCAATTGTTTAAACCATATTTATATAAAAACAATATTCAAGCTGGCTTGTGAGTTAAGAAATATATAAGACTCACAATTAAAAAAACTTTAATCTCAAACACATTTCAATGGCATTATGTCATCTTTAGTGATACTATTACAAACAAAACTTTAATTTTAAAAAAATGTCAGTATTGTATCTATGTATTAATATAATAAGGCATTCTTATATTTAACAATTAGAGCAACTGTAGTATAATTTGTTAATTTCAATTAAAAAACCCTCTTAACTACTAAAATTTTCCATTTAAATCTTTATGTACATTTTAATTACAAATCAATAATCTACAGAGGAAGTTAATTATTACAAGATGATTATAACTGATATTAATCTTGAAATAATTTCCTCTGAAGGTAGTTGATTTGCAATTTAAATAAAACAAGTTTTAGTGGTTAAATTTTTTTATTTAAAATAAAAATTCTCATATATATATATATAGTTAAATCCTTAAAATTGTTAATGATTGTAACTCTTTTTTATACCAAATAGGCCACCCTTGTTGAACAATTTTCAATCGTTCTTATTTTGTTATTTTAATTTTTGTAAGTTTTCTGTAACTTAGGTATAATTTTTAAAGGAAAATAACCTTCAGTGTTATCCGTTCCATTGGTTGATTAACCATACCGGTGCCCAATCCCATTTCTTCTAGCTAAGTTTTTCAATAGAATCATCCAAAAAATGCTTAAAATTGAATAACCATTGTTCCATAAAAAATATAACCTAAATTTAATCGATAAAATAAAAAACGTAAATATTCCAAACAACTCCACCTTAGTTTCCTTAAATATTTCAAAACTTTACACCAACATTCCCTTTCTAGAAACCCTCAACATCCTCCATAACTTGCTCAGACACAAATAAACTACAAACTCACATTAGCGAAATCAATAACCTAACAAAATTAATTATATCACAAAATTATTTCAATTACAATGACACTTTCTATACCCACAAAGATGGTCACCTATGGGATCTCCTTTACAAGAGAACAAAACTAATAAAATGAAACCTTATTTTACATAATAATAAATATTAAGACATCATATTACTGGTAACGGTACGTTGATGAGATATTGTACAAAAGTGATAAATGCCGAATACACATATTTTTGAAACCTCTCAGTTCCATACACCTGAAACTAACACACGCCGTCAAAACAAAACCAAACCATTCTCTTCATTTCTTGGACCTTAAAATTTCATGTACTTAAACAATAGTTTATGACTATCCGAATTTAAAGTTCGGATAGTCATAAACTATT
Source organism: Prosapia bicincta (assembly GCA_036971475.1). NCBI lineage: Eukaryota > Metazoa > Arthropoda > Insecta > Hemiptera > Cercopidae > Prosapia > Prosapia bicincta. Next base: position 38,281,948 of record JBAIZL010000008.1, read on the forward strand.
GTTTAAGCGATTAATAAGATTCACCGAACGTAATGGACTACAAATTTCAAGAATTTCATGTACAGACAAAACCAATACATAAATTTAAAATATACTAAAAACCCACTGACAATAATACTACCATCCACAACTCTTCAAACTACCCTCACCGACAAACTAGATGCTTACAGCACTATGATAAATTGTCAATTAATACACCACCTAGACAAACATGAGCGTCATTACAAATTAAATATACACACCAATGGATACAGCTATAACGATTGATAGACTCTACAACCGCTTGAAAAATAAACTTAATAACCCAACACAATAAACCCATAAAATACCTAACAATACCATACACATTACCCATACAGATCACTTATAAACTAACCAACACATTTTGTAAATATAATTACAGAATGGCCTACTGCATACACAACACTCTCAGCAAACAATTAAAACCCAACATCATAAAGATGTTTACAATTCTGCTGGTAATAACTTGAAGCAACTGTGATGTAATTTTTAATTATATATAAATAAAACCTCTTAAATCACAAACATTTCTTATTTATGTCCTAATGTACATTTCGATTGTAAAGCAATCATTTTCAAAGCAAAAACTTTAAATAGAACGTTTTTATGGTTTAAGACGTTTTATTTATTTACAATTTACTCTGCTGGTGTTTATAAACTAACTAGCAGTTCGTTCCCTAGTTTTTATATAAGCCAAGCCGGAAGGTCATTTTATACACGATACCAAGAACACATAAAAGCACTTATAAATAAAACCACCCAATCAAACTTTGCGGTACATTTCATATCCACAAACTACAACTACACAATTATAACATTAAAGCTACAAATTCTTCACAAACAAAACAAATATAAAAACGCTACACAACTGAACAATATGAAATATACAAACATTTCAAACCACACCTCACATGGATACTTAAAACCCAAAATAATAAACAGTAACTCAGATATGCTTTTCGACATTATAACTCCATAATAATCTTTAAAATACACTCAATATCATTATCCTACCCCAACCCCATCCTAACCTAAAACAATCAAGATGTCAGTTATGGTCTGAGTTGACAATAAGACACATCTCTCGAAACGGCCTTCCATAATTATAAAAAAAGTAAGTGTTACTACAGGGAAGTGTAACATAATAATATACATTCCAAGTGTTTTAGTAATTTTTTAAGCTTTTTCCAACTTTCTACTGGTAGACGTCTACTTACATGCAATTTCAATAAAATCTAAACATTGGGCAAACAGGTTAAAGCTTTCAAGAAAGATTTAGAACAAATACAATGGTTAATAGGACTAATTCATTTGCTAATCACAAACTAGAAATAAGCCACTTGCACGGATATCAACCATAACCTAAAAATTCCCCACATGATGGAAACAAAAACAATCTCAATGCGCGAGACGAAATGAAATTTTGATATACACTATACAGTATTATAAAACAGTTGCTGTCTAAGCTGGGCTAGCCCAGACCCGGTTATATTATAATACAAAAAAAACTATTCCAACCGGCTAACCTAGAGACTGACAATAATCGCCAGTTTTGGAATGAAAACGTTTTTACTAAAAATTGATATAAATTATAATTTCAGCAAGTCGTAACTAGTTAATAACAAGTTTAAGGTTTTGACTCTCTCTGGACTATAATATTTACAAAAATAGAAACCCTTATAACTTGTATGGCATTAGAAAAGTTCAAATTAAATATTCATCTCATTTATTTAAATTAAATGCAAAACTCCCCAAAATATTTCATTATAATTTCCATTGATGTTATATTAGGAATGCGTTAAAGGACGGAATTGGTCTCAGAGTAATTGTATTAAAGCTGCAAGTCCAAATTTGGAAAGCACCTATTTATCCATTGCAGAGCTTTATAAATAAAGTTCAAGTATATGTCGATATTTTAATAATCGTAAAGTTACACAAATGACCCTATACGTAATAAAACGTAAAGAGTTAAGCCTATAAAGATAGAGCTTAAAAGTTGAATTTATTATTGTGTAAGTTTACCTAACCTCAAAGCTGATAAACTTATTCACGCTGATAAATCGTATATAAATAAATTTAAAACAATTTATCTCATAAATCTGTGTTTATGTAAGGTTTTATCGTTATTGTTGAAACGAATTTTATAATTTGATAAAAGAGCGATAATTTCTTTCAATAAATTTCTCCACTGAATACTGGTTTAAATATTAACAATGAAAAACTTAGTTTTATCGCGTAAGGTTAATGTATTATTCTTTTGTAATTTTTTAAAAACTACTGCCCTTTATTCAAGAAGTGATGGCTTTGAGATAAGTGCTAATAACAGACGTGGGTAAGTAGGCTACTAAATGTGTAAATATTTATTGTACAGTTTTTACGTTTGTTTAAAGTTTTATCAGTAACTCTTTAACAATTTTTGTGATTATTTACATTAGGGAACTAATAGTTATGTTACGTAATTTTGAAAGCTAAGTTAAATGGTATAGATTATTTAGTAGCGAACAAATCATATAAACATTGGTAATTAGAAATTCGATATTACCTATTTACTGTTACAATCTTCTCAATATTTCTTATTACTATGAAGTTAAAAGTAACATAGAATAGAGTAATACTAATAAATAAGGAATAAAAACGATTGTAATAATATTAATACCGAACAATATCACAATGTTTATTAATCTACTTATACAGTAATAAGTTGTAAATTTTATAACATAGCTTTGACTATACACAATATCAAGAGCACAGTGGTACAATATATTACAATAAAAATATTTAAAAGAACCCCAATACCACAAAAATAATCAAAAATAACAAATAAAACAAGTTACTTAAGATTAAACCCTCATTCTAGTTTGCAACTTCTTGTGTGCTAGATTGTGTTTTGTAACAAGACCCTCTGATGATGATGACATGGTCATCGAAATGTACATAAGGGTTTAATCTTAAGTAACTTGTTTTATTTGTTATTTTTGATTATTTTTGTGGTATTGGGGTTCTTTTAAATATTTTTATTGTAATAGCTTTGACTATTTATAAATTTTCCAAAAATATTTACAATAATGTCTAGGTAATTGTTTAGATTCCTACTAATCCCCACTGATATGCTTTTCTATGCTGCAATGGTTTAAACGTTTGTACCAATCCTTATGTGGACCAGATATCCATAGCCCTTTTTTCGTTGAATAATTCTTGTGATAATTGAGTTGAAACTCTGCCGATCCTCACAGTTTTGCTGCATTTCTACCAACTGTGCAAACCACCCACACCAACACAAACTAGCTGCTTACAATACCAGCTAGTTATATCGCCCCCTTAAAACACCACTAGACAAAGATGAACACTACCAGGAGTTAAACACCATAAAATATATAGCACAAACAAACAAATACAACCCAACAATGATAGACAAATTATACAACCGCCTAAAAAATAAACATAATAACCCAAATACAAACACACAAGATGACAATCCCATAAAATACTTATCAATACCTTACAGATCATCCAAAACCCACAATCTAACCAACACATTACGAAAATACAACTACAAAATAGCTTACTCCACACACAACACTCTCAACAAACAATTTAAACCCAACAGCAAAATCAACGACGTTTACAACACCACTGGAGTTTACAAACTAACTTGCAGTTCATGCCCCAGTTTTTACATAGGCCAGACAGGGAGGTCATTTCACACACGTTACCAAGAACATATAAAAGCACTAAAAAACAATAACTACCAATCAAACTTCGCCGATCATCTCAACTCCACAAAACACGACTACACAGACATAACATCTAACTTACAAATTCTTCATAAACAACACAGAAATAACCAACGCTACACAACCGAACAATACGAAATATATAGGCACTTCAAACTACACCCTACACACATACTCAATACACAATTACATTACAACTCACACGCACTTTTTGACATCATAACTCCTAATACACACAAAATACACCCACACCACCAAAATATCCCACCCCCACCCTAACCTACGTAAACCTTGAGATCAGTTACGGTCTGAGTTAACAAAGGGACACATCTCCCGAAACGGCCGTCCTCAACAAAAAAAGTAAGTGCTACTATAGGCAAGTTAAAACATTTTTTTAAAAAAGTTGTAAGTGATTACTAGTAGCTCACGCGAAGATGGAATCAACAAATGTAAAAACAATTGAATACATGGAATGTATCATAAAATAGAACTGTATGCAAAAATGGAGTTATAAATTCTTCAATTTTATAGTCCATTACGTTCGGTGAATCTTATTAATCGCTTAATAGGATTGATTAATAGGAGTTATAAAGTTAAATAAATTTTATAAATGGTTTTTTATGAAAAGTGATAATTGTGAAAAATATTTAAAACCTAATAACACTCAGCTTTGTTAACTGCACTCTACACATTTAGTTTTTTTGCAGTATGTTCATAGCAAACAAGTTCATAAAATTCAAATCATCAGCACTTCCTAGTTTCCCTTTGTTTGCTAGTGGATTGAGTCCTACAAGTGAAGCATGAGTCAACTGCAATTTTCCTATGTGCTATTTCAAAGTTGATTGTCAGAAGTAAAATGAATTGATATGTCAAAATACCATAGCTTTCAGTTGCCAATTTTGATGTGTCATAATTGTCTGATTAGAGGATTGCTCTTCAATAATATCATTTTTAATTACTCTCATGAGAAACATATACACGAGAAGAGAGATAATGTCAAGAAAATACACTAGTGGGGACTTGTGTGTTAGTTATTGCTTAGTGCAGAATTCATCCATAGTAACATTGCGTATTTTGGTGTTATTATTAAATAAAGTGTTTTTGTGACTTTTTGAGTGCTAAGTCAGACATTTTATCAGAATGCACTCTTCTATTTTGTCTCAGTATGTATAAATTAAACACAAAGTAGTGCATTAAAATTTACAATAGGTATAAACCATATATACACCTAATACACCATACATTTAACACCCTAACCTACGTAAACCTTGAGATCAGTTACGGTCTAAGTTGACAATGGGACACATCTCCCGAAACGGCCGTCCTCAACATAAAAAGTAAGTGCAACTATAAAAAAGTTAAATCATTTAAAAGTGTTTAGTGTACAGAAGTATTTCCAAATACAAGTGCTTAATGCTTTCTTGTTTAGGACTGATTTGTTACAGCACTTCTTCAATTTACCTTTAAGGTCATAGGTGTTTTGTATCGGCTCATTGTAATAATCAGCAAAAACCTGGAAAACAGGGATACTTATTGCTTTCTAAGAGACCGGAATATGAATACAATTAACTCATTGCTTGCCTACCCTCAAAGTTACTCTCCTGTGAAAATAAACATCATCTCCATGTTTATTATGAGAATTATATAGGCTACATAAACTTTTGTGTTTGTGTTACCCTATCATCTATAATCATGTTGGCAAGTCATTCGGTCTGTCTTGTTCAGCAAGTGACAGAAAATAACGACTATACTTCTTTCAAGTAGTTTATTAAATGTCAATTTCAATAAGTTATAGTATTGAAACTGCGAAAGAGTATTAGTTTATATGTGAAATTATGAGTTCTAAGGGGGTTGTAAGCAGGTTTAGAAAAAAAGTAAAAACAAATAAGAAACATGTTACAGTACTATTAAATGTATAATATAACTCAATATTATGTTGTATTGTCCCATCCCATACAGTGCTGTTTCGTATAGTACTGCATGGCAGCTAAAGTCGTCTGTAGCACTAAATGGGTTATCATTATACTTGAAAATATCAGACCACATCAGTTACAAAGGCATGAAGTACTCAGAGTAATGGGTCTTGCTCTTGTTAGAGAATGGTATAAAAGTAAACTAACATGCCTTTCAAACATTTATTTCAGAAGTAACAGAGGAATTTACAGTACAGAGGTGGGCATATTATGTTTAGGAATTAAAAGGTTTATTTATGATATTATTACTTTTAGCTTCAAATCCTTTTATTACTCATAAATAAGTGAATATTGATCTAATAGATACAATTATTTCAAGTTAGAGAGGAGTATTATGTACAAATTATTATATGGGTATTCTGATTGCTCAACAACTGTTACTCAACAAATTGGTTGTTACTAAAGGTTTGAATAGGAAATACTACTATAGTACTACTGTACTATAGGTATGCTGGTTAGCATACATTAGACCTATATATATATATATATATATATATATTTTTTTTTTTTTTTTTTTTTTTTTTTTTTTTTTTGCAGACTACAGAGTGGACTCTTACCAAGGTAAGTCTGTCAGTCTCCTAGTCCAAAAAATCTATATATATATATATATATATTTTGAATTTAGACTTTGGGAAATTAAATTTTATTAACTACATTAATTGATTCCATCTTCACGTGAGCTACTAGATTTTAAGTAAAATCACTTGCATATAGGTTACACTTACTTGACAGAGTTACGGTCTGAGTTGACAATGGGACACATCTCCTGCAACGGCCGTCCTAAACAATTATAAAAGTAAGTGCTACAATAAGCAATTGTAACATGTTTACAAGTGTTTTTGTTAAATTTTATCTTTCTTTCTAGATCTATTATTTCTTCGTATTTCTGTCTTATTTCCTTATTTTTTTAATATATATAAAAATATTTCCTTATATTTTTAATTTCTCTTTAATCATGTTGATTCTGCATCAATCCTGTGTTTCTTTTTCTCATTCTTAGTCTTTTCCTTATCTTTTCCAACAATGACTCAACTATGTTTCTTTATTATTTTTTTCTGTAAGCTGATGTTTTACTGCTCTTTATTTATTGCCAGTGCTATTAAACCTGGGTAAAATGGTGCAATCTCTTAAGAATTTCTTCGAGTACTTCGATTAAACAACATTATTAGGAATATATTTTTTATAAGTACAGTAGAGTCTCGCTTATCCGTTGTAAAGGGACAAAATGCTGAAATATCAGATAGTAGGGACGAGTTCAACAATCGGGTAAAACAAGATATTTTAAGTTTTACAAATTTTGTATTATTAAGTTAATAATGTACAGAATTTCAAACATTTTGCTTAAGATTTAATTGTTAGAGTAAATATTTAAAAATAGTAATTACTTAATGAAAATGTAAAAAATATTGTAATCCTCATCTGTTTCGCTGATGTTGCCATTTTCTTGCTCCCAAGACAAAAGTATTTTTTTTATTTTGGTGGGTGTTAAATGAGACAAAATGTTGGATGAACAAGACTACTGCAAATACATTAAACTCACAATAAAATGTTGACATTTATTAATTATCAGACTGGGTACCAAATGAACACCTTTGTGATCCTAATAGCAAATGGGTTTGCTTCAATTAATTAACTGTGCCTACATTAACCATAATATCATACCTCCAGCACCAAAAATACTTTCCCAATTTGTGAATTTGCATCCCAGCTTTCACAAAGTGAAGTCTGTTTCTAGGGATTGCTGCTGAAATCAGACAAAAATTTTACTACCAATTTTTGAAAAGCTTGAATGTTTTTTTTAAGTTTAAATACATCCTAAAGTTATAGTTCATAATATATACTAGTTATTTTTGTACTAAAAATGCATATGAGTAGGTTTTTGTATTCTTTTAGAGGGTTATTTAAGGATCCTGGGGCATTCCCCTTGACCAGTTGTGACTTCTTGCACTTCTGGGGTATCACCTAAGCCACTAGACTTTAAGCAAATATAGTTGGTCAGAATGATGTATTGTTTTATATGAAACTTGATTACAACCTAAATTTAATCACAAAAATGTAAATAAACATTCATTCAACACTCATGTTTTCTCGATATTGTTTCTGTAAGTCTACCATTAGTTTCAAGATGATGTTCAATAACTTAACTGGATTTTGATGGATAATGATCTTTAGATATTCTAACCACATAGGTTTTTTTGCTATAATATTTATTTTAAAAAATAATTTTAAACTATTACTCTAAAATCTTACTTTTATTGAAGTAAGATGTTGACTTCTGGGTACTGTACACTTTTAGCTTTAATTTTTACTAAACACTTGTAAATATTTATAAGTGTTTAGTGAAAACTAGTAGCTCACGTAAAGATGGAATCAATAAATATTTAATTTTTAATATGTCACAATATTTTTCTGTAATTTTGAGACAAAATATTTTACACATCATTTAATTTACACATCTTACTGCACTATAAAATAAACTGTTTCGTTTTCAGTGCTCTTTCTTTAAAAAATACAAGGATTCTCTTTAATTATCTATTTATTTTATTTTCAAGATAAATCATTAACAGATTTGTGTGTGTGTGGAAACTAATGCAAAAAGTTCATATAAACATTAGTGTTGAAACGGAGAATCTAAGAGTTAAATACGAACAATAAATTTTTAATAAATGACATGGAGATTTTTTTGTAAAATTGAGAGCTATAAGTTTCATAATCCAACCAAATATCTGAGGCACTTTGTCAGTTCATTTTACATATGTAATATATTTTATTCCTCAATTAAATTTTTCACTACAATTTTCAGTATTGGTTTAAAGTAACAGGGGAACATAAATCCTGGCAAAATTTGCGCCAGATGTTACTTGTTAACAAAGCATTTCTACCGTATGTTTATTTTAACGGTTTTCATTAGTTTCGAAAGAGAACAGGCCCTGATTCCCTGTTTCTTCTTAAAACACGCTGTATAATACACATATTTCCTAAATCCTAATTTTAATCTATAAATTAAAGATTAATACCCACAATACTTTTCAAGTCAAATTTTGTTTGGATCTAGATCTATAAAGCTATGTTTTTTTATTTGATTATTTATATTTAATTTGGAATGAATGTGCGTTCAGTGTATTGCTGAACTGCTTCACTAGATTTTTTTCACTACTGATGTTAAAAAATTTTAGTTTTTGTATAAGTTTGTCAATAGATATTATGTATCTAAGTCATTATTTTTTTAATCTATATTTTTTGTTTCAGATATTCAGTTGTCAGCTTGGCTTATAGTTCATATAAACCAACAAATTTACAAAGCAATGAGTTGTCAGCTTCACCTATTCTTATATTACATGGAATTTTGGGTTCTAAAAGTAATTGGAATTCCTTAAGTAAGGTTATAGCAGAGAAATGTAAAACACAGGTATAATAATAATTGCTGTATGTCATATATAAGTTACTTGATATATATATATATATATATATATATATATATATATATATATATATATATATAAATATCGCAATATGTTTTCTTGTGTATTAATAAAGAACAAAAGTCAAAATACAAATACAAGAATTATATTTGAATTTACAATTCAAAGCTTTTCGTTGGCTAACAGTGCCAACATCATCAGGAATATTCAGTAAATATTCCTGATGATGTTGGCACTGTTAGCCAACGAAAAGCTTTGAATTGTAAATTCAAATATAATTCTTGTATTTGTATTTTGACTTTTGTTCTTTATATATATATATATATATATATATATTTGTATGTTTGTATGTTTGTGTGTGTGTTGGGAAGGTCGCTCATACACATGTAATAAACACTTGCTTTAGTAATAAACACGTAATATCTAAAACACAGAAGAATACCTTAAAACAGTAAGACCTACGGCACCTACCCTACAAGCACTTCCTAAACTACATAAACAAGGAACACCAATAAGACCAATAATCAACAGCCAACAATCACCCACACACAAACTACCATGCCATATGGATAGAACTATTAGAAAATACATAAAACACATAAAAATATAAGAAACAATAGATCTAGTAAACAAAATAAAGAACATTGATATCCCTCATAACTCAACCCTAGCATCGTTTGATATCACAAACCTATATACCAATATCCCAGTCACAGAAACACTAAACATATTACAAGACAATCTAAGACTTAACAACACTCCAGAAAAAATCACAAAAGAAATCATACAGATTTTGAACACCATTACAGAACAGAACTACTTCAACAGCAACAAATATTACACACTTAAACATGGGTTCACTGATTTCAAGCTGTCTTACAGAAATATTCCTACAACACATAGAACAAAATAAAATCATAAATAACTGCAAACATGTAGATAAGATAATATATTGGCACAGATATGTAGACAATGTTATAATAATATACTGAGGAAACATAAAACAATGCCAACAACTCCAAACAAATATAAACAAAATACACAAAAATATTCAGTTCACTGGAGGATTTGAAAACAACAAAACATTGAATTTCTTAGACATCACCATAACAAAAAATCAAAACAAACATGAATTCAACATGTATCGCAAGCCAACTATGACAGACATACTGATACACAACACATCAAACCACCCAATACAACATAAACACGCAGCATACAAACATTTACTATATAGACTAAAACAGATACCTATGTTCACAACTAACTATACAGAGGAACTAAACACAATCAAATATTTAGCTCACAAAAACTGACATGACAATTATTTAATAGACAAACTACACAGAAAAATACTCAACAAGAACAGGAACAACAAAACAAACAACAAAAAACATTAGCAGAAATAAATTCATCACCCTCACATACATAAACAAACTCACAAATAAAATAGCACACCAATTCAAAAAAGCAGCATACAATGTAGCTTACAGAACAAACAAATAAAAGCCAAACGGCTGTCAGACACAGCATTAATAAGAGACACACCATCACATACAATAACCTAGGAGTATACAAACTACAATGCAACAACTGAAATAAGTTCTATATTGGACAAACCAACAGATCTTTCGCCAAAAGATATAAAGAACACAAAAGCGCACTGCACACTATTGAATGCACCTTCACAAATCACCTCATGGACACTAAACACTCAATAGTATGGAAAATAACATGAGCATCCTCTACATGTGCAACAATATGAAATATACAGACATTGCAACACATATAAAAATGACATTCTAAATGAACAAACACGACACAGATCACACATACTCTTCGATCACATCACTTCAAACTTTCACTTAAAAATTGGCACCAAAGAAGCATGACTGCAGCAATCCTTGCGGCAAGAATACAAGGCTGAAGAAGTCGTAAGATAAAAATGTTTCCTTCAAGTGTAAGTTAATAATTTAACAACCTTTAGTTAACAAAAAATCTGGTCGCAAGTGATATCAAAAGTGTAATAAGTAATTAAATTCAAATTAAACGTAATCTCAACATATGCAAATTTGCCATTTAGTCTTGAAAGCACTAATATTTAAAAATCTGCATTTAAAACAAAAGTAAACATATTTTAAAAACAAAGTTATTACCAAACATGCATGTTTAAAATTTATATTTCATCCTACAATCCTATTCAAAACAAATTCAAAAACAAAAATAAATTTAATCAGTTTAACTCATAAAAAAACAAATTTCAAATTATTTAAATTAATTAAAACCCGTATATCAAATCTTAAAATAAATCAGAAATCCCACATATTTGAGAACCAAAGTCAAATATAACTAATAGACATTTTGTAAAACTAAGATAAATTTATAAAATCAAATACAAAAAAAAAAATCAAATATAATTCACAAAAATTATTTCACATCTAAATCATTTATTTGAATCTTCCATATTTTGGAAACAAAATTAAATCATTATATTAAACATCTTTATAAACTGGACCTATTTTCCAATCAATTTCAATTTAAAACAGACATTTCTGATGCCCACATAAATTTCAAAATCATAAATCGTAACAAAATTAACATTAATTTTTATTATCTTTTGCCTCTAATTAACTGCAGTTTAGAACTGAAATTGACTAACTTTTACATCATATTTATTTGGTCCTAAAACTCTCTTAATTATTCACCTGTAATAAACTTTTTTAATTCATAGATTGATTTTAATACTTATTTCTTTGGTCTTGTTTACTATTTCGTTTTGACTAGTTTCCTACGTCAAAATTACGTCACAAATCTGTTTTACTTTAATAAGTATTATTTTACCATGTTGAAAAGAGAGAAGCTAGTTCTAACCTTTATTTTTAGCTCACAATCTTTCTTACCATGGACCTGAAGGTAGACTGATGGGTAGCCATCTTCGCTCTACCGTAGGTTAGCTGAGTTGACGTTATGGCTTTTCCTTCTTGCTTCGGTTCCCGTTTTAACCCATTCAAATTTCTACCCAATTTTATTATTTTTTTCAAAAGTCTATCGTTTTTAATTTTTCTAACTGAGTATGTCACTGTTTCTAATTTAGTCCAAATTTACATTTATAAAATTTTTCTTTAACAAACAGTTTTACTTCATTTAAATTTCACTTCTGCTAACTTATAATTTAATCACTGTTTATCTTTAAAATTTTGTACTTCACTCATTTAAATTTTTATTTTTTGAGACCTCTTTAGTTGGAAAAACTGCAACACAACACGATGTTAATTTTAATAAACCACTTTTGTGAGGTTCTTCTAAACGCACAAGATCACACTTTAAGGCTACCAGCCCTGAACCCTTTTAGTACTGCATTCATCTGTTTTTACACTTTGTAAAACGAATTTTAAAAAAGTGGAGCAGATTCGCCGGCTTTCCTCTTTGAACACTCGATTTACCGCCTCATTTTTGGCCTTTGTCTGCTGTTCAGCATCGGACTTTCTTTGTCAATTTCAACCAATACAATGCCTCCTGAGGTGGTGTGATTTGTTGGTCGGTTTTATGTCATTTTCTCAAACTGTCTCGTCTTTCTAACAGCTACAAGTATTTGTCCAAATCCTTTATTTCGATATAACTTTTTAACTTCCCATTTTTCGAGGTTCTTCTCTTGATTTTCTTCTTCACCTTTCAATCTGTTTCTTCTCAAATGTCGATGCTCTTTCTACGATGGTTTTGATCTTTCACTTTTACAAAAAGCCTTTTCATTTCAAACGGCTTTGACTATTATTCTTTTCTATTTTAAGATAATTTATTTTATGCTTATGACATTACATTTTGGCTTTACTCTTTATTTCTATAAATTATAATATTTTTAAAAAGTTTCAAGTAAAAAGTTTTATTGTAACTCTTAAATTTTCAATTTAAGCCCATTACAGTGTGTGTGTGTGTGTGTGTGTGTGTGTGTGTGTGTGTGTATGCACACATGTGGGTGAATGTGTGTTTAAAGTACAGACACATTTTTAAAGACATTTAAAACATTTTAATGTGTGTATCTTTGTACACACATGAATTTGCACTTACATATTACACGTTCATTATATATGAACTATAATTTATACTGGAATACATTTATTTGAAAGTCTTTAGTTTTCTGACACAGAATAAGTCTGTAGTAGAGAAAATGCTGACACTATTTTATTAGAACAAAAACATTTGTATGGACACCTCACTATCTGTAAATAAATTGGTCTCGCTTATGCTAACTTACTCTCTGTGTCTGTAGAAGTGCGATTCTTTTCCCTTAAATGAATAGAAGGAGAAAACAATTTTTCAGGGTACGTTTTCTTTCCTGCAGAATATTGTCATACAAAAAAACTATCATTTACACTCATAGGAGTTTTAGGACACAACTCTTTTAAGGCGTTATCACCAACATATTTGAAGAATAGTATTAGTGTATAAGAAATGGGAGAATCTGATCTTTGTTGGACAGAAATATTAAATACATGTTTAACTATCAGTCCTTTTCAACTAACCCTTCACTTGGTTTTAGATTTAAACTCTCTGATACTGTTGTAATCTCAGACAGATATGTTCATGTTTTTTTCATGTTTGTGTTGATGGTCTTTTATCTGTTTTAATTCCATCATATCCAAGATCAGTTATGTTAGTGTAACTAATTCTACTAACTATTTTTTTATAATCATCACTTTTACATTAGTTTATGACTATACGAACTTTAATTTAATTTGTAAAAACTTACGGAGACAGAATGTTTTTGATCGCTACGTGGCGATATTCATCAGTGTTTCAAATCTTACACATCAACAAAAAAGAACCACATCTGATCTCACACAAAAGATCACCACGGAGCAATCGAAAACGTTCTATTTCAGTAGGTTTTTACAAATTTACAAAATAAATTAAAGTTCGGATAGTGATAAACTAATGTAAAAGTGATTAATTAAGTTTCACCGAACATAATAAACTACAAAATTTAAAAATATTGTTTATAATCTATATTCTTTAATTTTCTTTCTTTTAAATAATTCATTCATAAAAATATTTGCTTTCCTTTTTCTTGAAAAACATATTTTCCCACATTGGACATTCTTATTCTACAGGCGCATTAATTTTTTTATCAGTCTCTTTTTCTACATAAGTCATTTTCTTTCTTCCCTCTTACCATAACTCCTGTAACAGACCAATTGATAATAGGACATATCTCCCAGAACAGCCGTCCTCAATAATCAAAAAAGTAAGTTCTACTATAGGCAAGGGTAACATAATAACATATGTACAAGTGTTTTTAGTTAAAAGTATAAGTTTGAATTATATTGATACTTAAATGTTTAGGTGTTTTCATTAGACGCAAGGAATCATGGAGAAAGCCCCCATAGTGATGAGTTTACTTACAATCATATGGTTGAAGATACAGTTGAATTTATGCACCAGATGAACATTAAAAAAACAACACTGATAGGTCACAGTATGGGTGGAAGGACATCTATGTTGCTTTCTCTTTTGTATGTGAGTATTTTTATGAGCTATCCAGAATTAATTCTTAAGATACTACTTCTCTTATAAACTGTAGAGGAAACTGTTTGTAATATGTTTTTGAATATTTAGAAATTTTGTAATTCGTTATGGTAGTTGACAAATAATTTTCAATTGAAGGCTGTTACATCAAGGAACAGGACTTAAATTACAAACTTTATGTAGCCTTAGTCTTTGACTGATCTCTTATCTTATCTCATTAGAGTTTATTATTTAATTATAAGTAAAGGTAATTTCATGTACTATAATTTTGTATTATTGAACCTAAAGTAAAAATTTAATTATTACAATAATTGTTTTTTATTTGTAGCTTATGTTCCATCGATTCCTCATGATTATATAAACCAGTGGCGGTTTGTCCAAAAAGTTCTGGGGCACAGCCCTCCCAATTACAAAAATTAATTTTTAATTAATATTCATTTGTCTTAAATTAAGTTAAGAAGAGCTTAGAATTATTTAAGCAATGTTAAAACCATAAAATATTTAGCAGTTGATGCACGAAATTAGCCGCAAGCTCAGCGCGGGGCTCACAGCAGAGAGCCCCAGACTAGTGCATTGAGTGTGAGTGGAATAAGCTGAAACAGCCAAAACCGTGCGGTGACGTCACTCAACGCGCGTATTACAGGTGGCCTGGGATGGAGTTAGTCATGCGCATGCGCTGAGAAAAGACTAATCAGTGCTGCTACTACAATTCTATATGATTTAGGAAGCAGCATGTAGGCTTTGTAATGTTCTCACAATGTTTTCTTTTATAGATCCTTTGATGCGCATACACAGTGGCCTAAAATACTTTTAAAAGTAAAACTTGATTCACACTACTCTTTGAGTACTCGACGCTTTAGCATAGGCAATCACTTAACTACCCAACCTAGCAACATTTCGTAAATCACACCGTAATACGTCTATTAGTTATAGCAATGTTAATATATTAATCAATAAGTATAACTTAATAAAAGTTGTAGGTGCTTAGAATGTAAAACGAGTTAAATGTGTATCAAATTTCAAAATTGTCTCCGCATCTCTTAAATCTGGGGAGACCCCTTGTCATGAGCCCCACCAATGTAATTGGGCAGGAGCCGCCACTGATATAAACCTCAAATTGTGAATAGAAAAAATATGGTTAGGTTCTTGAAACATTCTGGGTTTATTACAGTGTTTCTTTATTTAAAATTTTCACCAAATACATTTATTGTGTGTATAATCAAATTAATTTCATGCCTATTACTTTGTATAAGCAATTCATCACTATAGACAATTACTTTCATATTTATTTAAGGATTTTTAGGAATTATTTTTCACTGATGCCAAACTTTACCCTATTTTACTGACATTTAAGTTTAGTATACTCATCTTCATTTGTGTTAAAAATATTTGTATATATTCAAGTACATTTTCTGCCTTTCCTAACAACAATATTTTCCTTTGTTGACATGTTTCTGAATGACTCCATTTTCAAAACTTGGATAGTACTTCAAACAAAAATAAGTAGTCCTATTAAAGTTATGATAAAGGAGTCATTCCGAAGTGCATTAACAAAGGAAAATATTGTAATGTTAGGGAAGACAGAAAAATGTACTGGAATATATATATATATATATATATATATATTTGTAGATTATGCAACACTGTTTTCTTGTATACACTTATCACTTTCACTTATATACTTAAACAAGAATCTTACTTGGTATTTATGCGAGTACTTTCAAAGACTGGTTAGTATCTCCATCCTCGGGCATACTGAACAGGGTTTTGGACTGCGAGCTGCGTGGATTTCCCGTGATCTTGGTGTACCGTTAACTTCTATTTTTAGATTCACTGCACTGTGCTAGTTTTTAAAGTTTGTTTTGGGGTTAATATTGTCTATTAGATTGAATAATTTATCGTTTTTTGATTTTATTTGTATCTGTTCGTTAATGATGTTATTTTTATTTTTATAAATTTCTAGTTGTTCCCAGATTGTCATTTTGAGGCCTTTATGGACCTTTTTTACTAGGTGTACGTTTTTTAATGTGGGGAATGTGTGTTTGTTTTTGATTGCGTGTGTGGCTAAGTTTGAGTTATAAATTTCAGGTTTGATGTATGCATAGAGGTGTTCTTGATATCTGTCTTTTAATTTCTTTTTTGTTTGGCCTATGTATATTTTATTACAGTCTGGGCATTTGATTTTGTATATTCCGTTATTAAGTGTGGGACATATTTTTTCTGGTTGGTTTATTTTGTTGATTATGTTTCCTGTGTTTTTGTAGGCTATGTTAATATTATTATTTTTTAGTGTTTTAGTTATTCCTTTTATGTTGTATCCTGTATATGTGAATGTAGCCCATTTTGTTGTTTGTGGTTCGATTTTAGGTTGTTTTAATTTATTTAATATTTTAAATTCTAATTTATCAATAGTTTTTTTATTGTATCCATTTTTTTGGGCTATTTGATATATTTATTATTTGTTTTTCTTTGGTTTTTTCTTCATTATTTAGAGGCAATTTTAGCATCCTGTATAAAAGTGAGTTGTAAGCGGCCATTATACATAAAAAACGTACACCTAGTAAAAAAGATCCAAAAAGGCCTCAAAATGACAATCTGGGAACAACTAGAAATTTATAAAAATAAAAATAACATCATTAACGAACA
Source organism: Prosapia bicincta (assembly GCA_036971475.1). Lineage (NCBI taxonomy): Eukaryota > Metazoa > Arthropoda > Insecta > Hemiptera > Cercopidae > Prosapia > Prosapia bicincta. The sequence continues at coordinate 38,299,267 of JBAIZL010000008.1, forward strand.
GATACAAATAAAATCAAAAAACGATAAATTATTCAATCTAATAGACAATATTAACCCCAAAACAAACTTTAAAAACTAGCACAGTGCAGTGAATCTAAAAATAGAAGTTAACGGTACACCAAGGTCAACGGGAAATCCACGCAGCTCGCAGTCCAAAACCCTGTTCAGTATGCCCGAGGATGGAGACACTAACCAGTCTTTGAAAGTACTCGCATAAATACCAAGTAAGATTCTTGTTTAAGTACATAAGTGAAAGTGATATATATATATATATATATATATATATATATATATATATATATATATATATATATATATATATTATAATTATTTTTTTATAATTGGGTATTACAGGATTGTAATACCTGTATTATTGAATAATTTAATTTCTATTAAATTTAAAACAAAAACTCAGGAATAATTTAAATTCTTTTAATTTTAACAATTTTTTTTATTTACACAATAAACAGAACAAAAACACTTAACAAGTCTTAACACAATAGACTAAACTCAATTCTTAATATTTTAGTTACAAGATTTTATAACCTAGGCTATTTTCTAAGATCTCTTAATATCTCGGGGGTTTTATGCATGGGCTATATCTTTTAACTCTTTGGTTAATTAAATAAATTTTAATAAACAAGATTAATTTTAGAAAATAGTTTTAATAATTAGCTTCTTGATGTAAAATCTTAAATTTGGAATAAGAAAAAGGTCCCTAATCTGTTTGAACTGGATTAGCTTTCTTACTACTAAACTATTATATGATTTCAAGATATTCTAATAATTTAAAATTTTAGATTTTCTTATAATTTTAAAAGTTCACTAAAGGTTAGTTTTATAGCGCTATGTACTTATCAATTTTCGGAGTTTTGCTGGTTGTTCATATAGGATTCAGTTCTCTTTAAATTTTATGTTTCACACACAATTAAATTCTTTTTTGTTACTTTAATTATAATAATACTGTATCATAGATTTTAAATTCACTTATTCTCGTTTTAATTTGGCCAAGTCTCTTCACAAATTCGTATAATTTTGATGAGATGCTTCAAACGAGATTTTGGCTTCTAAGAATGGCTTCGCTTCGTTCGGCTGCCCACGCTAGACTAACGCGTTGTTTTTATTTTTAAAAAGTTTAAAACATGGCGCCGATTCCTTCTCCAAACTCCATATTAATTACCCATAAACCTTTGCTTTCATGTAATGAAGTTCGATTTTTCCCACTAGAGTCAACTGTAACACTGACCTATTTTCTTGGCTTTAAATTTGATGAACTAACGAAATTGTTTTCACCCGTTTTAATTTGGTTAACATACTGCTTCCCTTTCCTATCCTTAACAAACCTTCCAGTGTTTATTTAATTACTATTATTTGTGTGTGTAGTGTCTTTGCTTTTTACTTTTGTAATAATTCCGAAATGTGTGTTTGGCATGGCTTAATACCAACATAACCTCTATGTTAACAAAGTTTACAATTTTTTTAATTTTATTATTATTAGATTATCTTGTTCTAATTTTATTTGTTAGGTTATTTGATCTAACAAATTTCCTAATGCATTCTTGCCTAAAACCTTTTCTAGGCTTTCACCTAAAATTAGTTTTAATTTAATCTAACCAATCTCTTAATGAATTTCTCCGATTTCACATTTTGTGTGAGTTATTTCTAATCTAATTCTTCCAATTCTTAAACAACATTATATAGCCCATTCTATAAATGTTACAATGTATATATATATATATATATATATATATATATATATATATATATATATATAGGTTTAATAATTTATTGAAAAAACTTGTTAATTTTAACTGTTTTTTCCCAGTTTTTTTCATTTCATCATATCTTTCTCTATCTCTTTTTCAAGCCCTCTTCAAAGAATAAAGGTATTGCCTCTCGTTTGGAAAGATTGATTTCTTTGTTTCTTTTAATCAACTGTCTTGCTAAATATACAATTTTGCAAGATTTTAAATTCAGTTGTGATGTTAATTACTTACCCTTATCTTTGTCTCATCATCTGCAATCGAGTCAGGCTATTTGAAGCCTGTGTTGATAACTTCGTTAAAACCCCTAACTTTAATTGTTTAGGTATTGAAACAATGGCAGTCACTGTAGGTTCAACTGACAAAACTGTGTTTTCCAGAGTTACCTCATTTTGCCACAAATTCTTTCAACGTTTACTGATGGTTTTATTTCTTAACTGATTCTCTTGTGCTAGAAATGCCATCTCTAGTATTGCATTTATCAAACACTGAATAACTGATAGTATTTTGATTGGGTTAGTATTTTCTATTAAACATATCAAACCTGAGATTTTTTATTGCTCAGGATGTCCTGAAGTTTTATCAGTTAAATCAAGACTTCAAATTGAATTGACTTTGGTTTTATCTTTATCATGTTTTTATACAAAATGTAGTATTTAAAGCAAACTTTTGACACACATCGAAACAATAAAACTTGAAAGAATCACGAGAGGTCCGACTACTCAGCACTTCAAACTCATAGTGCAGTGGTACTCGTATTTGGTGCTGTAGAATATAGGAGAAGAATTTGATATCCTATGTCATGTGAAAACAATAGTTCATTCTAAAAGAGGGTATGAAATAATTGAAAAGCTAAAAACTGCTCATTGGCAATAGATATACCTACACTGTTTTTGTTATTCACTCATATATTATTTGAATGTTTGGCTGTTCGAGTAAATTATTTACCATGCTTCTGTAGAGTAATATCTACATGTAATATGTGAGTAGAGTTAAGTACTGATTAGAAAAGTTTATTTTTGTTTTGTGTGTATATTTTTACACACCCTACTAAGGGTGCGAATATAGCACAAGGAGGTTGCAGTAGAATTGTAGGTCACGGTCGAGGTCGATGTCGACATTCATGTAGATCAAACGCAATGTAATAAACAGAGCTGAACATAATGGATAAGTTGAGGGGGAAGTTCATTGGGATGCCTTCTAGGATGCTTACATCGATGCTTTTTGAAAACAAACTGATTTGATTTTACATGGATGCTTACCTCGTGGTCTAGCATGCTGCTTCACTCTGATTGGTTGTCTTGTCCCTTCCACACCACATCACTTTATGCGAGTGAAATTTGACTGTTACCACTGGTAGTTAGTACTTAGTAGTCAATATGTACTTAGTATAATAAATGTATTGTTTCCAATTTCCTCGTGAAGAAAGTCCACTATTGCTTAACTAATAATAAGCAATATTAATATATTGCCTTTATATACATATATATATTGTTAATTAGCTTATATAATAATAAGCACAACAGCAACCTGAGCTTGACTAAGCAGCACATATGACTTCCTCACTCTGTGCTGTTGAGCTTGACCACGACTTAACTAGTGGCATTCACTGTGATTTACACCTCTACCATTACCTACTTGTGCTGTTCACACCCTAGGGCTTTGTTAGTTAATATGCATAACAGTGCAATAGTAAAGATACCCCAGATAATTGGTCTACGGTTTCATAACATGACATATACAAAAGTAATAACTATTTAAATAAAATCTTTTAGTATTTATAGAAGTTTTGTTTTGACATTTATCTATAAACTCTAGTTTAAGCTTAATATTAAAAAAAATCATCTATAAAACAATCTATACATACTCTGAATATGTATTGTCATGTCTCTGAGGATGATTACTTTGTATCCAAAATGTACATAAGACTGCAATTAAAATAAAAATAGAGGGTGACACATGGGAGACGGACGGTTTTGAACTGCGTAGTACTGAGGGCGCGGTGGTGGGAGGTAGTCGTGGTGGGGATAGTTCTGATCCACACAAGATGTCATTTCATTTACTCAGTCACTATGGAGCAGTGGGAGTTGCAACATCGAGTGTTTGTCTTTGACAGTTTTGTGAAAAGTGGTGAGTATTATTGCTACGCAGCGATTGTTTCATGCGTGGTTTAGTGTCGGTCGACATGGAGCTGTTCTGAGCCATAACACAATCCTCAGATGGGCGGAAAACTTCAGATCAACTAGAAGCATACTGACTAAGAAGCATCCTGGCTCAAGACACTTCAATGACAGTTCTTAGACGCATGTTTCCTGGCCGGATTATCTCACGTTTTGGCAATGTTCCTTGGCCTCACAGGTCTCCTGACTTGTCAGTATGTGACTTTTTTCTGTGGGGTTACCTTAAGAACTGTGTTTACAAACCACAAACCACGAAATTTGGACGAGTTGAAGAATGCAATCATTCAAGAAATTGTTGCTGTCCCTGCAAGAGATTTTAGTCTGTGTGATGGAGGATTTTGAGAAGAGACTTGAGTCCTGCATTCGAAATGATGGACATCACCTCGATGACATTATTTTTCACAAATAACTTTGTTAACTAAAATGGCAAATAATGAGCTTTGATTTTCTGTAAATATACATGCATTAATTTTAAAATTGGCTGAGTATTATCTCATTAAAAACCGTCTGTCTCCCATGTGTCACCCTGTATTTGTGGTTAGAGGTTCTGTGTATTATTTATTAATATTAAGCTACAGTAGACTATTCCAAGTAATAAGTGATTTTATTTAAGTCCTAACTGAAAAATAGATAATTGAAATCAACAATCATAAATATCGTAATTTATATTTCAATATTTTAGATGCATTTAACATTGATTTTATTTTTTTTACAGCCAGAGTTAGTAGAATCACTAATTGTCATAGATATTTCACCAAAAGGTATGAGCTCCGGATATGACAGTATACCTCAATATGTTAAAGAAATGATGAAGATTTCACTTACAGGTTCAAACTTACGTCAGGTTCGCAAACAGGCTGCAGAGCAGTTGAATAAAGTTACTCATGTAAGTCAAGTAGTTCAGACTGTACATTGTAATGCTCAATGACCAGAATAGTACCAAGGGGTCAATATGTTCCTCCTCACGCCTACCAAATGTTATCTACTCTTCCTTATTCTTATTAAATATTGAAATCTTGTTTCTGTTCATGACAAGCTGGTTGTTAATTATTTATTACACTTTTGCTTTACTTGCGACCAGACTTTTGTTAACTAAAAGTTGTTAAATTGTTAACTTACACTTGGAGGAAACGTTTTCATCTTACGACTTCTTCAGCCTCCACGTAGGTCTCCTTAAGGAGGCTGAAGAAGTCGTAAGACGAAAATGTTTTTTCCAAGTGTAAGTTAACAATTTAACAACTTTTAGTTAACAAAAGTCTGGTCACAAGTAAAGCAAAAGTGTAATAAGTTATTCTTATTCATACTAGGCAGTGTAATGGATAAACACCTTTTCATGACCCCAATAGAGGTTAGGTCTTCTTCAGATGTATAACCGTGCTACATGCGATGCTATTATCACTCCTATATCCATAACCAAATGGTCATGTCCATACCAAACCTTTCTTGATGTTTTTTGTAATACTTTCCATTTTTGTGGAAATAACAGTCATACTTGGTAATTGCTTTAAAATAACCAAATAAATTAGTATTGTTTTTTTAAATCAAGTCAATAATTAATAAAAACATTAAGTATCACCTATAATTAAGAACAATAAAACCTATGAGAGAGGTTAGCAACTTATGGCTAACTAAAGATTTCAGCCTGTTTTTGGCTCATTCCATGGAAAAAAATCGTAAGCAATTAAAGTAAGTCTCAGAATCATATCTTGAGTAGGTTTTAGAAATTGCGGGTAAAAACGAATTTATTAGGGCTGAAACCTCTTTTTTATCTTTGTTGAACATTAAATTCATTAATTAAGTAATAAACAAATAATGAATTTAAATAAAACTTGTAGAAAAATTGATTTTGAACAAAATGGTGTAAATAAGTTATAATAAACAAAGTAAATTAAATTAATTAGAGCTAGTGAGAACAATTCACAACGGTAAAAATTAAAATAGTTAACTCTAAATCTCACTACACATTAGTTTATTGAAACAAACACACTAAATTATTAAGACAGACTAGTTTTGATGATGATGTCGCTTTTTCAGTGCTTGGCTACTAACAAAACTATTGTGTTTGTTTGAATAAACTAATGTGTAGTGAGATTTAGAGCTGTTTTAATTTTTACCATTGTAAAGTAAATAAATGTTAAATTAAATTAACTTTTATTTCAAAATAGTGCAAAGAAAAATGTCAATTTTTTCAGTTGGGAAATGAAAAACTACCCTCTTAATGTGACAATAAACAGATAAAAATTTATACTATAAATTTTATTCACTAAACTAACTATTTCGTGCAGTATTGTGTAATCCCAACAGTGTATTCAGGTTCTGTTACATGCTGTGTGACATCATTTTATCCAGATAAAAGACAGCCTTGCTGAACTGAGAGAAGTAGCACAAAACATCCAGAATCGCACAGACGAATGTATTGAATTTGAAGGAAATATTAACAAATTAAATTAAATTTAAATACTATAAATTATAATTGACTATGTTTTAGTTAATGTTTTTCAGGTAAATTTTACTTTGAACTGTTGCTGTAAAAGTTCATTTAATTTAACAATTGTTTACTTTGTCTATAATTTATTTATATTATTGTATTCAGAAATAATTTAGTGAGTTTTATTAAAAATTATTAAATGTTTATTACCCATTTAAATAAGTCAATTTATGATAAAGATAAAAAACAGGCTGTTTTATATCTAATGGTTTCATTTTTTACCCCCAATTACTATAAGCCTAATCAAGACATGATTCTGTTCTGTACTTTATTTGTTTTATTATGTGAAAAATTAGAATAATACACCATTTTTTACTGTTAATTAATGCTATTTAAAATTCGTTTGGATAATACCATGGAATGAGCCGACATGTGGTAAAGTATTCAGTTAGTCATAACTCACTAAAACATTTTTCTATACTAATGTTTATTTGAACCTTTTTCTTTATATTAAGAAAAAGATTGAGTTCCCAATATAAAGCCATATCTTTGTGAATCACCCTGTATATTCATTACTAAATCTTGTCTTTAGCGCCATCCCTAAATTACGTAACACTAAAATGGATGATTTTTAACCCCCTCCCCGCTCCGTAACGAACAGGAAATGGTAGTACCTACATAAATTGAAAATATTGTTTTATTAAAATGTGACGAATGAATTTAAAATTCACTATATTAGAAGTTACTATATGTTTGAGTACATATTTCTGCCATTCCTAATGTTTCAATACTCTCTGTTAACGCGTTTCGAAGTAACTTCATTTTCAAAACTTAAATCGTACTCTTCGCCCAAACTTTGAGTTCGTCTTTAAATACTGTTAGCCACTCCCACACCACTTCCAGACCTTGCTTTCTATTTGGTATGGGAAAATGGCATAAAACTATACTCACAAAAGTTTTCCTAACAGAAATGAAGGTGAGTATATTAATAATTTCACTTTAGATTACACTTACTGTGGTTATATGTTGAATAAAATTACTGCATTTTGTGACTGTATTTATGCTTACAGAATACTGCAATAGATCAGTTTCTATTAACAAATCTTGTTGAGGATAGATCAAAAAATATCAAGTGGAGGGTAAACCTCAATACCATTTACAATAGTTTCAATCATATTGGAGAATTTAGTTGTGATATTGGAAAATCATATGAAGGACCAACTTTATTTATTGGTGGTGGAAATTCAGACTATATCAAGTAAGGTTTTTATTTACAGATAAAACATTAAAATGCATGTTTTTAGTATAAAATGAGTTTTAATTTTTTGGAATAGGTTATACAATTGACTGCAGTAGTACCTAAAATTTTTGCTTTTGCTAGGTTTTTGCTTTTTGCTTTTAAAACAATTTTTTTGAAAGCAGATAACATTATTGAAGATTAAGAATGTTTATATAGACATAAATAATTAATTTATAACTGCATATTTAAGGTGAGGAGAGTTGTAGTCTATTATATCTTTCCATTATATCAAAGTGTAGAAGGATAAGAAATAATAATTCTTTGTTACTAAGAATATAGAAAAGTTATATTCTCTTACTGGCTGTCAAACCGTAAGCATAGTCAGTAACTGTAGTTTGCTCAGAAATGAGAAATGAGTGGGGGAATATGTCCGCTTGTGGAAAGAATGACTCATGTTCTGCAATACTAGAAAGAAACTCTTCTGCAATATTATCTGAAGATATTTCAACAAAAATACTCGCGGAATTATTCAAAATAAATCCATCATCAACGGTTATAGAATGATAATATTGCCATAAACATAGTGCTGAGTCTACTTTACTGTTTGGGTTGGCAACCAATTGTCATCAACGCTTTTTATCCCAGTCATTTCTTTGACAATGCTTTAAAACTGCAGTGTCCAAATAAAATTACTTTTCATTCTTTTCCAATAAGTTTTATGTGGATAACCGATATCAAAATGTCAAACCAGCTACGATTAATTCATTGTTACGCTGATGACGCTACATTCATTGAAATAATTACTGAGTACTTTATTCTAGTTATATTACTTAGTGTGTTTTAATATCTTGTAAGGTTTTATTTCTAATTTTTACAAATATTTTTAAAACTTTTGTGGTTTAATATTTCATGAATAAGTTTATTCGTTGTAATATATTTTTTTTAAATATAGGTACTTAACTTCGTAGGAATATTTTTCATGGTAAAAATGTATTTTTGAAATACAATTTTCAGGAAAGAAGATTGTGAGGTAATAAATAAGCTGTTCCCTGCATCAGAAGTTAAATATATTCCAGGGGCTGGACACTGGGTCCATTCTGAGAAACCCAGTGAATTTCTAAACATGGCTTGTGATTTTATTAACAAACATAAATAAAAAGAAACCCAATCAAGGTATATTTTTAATTCAAGTCCTAGTCAGATATACAATTTTAAAAATGGTTTCATTAAAGTTGTTTACAAAGTAAACACAATTAGACTAAGTTATAGTGATTAACACAATTAGTCTGTAGTTATTTGAGATATTGAATGGCTGTGTAATTTTTAGAAATAATAATTGGTTTATTTATTTGTTTTACCTCTTTCTTACCTGTACCATCCAGTTTTCCTGTTCAGAGCATTATTTTGCACATTTATTCATTATCACATGTTATACACAATGATATAAATATGTAACATAAACAAAACAAAATTTCAAGTCAATTCCTACTTAGGTCAACAAAGAAAAATTCCATTTAGTTACTTTTTATTCAATTATTACAATCAATCTACCACAGAACCTATAACACAAAATCAGCTGTTTTATGAAATCATATGCTATCACTTACTTTAAGCCAAATGGGACGAAATAACTATATTGCATAGCTTGTCCCTTTTGTGAAAAGTTTTTCTCCCATGTAAAACTAAAATTAATTCACTAAAAACACTTGTAAATATTTCACAAACTTGCCAATAGTAGCACTTACTTATATTTGTTGAGGACAGCCGTTTTGGGGGATGTTTTTGTTACAAGTGTTTTTAGTGAAAACAAGTAGCTCAGGTGAAGATGGAATCAACAAATATAAAATTAATTCATTAAATTTAAATAATACATTAATGTTTGAAAAAAACTATAAACATCAAGTATTATCCACTATAAAATTAAAATATGTATTTGAACTTGAGTGGAGGAATAGTATTTTATTAACAATTAAAAATTTGAACAAGATATTTATAAAGAGGGTGTGAACTAATAGAAGGAATTGAAAAATATTATGAAGATACAGTCAAACAACTCGAAAAATGATCTTCAGAGTATAGTTTCACTAAACCCTTTAAGCTAGAACTTTCTGAGAAAGTTGTAATATTGCCACCGCATTCGATACATACCCACAAAATCTAATAACTTATAAGAAAGAACAATGTTTAGTAGGTAAGGCTTTGAAACTCTGCTCTTCACTGTGGCGACACCCATATGTTACATGCATGTTACACATGACTTCTTTTATTATTTGTGCATTTGCAGTAAGCCACAATGGAACCAGGTAACATATAGATACTTTACTTTAATTTATCCAGTGCCAGATCTTGGCATTTCTGCCATTCTCCTCCTAGCCTCCCAGTATAGACAATACTGGCTTTCGGTCTTCCACATCTTGCATTGCTGTGCAATTCTGAAGATGTGGTTTTTTTTTTTTTTTTTTTTTTTTTTAACTTGGGAGCGGGTTTGAATTGCCCGAAGCACTGCTACCTTAAGGTATATTGTACTTACCTCCCTGATCTAGTCAAATAACCCCTTCCCTCTTACCAGGTTTAGGAGTTTCCTGACTAGAGTTTTACCTTCAGCATCCACCAAAGCCGTTCCATCACCAAAGAGGTTGAAGCGCCTCTCAGCAAGTACTTCACATCTGTAAATAAAGTGTGTGGCAGTCTCCAGTTCCTGCCCGCACAATCTGCACACTGGTTCATCCTTGTAGATACCCATTTTATGCAAATGTTTCCTTAGTCCACAGTGTCCCGTGAGTAGACCTGTGGCTATCCTTAATTCCTGCCTAGACAGATAGATGAGACTCTTCTGCAGCCCCAAGGAAGGTTTCCTAAGGGTTAGCTTACTGTGTCTCATCCCTTCGGCCCTGATCCAGTGCTCACAGTGTCTTTCAGCCATCCACCTTCGCACTGTCATCCTGACCATGGATTTGGAAATACCTACCGCAGGCTCCGGTCCAATCAGGGGAGTCGAAGACCCCTCCCTGGCCAGCGCATCTGCGGCTTCATTTCCAAGTATTCCCCTATGCCCTGGCACCCAACCTATCTTGACTTGATTGTGCCTTGCCAGAGCTTGTAGGTTAATTAGGCACTCCCTGACTATGGCCGAGGTGACCACGTGTCCGTTTAGTGCCTTAATTGCTGCCTGACTGTCGGAGAAAATAGCAATCCGGGTCCCATGTGTTTCCCTTCTCACTATCTCTCCCAGACAGGCATTTATAGCATATACTTCGGCCTGAAAGACAGAGGTATGCCTCCCCAAGGAAAAAACTAGTTCTACCCTTGGGTTTTTACAATACACCCCCGCTCCAGTGTCGAAGTCCATCTTGGAGCCATCTGTGTACCAGATCTGAGCTCCCGATGTTAATGTCCCTGACCATTCCATCACAGTTTAGTGGACCTGGTCAGGTGCAAACATTCGAGTAATGTGGTCACTGCCCATTTCCAAGACGGGTTCTTTGACCACGCACTCGATACTCATATGTCCCGAGACATCTGGGAGGTTAGCCCAGTTGCTCGAGTTGCGCAATCTCCATGCCGCTAGCCTCGCCTCTCCCCTAAGGACAAGCTCAAGGGGAGGGAGGTTAAGCATTACTTCCATTGCTGCACCTGGTGTAGTTGACATCGCTCCCAGTGTGCACAGACAGGCCAATCTCTGGATAGAGCTCAGTTTAGTTCTTGTCTGTGCCTGGTTGGCCTTTGTCCACCACACCAGAGCTCCATAGGTAATCATAGGTCTTATCACCCTCAGATACATCCAGTGCATCATTGATGGCTTCAGTCCCCATTTCTTACCCACCATTCTTCTCACAGTCATCAGTGCCCTTTTGGCCCTGTTAACTGTCCTCTCAAGATGTGGGTTCCAGGTGAGTTTCCTGTCCAGAGTAACTCCCAGGTACTTCACCTCCCCCACAAACTCAAGGTATTCACCAAACAAGCGGGTCATCCTGGTCGTCAGATCTTTTCGCTGTCTGGTGAAGTTAATGAGAACAGTCTTTTTTGGATTTACCCTAAGGTTCTCCTTTTTACACCACTCTTCAATCAGTCGTAGAGGATTTCTGATTACCTAAAGGACTGTATCAGGGAATCTGCCCAGGATCAGGACAACTATGTCGTCCGCATATCCTAAACAGAAGTACCCCTGTTCATTCAGGAGTTCAATAAGGTTGTCAACCACTAGGCACCACAACAGAGGAGAGAGAACCCCCTCCCCCCTGTGCACAGCCCAGACTTGTCTCCGCCCTTCTGACCTCCCCTGCCACCTCTACAGAAATGCTTCTGTTTGTTAACATGGAACTTATCCAACCACAAGTGGTCGCATCCACTCCATGACGTCTTGCACCACTTACCATCGTCTCCACTGAGGGGTTATTGAAAGCCCCTTCAATGTCGAGGAAAGCACCTATGGCACAACCTTTCTTAGCGATCATTTGCTCAATCCTACCAACCACTTGATGGAGAGCTCCCTCGCAGGATTTCCCCGGTTGATAAGCATACTGGTTCCAATGCAGTGGTTTGATAGCCAAAGCACCCCCCCCCTAATATGCCTATCAACCAGTTTTTCAAGTCCCTTGAGAACAAAGGACATGAGTGTGATAGATCTGTATCCTTTCCCTTCCGATTGGTTACCGGTGGGCTTAGGTATAAAGACCACCTTACTAGATTTCCAGGCTGCCGGCACATGCCCTAGAGCAATGCTTAGCCTGTATAATTTAGTAAGTACCAGCACCAGCATATCCATTCCCTGCTGCAGCAGCACAGGATAGATCCCATCTGGACCTGGAGATTTGTAGGGTTTAAAAGTGCCAACAGCCCATCTTACCCTTTGTGGAGTTACTATCCTCCTTGCCACTTCCCAGTCCTCCCTCTTACCACGTCTTGTGGAGAGTTTGGTAACTGGTTCAGTGTCTGCTCCCCCAAGTTTCCTCAGGGTACTGGAAGGGAAATGTGTTCTGATTAATTCTTCCACAGTTTCCCCTGCCGTTTTTGTTATATTTCCCAGTGGGGTTCTTAGCATCCCCACCGGGTTAACTGGGTCCTTAGAGAGCACTTTATACAGTCGTGCCCCTTCCCGAGTTTTGTCAATCTCATGACAAAACTCCTTCCAGGACTTCCTGCGCGCTTCTCTAATTGCCCTGTTGTATTCGGTTAGTGTTTTCCTATACAGGTCCCACTCCCCGTTCTTTTTTGCTCTATTAAAGAGTCTCCTGGTGGTCTTCCGAAGTTTGGCTAGCTTCTTGTTCCACCATGACGGATCCCCTACTTTCCTCCCCTCACTGAGAGGGCAGTTATCAGTAAAGGATTCTATTATAGCCTTGCCAACCAATGTGGCAGAGTCTTCTAGCTCTCTCCTCCCACCATACTCCAATCCAGCCTCCTCAATCTGAACACCCAGGTCCCTCCTGTAGGAGTCTCAGTCTGTTCTTCTTGGATCCCTGGTTGGGCGAAGCATGGCTGGATTTAGAGAGATATCATACCTAATATGTCTGTGATCAGAAAAAGATGGTTCATCCGACACATACCAATTTAGTACATACCTAGCCATCTGGTTCGATGCCACCGTAATGTCCAGGACCTCCTGTCTGGCCCTAGTGACAAACGTCGGCTCTTCCCCCTGATTTAAGACTAGTAAATTCTTAGAGGTAAGATAAGCTAAAAGTTCCTCACCTCTAGTGTTGGTACCTGTACTTCCCCACGAAGTGTGATGGGAGTTAGCATCCATCCCCACCAGCAGCTCCTCATCCACAGCCCCGCAGTGCTCGACCAGGCTCCTCAGCTCTTGTGTTGGTAGAGCCCCCGCGCAGTCAAAGGGAAGATATGCCGTGGCCAGGTTCAGCCTCTTCATCCTCCCCTCCGCCCGCAGCTCCACCGTCACTGCTAACAAATCCCTGCAGCAGAAGTTCGTTAGTACAAAAGCACACAACCCCCTCCTAACCAGGATACACGTCCTGGGAACACCGGAGTCCTTATCATACAACTTACCTCCAGATGTCGCCAGCCCGCATATTCTTCCTCCAGAAATCCATGGTTCCTGGATGAGCACCAAGTCCACCTCTCCCCTGTCCAGCATCCTACACACTACAGCACTGGCCACCCTGCTATGCTGTAGGTTCACTTGGAGGATCTTGATCATTTTCCTGCTTACTCCGCAGTTGCCTGGGTTTGCAGAGCAGCCCCAGGACTAGAGAGCACCTTGAACGTGGCCTGTCTCAGCCCCACGTTCACCCTCAGGTTGTTGTTGCGCAGTGCCCTGAGGGAGCCCTCTCCTATATACAAGATCAGGGTAAGACCTGCATCCTCCCTTTTCCTAGCAATCACCTTCCAAGTATCCTGAACTACCCCAGGGTTCTGGGTTTTGACCACCTTCAGGATCTCTTCCAGCTCCTTGTCATTGTAGGGTTTAGGCACCCACATTGACACCTTTGCAATGCAAAAGATCTCCTTGGGTGGCCCTGCCCTCAACTTTACCCCCTCACTCAGGGTGAAACTTGGCAGGACCCGAAGGACCCACTCCAGGCTCTCCCGTGAGGAGCATACGACATTTAGAGCTCCCCTCTCTAAGTATGCTGTCCTAAATCCTCTATCCCCACTCTCCGCCTCAGCGGACAGCAGTTCCGAGAAGAACAGCTCCTCCAGCTCCAACGCCATCTCTTCCGAGAGTTGTCTCTCAGGGTAACTAACTGGGACAATTGCTAGCTTTTGCCTGAGGGTATCGCCGTATGTGCCCGAAGACACTCCAGCATCCCCCCCTTGTCCCAGTTTCACTTTCTTCATTCCTCCCTCCACTGGAGAGGGATTGGACGTCTCACTCCTAGGCCTTTTTGACGTGCTGGGGTTTGGTGCTCTTGGTTGATTTCTTCCCTGTTGCACCTCCCTCCTCACAACATCCAAGCCCTGGACTTTGACAGACTCAGCTCGGTTTTGGCCTCCCCTCCGTTTTTTCAGGGTTGTTGGCCCTCCCGCTGCTCTCGCCTGTTCTTTTCGGAGCCGCCTTTTGGCCGCTCCACTCATTCGCTTTCTCCGTAAAGAGAGCGTACTCAACTCTGCAGCCACTTCACCGGTTTCTGCAGTCGGCAGCTTGACAGCCGCCCCCGCACCCCCAGTGATGGTTGCCGTTGGCATCTCTGCTACAGACCCACGGTTTGCCAACTCATTGGCTCCCGCCGTCTGTGCAGTCTCAAAATTATTTTTTGTATTATTCTGGTCCATAAAAGTCCCACGAGTATGGGGGAAATAAAGGTCGACCAGAGCAGAGCCCCCACTGCCCTGGCAAGACAACATACAATGAGGTTTTGTCTGGTTCCTCAAGGGGATCGTGTGGGACTGCATTTTATACCCTGCAGCCATTCATCCTTCGGCACGATGCCTTCCACCTTGGATTGGGTATTCAGTCACTGACCTTGAAGCACACCCCAAGTTCAGGACATTATTAACTGCTCAGAGCGAACAGCCTGCTTTACTCTCTTTTTTACAACTGTGTCGTTAGGGTAGTTTCCCGCCCATACTTCACTGTCGCATTGCCCTTGGTTCACCCGGGAGGTGAGAGTAGCATTGTGAGGACTTAATTCCCAACTACCCCAGTCTCCCCGGTCAGAGCACTCGGTTATTTCTACCACGCCCAACCGGTTGACTGACGAGGAGGGATAATTCCTCACCTTTGAACCATAGCCTTGGTCCAGGCCTGCATATTCAGAAACCTTCCGGAATCCTTATTCACAGGTAACCTACATTTCTGTAGTCCGTCCCACTATCCGCCACCTGTGGACCCGCCCGGTTGCTCAGGCCAGCTTGCCGGGTGAAGATGTGGTGCATCCATCTTTTGACAGTTGCACAGAGGGCCAATATATGAGGCTGCTTTCCTATTTTATATAGGTGGGCTTGCAGATAGTCATGGCCCATAAGCATTCTGAATCTGGCAACAGCTTCCACTCTAGGTAGGCTATGTGGTATTAGCACTGTGTGCACCAGGCCCCTCCATATAAGTGAGTTATATATTAAAGCATGCATGTTAGTGATATTGATAAGGGTGATGATAATTCTATAACTAGTAAAAATGAGGCAAGTAGCAAAAGTATACTTTGTAAAGGTAGTGGAATTGACACTCTCACCAGTCGATGATTTTTATTTAATTTCTTTGTGATTTTTAAATTTTAACCAAAACACTTTACTTGGTATTACCTGAACATTACATAAGTTTATTTCCAGCATTTTTTGAAATAATGAAATTTTAATTTAATTACAAAAAAGTAATTCTGTGGCTATTTAAAAAGCAGCCTTAAGGAAACAGTGAGATATTTAAACACCAGGTGAAAGGGTTAGTTTTTGTTCATAAGGAGGTCCAACATTCATTTTAAATACGTTTAGGCTACACTCAATTTTTACCATTATTTTGTATGTTTTAATTCTTCAAGTGATATTTAGTCTCTCCAAATGTGGGTATTAGGGTTCATTTTGCTAGCTACCAAGCCATTGAAAGTATTTAAAAAGTAAAAGATCTGGTGAAGTAACATAACAAGCTTCATTGCCAGTTGTGTACCACATCATGCTATCTGATTTAGTTTTTTTCAAAAATTGGACTAAAAAACTGGAATTGCAACTGGAAAAAAAGATTATGAAGGATGCTTTTCATCCTTTGAAGTTTCCTACTGTTATTTGATACAGAGAGTGATGTTTTCTCTCTTTAGATTCATAGGTGTAATGTAATTAGATATAATATGATCACTGGTGGAACAATCTGCACAAAATGATAAACTTGAACACAAAGGTAATATTAATAATTGACTTTTATAATTTTTGTGATGTGTTTTTGTAGTTCAAATGTATTAAAATTATTTTGTTTTTATGTTGTAAATTATTATTATTTGTTTTATTTCTGTAACAAACTATATAACTAGTGTTGATTTATAAAATAAAACAAAATAAAATATTTGTAAGTAATATTTGACTTTATAAACTCAACTAATTTTACCTATTCACTCATTAACTTTAGTAAAATTATGTATAGTAACAAATTTGTCTGTGAATAACAAAAATTCTGTTTAAATATAATATGTTATTCATATAATAACATTTATAATATAACATTATATAATAACATAATTTATTGTAATATGTTATATATTATAATATGTTAAATATAATATATTCAAATATAATTAAAACCTATAACAAAACCATTTCATTAGCTTGCTTCTTCTTGGTTAGAACATCCAGCATCAGAAGAAGACGACACGATGTCCGAAATAATCAGCCACTGCCAGTACCCAGTAATCCCTGGTTGTCAGGATTTTATCCATGTCTGATGCCCCTCCGAATCTTGATTTCAGCTTTTCTGTATGTTGCTTTGGCGGTGTACAGAGTAGCAATATACGATGCACAGTCTCTTTTTGAGTGACATATTGTGCTATCGCTGAGGTTGAAGTGTTATAGTAAGGTAACAATGTGGCCAATTCGAGCATGTTCAGCTGTGGATCTCGGGACACCATGATAAAATGATGGGCTGAATGTTAAATAATGATTTTCCAGTAGGCTCTAATCTCCATTTTTCATCCTACTTTTCCCAGAATACCTCTCTAGGTTATAATTGGCATTTGGCAAGTGAGAGTTTGGGAAGCCTAACAGGTTTTATGGTTTAGCTATTTGGTCTGCCTTTTCATTTCCCACTCCACCGGAGTGACCGTGTATCCATTGGAGGACAATATTTTTCTTTAATAATTTTTTCAAGATGTTCTTCAAATCACTAGTTCTGAAATAGTAGCCTCCTAGGGTAATATTTCATTAGTAATATTACACAATAATACAAAACCAATAAAAAAATAAAGCCATGGCTTTGGCAGTTGTAGGAGACAAGAGCAACTCCTAAACTGTTAAAAATTATCACGGAACTTATTTTCAAACAGCTGTCACTGAAAGCAATTGCTACAAATAAATACAACATCAAAACATCTTCATTTTGGGCTAATGATTTTTGATACAGTAGATTTTAGATTATTGATCCACTTTGTGACCGTCATGATTTGATTCTATTAATAATTAGTTGGTCCTATTAAATGAAGTCTAAGAAATGAAATGGTGTACTTTACTAAACATAATTTACTTTGGTTTTTGTCATTTTTACGTACTGTATATTGCTCAATAATACATATTAAACATGAAAATCTAGTGGTGGAGTCAATAAACAGTGCTGAAATATGTGGTCACAAAATAAAAAGTTAGGGAAGGTATGGTATCTGTAAAATACAGTGTTCATTGTATGGTTGTTAAATATATCACTTGTGAATGTAACTTGAGGGTGTATTAATACATTGTTAATAAGTATTATATTTTCTAGATAAAGCCTTGTCACAATAGCAAAAGCTTATAGAATATTTACTATTACGAGGTGTTACTTTCGAGGGTGAACTTGGCAATTAACAGCTACAATCTCATTTCAGTATCACTTTTCTTTTCAGTGTATTGAAACATTCTATGAATCCACTTTTCTCTTTAGTTGACTTCTGTGTATATTTGGAGAGAATGAAATTCGGTTTTATTCGTTCAAAAATATTAAATAGTTGGTTGGGGAAACATGTCCAAGTGTTTACAAAAACCAAAGCATATAAAGGTGAAACTGATAAAAGAAATATACCAGGAATTAAAGTGTATGACTGGAAAATAAGACCATGTATTATTATTATTACATGTTTCTTTCAAATTTAGATGTTTACTATTTAATCCAAATCTCTTATCCAATTTTTCGATCTTACAATCAATTTTAAGTTTATTAGATACACGTATTTTCCTACTAAAATGATTCCATTCAATAGCATCAATTTCAGTCTAGTTTGTAAATTATTGTATTCTAGATTGTAATTTTGTAATAGAACCCTCTGACGATGATGATGACATGGTTATTGAAATGTACTTAAGGGTTTAATGTTAGGAAACTTGTAATACTAGTTATTTTTGTGGTATTGGGGTTTATAACAATATTTTTATTGTAATATGTTGTACCACTATGCTCTGGATAATGCACTGCTACAGACATTTTGTTAATAATTTGAGACCAAGAGATGTAAAAGACAATAACAATAACTAAAACAATCAAATTATTTTTAACAAAAATAATACTAGAATGACGTTATAAGAAGGATAAGATTAGCGTGTTCTGCTTTATGTTTGGTTATAGCTACCTTTTCAAAAAAATCCAATATAGCCTTAAACTAAACTGTATAGTTAGTGTTTATCGCCATTTTTGACAAACAGAAATCTAGTGCAGCTTTTTACAAATGTAACATGCATGTTTATTAAAGTTTAATAGATAAGCTCCATGCTACATATTACACTTAAAGGTAGGAAAAGTAATAAAGCATCTGACAAAGACTGACTTGAAAGAAGTATTGCTGAAATTTGGAAGGGGTAAGTTTTTTTTACAGAATTATTTATAACTAGGAGCTTGTAGGGGAAAATGCCCTCTATTCATATTGAAACAAATTTTAAACTTTTGTGTAGTAATTTTATTTTTAAATACAAATTAATTTAATATATTTCAAATTTTTTCTCATTCTCAAATTTCCTCATAAACTATATTTTTTTGGTGAATGTGTTTTCAATTTGATTTTTTTTTTTACCTATTGTATTATCAATATGTATCTTTAATCCATCGTGAGGTTTTACTCGACTTAGTACAACATAAAGTTGATCATGTGTAAAAACAGGTTTGGTCAACTGAAGCTTTACTTATAATTATTGAAAATGTAAGTCTTGAAGGAAATTAGTTTGTCTTTTTTAATGACATTTAGGATCTGTTGATATTAATTTAACTATTGGTACAAATATGATGTTTCCTTTTCCAGAACCAGTGATTATTTCTAATTTAATACACTTGTCAAACATATCTAGTATGATAAGACGTACTACATTAACTAAACCTGATCCCAGATTCTTTAATACTGTTAAAATATTTGTACTTATGTTTTTTTAATATGATATTTGTACAGCTGTTTCTCAGGTGAAATATTTGAAAATTATACTCAGCGGTTTTTCATTGCAATGTATTTTTTATGGAGATTTTTGTTAGCTGTAAGTTTCTCAAAACCCTATAAATGTTGTAAATTGATAAAACCTATATTTTTCCCCGCTCCTTCGTGTCAATACCTTTAATTGCGCCATCTCCCAGTTCTGTATGAGCTTCCAAGCTCCTACAATTTTTCTCTTAAAATTTGGCTTACGAAATTATATATATAGTGGCATGTTAGGATCTGTTGATATTAATTAAATTATTGGTAAAAATATGTTTTCTTTCCCAGAACCAGTGATTATTTCTAATTTAATACACTTGTCAAACATATCTAGTACGATAACATATCTGTTACGCTTATGAAATTATATATATGGATTATTGAATAGTTTATCAGGGGTGATGAGTAGTTTGAACTATAATAATAGTTCTCAGGGTGTCTAGTGACAGGGAAAACCGGGAAAACCTGGAAAAGTCAGGGAATTTTAAGATTCTGGAAAATTCAGGGAAAAGTCAGGGAAAATTTTAAAAAATTGGGAAAATATTTATTTTGATTAGAAACAAAACTAGTGGCCATTGCTCTTGAATATTTGGTATTGTAAGCCAGCGGTTTAGGGGCAGGGCAGTCAGGAAATAACACTTCTTTATTTAGATGCCCATTATTTATTTGATAAGCCCGTTGCTATGACCTCAGGACTTATGTCAATAAATATTAAACGTGTCGAGTTGGTACAGCTGGGAAGTTTTAGCCTGGACCGTGGCCTTGGGGTGCGCAGTGGTTCTGTTATCATATGGACAGGTGGGGATAATAGATAACTCAGTCTGTTTCTGACCACACAGAACGCTGTGTAAACATTCGTAGCCAGCTATTTGTCTAGACTCGTGATAGTATGTGTTTTATTTGACGGTGATTATTTTTACACTGTTTATTTCAACATGGAAGGTTCCGGTTTTCATTGCCGTAGCGGGCAATCACGTCATGCAGATGACGTCATTACCTTCCCTCCTGCCTTAGGATAAATATAAACTGAAAGATGAAGTGACAGAAGCAGAGATTATATGGTGCGTGAATTTAGTAATGCAACACTTCTTTACGCAATGCAGAAGGTAGTGTGTGCCTCTTTCCAAGGATGTTCCCTGATAGCACCATTGCACAGAACATGAGATTGGGGAAAGATAAAATTTCCTATAGTGTTGTATTCGGTTCATCAAATTATTTTAAATTCAAATTCTAACTATGTAATTGGCTTTGATGAAAGTTTAAACAAAATATCACAAAGAGCCCAAATGGATTTGAGTGTTAGGTATTGGGATGCAGAGACGGATGAAATGAAAGCTCGATATTTTGGTTCTGTGTTCCTTACAGACACAAAAGAGTTACTCAATTAGTTTTTAAAAGGTGTTCAAAGTCTGGATTTATCCAAGATCCTTCAGATATCAATGGATGGGCCCAATGTAAACTGGGCTTTCTATAGACAGAAAATGACCGAGAAAGATAGAAGAGCAGCTGAGAAGAGGAAAAATAATATTCAGCTGAAGGAACTGGAAGCTAAACAGGCAAAAGTGATGTCAGTTGCTACAAAAGAAATAGAACTTATATCTGAAGAGATTGAAAGCAAAAAAGCTAAGACAAGACAGTTGTATAAATTTGTTTATATTGTAAGTGTTATAAATATAGCGTAAATACAATTTAGAAAAGTCAGGGAAAACTCAGGGAATTTCTTCAAGCTATTTTACTAGACACCCTGGAAAAGTCAGGGAAAACTCAGGGAATTTCTTCAAGCTATTTTACTAGACACCCTGGTTCTACATTAATTAGTTACATCTTTTTGCTGAGAAAATTAGTTAGTCTCATTTCAAGTAAAATATTTACATATAAGAGCGGTCTTACAGATCATCAAATTCTTAATATTTAATGTCATCTTTGCCTTGAACTACTAGGTTGTACACTTCAACAGATATTAATAAGGAAACCTGCCTATAGTAGCATTTACTTTTTGTTTAATGTTTTGGGAGGGGACCCTGTTTTGTCAACTAATATCGTAATTCATTATTTATCTCCACATTATACAGAAAGCAAGTGCTACTTTAATCCAGTGTCAAATATTACTAATTCGAATCGTATAAATACAAATTATGTTGGAACTCATTTACTTTAAACAAGGAAGTGAGCTGTTGACAAACAAGTATTATAAAAAAAAATTGACTCAATTCCTTCTAAGTTCAGCAAAGTTACTTTGTTCAAAATAACAATTCTGGAATTTAATCTTTGTGATTTCCTCACTATATATTAAATCATCTATAATCAATACAAAATACATATTATATTGTTACATTCAACTTAATGCAATATAGTAGTCCATCATGATTTTTTAAGCTTTAAAATACTCATTCTTAAATTGATTACTTACAGAAATAAATTACAGTTGTCTTACTTTTACTAGTAAGTAGACTAGAGAATTGACTTACTAGCAAACATTTAATATTGTCAGTTAGTATAAAATATTGGGGAAAACCTCAATACCACAAAATAACTAATATTACAAGTTACCTAAAATTAAACCTTTATGTATATTTCGATGACTATGTCATCGTCATCAGAGAGTCTTAATACAAAATTACAATCTAGTTTGTAATTTATTGTATTCCAGATCGTAATTCTGTAATAAGATCCTCTCATGATGACATGGTCATCTAATTATGTAAGGGTTTAATCTTAGGTAACTTGTAATATTATTAATTTTTGTGATATTGGGGTTTTTCCTATATTTTTACTGTAGTATATTGTATTACTGCGCTCTTGATATTGTATAGTTACTATAAAACAGAATAGTACGAAATGTACAATGTATTTAGGTTATGTTGATTTATTTATACTAATAAATAAGTATACTAAGTTTTGCATCGCTGAGTTGCACAACTTGAGGTTTCTGAATAATATTTATTAATTCATTTTATTTTAGCGTGAAATACATTTACTGAGAAATATCAATTAGTAGTAGTTTTTACCAAGTCAATTAATAAATAAGTGATATGAAGGTTTGTTTTACTCAGATTACTTAGTATTTATTATAGAGTTTGACATTTTTATTTCTTTGTTTTTTATAAAATTTATAAATTTTAAATTATCCTTATTTCAGCTATGGATACACACTCTTTACATTATTTACATATTTACATCAACTAATTCCAAAAACAAGTAATAAAGAAATTTTTTTAAAAGTAAATTCCTACTGAGGTTAACAAAGAAACTTTTTATTTTAGTTTCCCTAGAGCACTATTTACGGTGTTGTGTGGTAACCATTTTGACAGTTTAAAATTGTACAATGGAGGCAATCAGATGAGAGAAAACAAATTCATATACATCTTTGTGAAATATATTATTAGGTATTGTAAAGTTGGCGCAGTGCCTAGACTACAAACATAAACATTCACAGTTCGAATCCGGCTAGACCAAAAATTTTATAATTTAATTATTGAATAAATATTTGAAAAAAACTGTATTAACATCAATTGTCATCCACTATAGGTTAAAAAAAATGTGTTTGAACTTGATTGGATGAATAAAAACGTATTTTATTAACAACTGAAAATTTCTTCAAGAAATATATCAGAGTGTGTGCTAATAGAATGAATTTAATGAAGTAATAAGGTGTAAATTCTAAAAACAATTTTGTGTATTTTTGTAATTTATTACTGATTTTTCTACTCATATTCCTGTTGTGCTCAGTGAATGTCGAAACAGCGATTGTCTGTGTTCTTTTCACTTGATTTATGTTAATTATTATTTTTCTTTAGCAAGAAATAAACAAACATTATTGTTTCCTCTTCAATTAAGTGGGTTTTCTTTATAATTGCCAACTACAGTCTTATGTTTTGTATTTATAACCTGGTATTTATATATACTATAAATCATTTATAAATGATTCAATTTGGCCAAACATAAACCTATTTGAGAATTTAACAAAATAAACAGAAACTATAGTAAACCCATACAATAACTTAAATACAAAATACTAAAAATAGTAAAAATAATAATAAAATCAGTTTCTAAGAATTAAAAATTTAATTGATTGTTTAATTACAAACAAAATAAGGTAGTTGATAAAATGGTTAAATGTAAAGAATATTGTTAAATGAAACAATAAGTAACAATGCTATTATACAAGGCCTCAATAATAACCTGTAACTTTATAATCAAATCAAAGGATTTGTTTTTTAGACTTTATTTTAATCTTAAATAACTATATATACAGTGGAACCCCTCAAATCCAAACTAATGGGGGCTATAGACTGTTCGGATTTGCCAAAAAAGTTTGGATTTCGGATTTTTTGTGTATTTTGCATTTGACAGAACTGCGTTTTTTTATTAACGAACAATATTATAGCATTAATTACATATTTCTGCTTACAAAATTGAGTAGTTTTGCAGTGCTACAAGTGAATAGTCTTTGGAACATCGCAATCACACGAAAGTTTCTGTGAATGAAAAAATGAACGAGGCTGTATTTTTATGGTTTACACAAGAGAGGCAGAAAGGAGTTACTATTAGTGGCCCATTAATACAATAAAAGGCATTGTTAAACAAATTAATGAATGGTGATTTGGAATTTACTGCTAGCAATAGATGGTTGGATAAATGGAAGAGAAGGCACGGAATTAGACAACTAACGGTATGTGGGGAGGAGTTATCAGCTGATAATCTTGCTGAAAAAGAATATTAGATGAATTCACAGATTTGATTTTATCTGAAAATTACTCACCCCAGCAAGTGTATAATGCAGATGAGACGGGATTGAATTTTAAAGCCCTTCCCACTAAAAGTCTTGCTTCTAAAGAGCAATCTTCTGCGCCAGGCCTTAAAACGAGCAAACAGCGTCTCACAGTTTTAGCCTGCAGTAGCATAATGGGAACAAATAAGCTACCATTAATGGTGATTAGAAAATCCGACAAGCCACGAGCCCTAAAAATATGAACTTGAATGCACTCCCTGTTCATTACAGAAATCAGTGTCAGGCGTGGATGACTGGTAATTATTTCAAAGAGTGGTTCAATAATGAATTTGTTCCTTCGGTAACAAAATTTAATGAATAAAATGGACTGCCACCAAAATTCTATGTTAATGAAGTGATACAGTAGTTCAGTATAGGCCTTCGTATTATGTCATATTTTTACAGTGTTAATTCCAATATATTTCACATCTTAGTCCTGTTTTATGTAAGTAGCAAGCTTTCAGTACATACTTCATTAAATTTTAGATACTGTTTTAAAATTTGGTTTTAATCAAATCATGTTCGGATTTGAGGGGTTCCACTATATATATAAACACACTTTGGCTTAATTTTTTTCAATATAAAACACATTTTCTTCCATTTATAATAGTATACTTACCTGTATATTTTCATTACCCACTATAATATACATATTCTACGTTCTTTGTAAATATATTTGAGAAATCTGATGAGCAATAATTTACACTAGAAATTAGTTTTTTATTAAATATTAGCTATTACTTATTTGGTTGTTGGTTTTATTCCTTATTTTTTTCATTTATGAATTCAGTGGTAAGAAACAAGAATTCCAAAGGTGCTTGCACATGGACCCAGTGGCCAGCTCCTACAACGTGTACAATTTCTACATCAGAAAAGAGCTTTTTTATCAAATCGTAGTTTTTTACCCTGAAAAATAAATGTAAACATTTATAATTTCTTAATACTAGTTCTTAATGTAATAGATCAATATCAGGTTTTTAAATGAAATTCTACTAAGATTCATTTCAGTGGATAATCCAATAATTCTATCCTATAGTGAGAAAAAAATTGTAAAGCCGTTATAAAAATAATAAACAATATTTTCTTTATAATTGTCTTTGGTCTTAAATTAACATAATGCAACCTGCAATATTGAATGTCTAGAGTCAATAATTCGTGAAAAGGATTTTAAAAGTATTACCCAGTAAAAGGTAACGGTTTGTTTTACAAGGTTTCTGGCTTGTCTGCAAAAAGACATTTACCATATTCATTTTTTAAACATCATTCTGAAAGATTTCTCTATTAATTGAAAGGTTTCTGTAATAAATCTACTGCCAGCTATTTCAAACTTTTTTCTGTTCACACGTTATCTTTCAAAGAAAATTTTGCTATATGATTTTGAAAATGTTACGCAATAAATAAAAAGAAACATATGATTAAAAACAGTATTGAATTATAGCCTAGCTGGTACTCTTGAAGGAAATTCACCCTCAGTGAAGCCAAAGGATTCTGACAGGGGTGGGAATTTATTGCTGAATAATAAAGATCCATTTAAAGAAAGTCAATAAACTCTAAGGTTACCAATTTGAAGACGACAAGTTGAAATGTATAAAGTGATGATAAATGCACTACAGGAATGAAGACGACCAGGGACATACTCAATTGATAAAGATGAACTGACTAGTGAAACAGACTGGATTTTAAGTGAATACTCGCATTGGAGCAAAAAAAGAAAGTTGGATCATCACTTGAGCTTTCACTACAGCAGTAGTGAGACAACAGGAACTGCACAGGGCACCCAGCAATGAAAACACCAGCTACGGTTTATCAACATAACTGGTGTCAATAGTTACAATAGTCTACTCAAGATTCTCAAGGCTGTGTCTAAGAATGATTTATGTTATATGGTGGTCAAAAGATGTCAAGCGTTTTTAATCATACTAAAGTCTACTGTCGATGGGAAACAAGTTGTGTAAAGTTTGCTGCCAAACACTTCACAAATGATTGTACTGTTAACAAACACACTGTGCCAAAGTGTATAAGTTGTAGGTTTATTTAAATTGTATGGGTAAAATTTTATAAAGTGGTACTTGGAGGCTGCATGCCTTGGTGAGTGCCCGAGGATGAGGAAAGGGTGGGCGTTTTGCGGGTAATTTTCAAAAACATACCTTTATACTTCCGCTAACTCATGGGTTGACTAATTATTTTGTTACTTATTAATGCTTCTTAATGTATAATATAAATAACAACAAATATAAATAGGCCGTTCACGAAAGCATGCCAATGGGATCGTTTAAGGCTTGGAACGGATAGGCTGTGATTTATGGTCCCGATGACGACAGTCGCTGAGGTTTTCTAGAGGACGAATACTCAATTTCTACCCAAGAGCCAAGTGCCAAGTTATAAAATTTGACCTGTTAACTCAAGCATCCCCCAATTTCTAGATAGTGAGAAGTCATCAAAGAACTCAAAAACAAAGAAATGCAAACAGTAAACCAGGTGGACAGTAAATAACACAAGTACTGTCCACCAGAGAAAGGAAACACAAACCCCGGGTTTGTTTAGGTGAAACCATGTTTGGTAAAAGATTGTTTGCTCAAGTGACAACAAACAAATTTTCAAGAACCAAATTATACAAAGATGATAAAGCCTTATACCTAGGACAAAAACTGGCTCAAATCCTTCATTGACTAGAGGGAAATAAACAATTTTGTCAAAGAGGCTCACTGAGCTAGAGACAACAATTAAAAAACAAACCATGATCAAATCAAAATACTGTAACTTGCAAATAGCCGCAAGGAATGTCATTAGGCTTCAAACAAAGTAATAGCCTTGAAATAGAATTGTTTTTACAAAATGAGAACATTGATATATGTCTTGTGTCTGATAGATACTTTGCAAGACAAAATGTGATAATGCTATGGAAACTTGAAGTGGAAGAACCATCCATCAGGAATAGCCAGAGGAGAGTCTGTAGTGATAATAAAGAATATTATCAAGCATAGTTACAATCTGGGGATACATTGTTTTCCTGGCAAAAAATCCAATTATGGTTGCCATTGCCTAGACGCTATTATACAATAATATAACATTTAAAATTAATTCCTAAATTCATATTCTACAACTTTAGGACTTAGAAGATAATTTATATACCTAGAAATTAGATAAAGCTAAATTTAAAATTAAAAATTAATTTGCTGATTACAACTTAGGCCTAGCTTAGAAAAATTAACGTATAACTTCAAAAACTTAACACCTAAACAATAATAACTAAAACCTAAGAACTGTATAGATGAAAATGTAAAATTTTCATACAGAAATTAAAATTATAACTAAAGAAATAATATTAATTTAATCTAATTCTATTTACACTAACTAAAACTAAACAAAATGGTTTTAAAATTTATTAAATGGATGTAAGGTGGCATAAGAGGGAGATGATATGGTCAACGGCTGCTACATCTTCCCATAAAACCACCTTCAAACTCCCTCGAAGATTGTAATCGCCATATAATTCTCTCAAATGATCACGCTCATGCAGAATATGCTTGACTGTGATGTTACCTTCACAATACTGACATAGTGGTCCCATCAAGCATCTATGTCCGTGGATACAACTTGCTATGATGCAAGTTTCTATGAACCTTGTTCTTTCAAAGAATAGAAGCCTCTTCTTAGTTGTGTAAGAAAACACATACAACTTTTTCAACAACAAATACAACTTTTTTCAGACGAATACAAACTATCAGGTTTGTAACTATCTGATTACATAATAACATGTAGCAACTGTCACAGCTTCTACATAGGCCAAACCGATAGATAATATAAGATTCAAAGAACACATCAATGACATAAAAAACATAAATCCGTAGCCCAGCTACACAACAAATATACAAAACACGCAACACACATACACAAACATCTGGACTAATTTAAATGTTCTGCACAATTGAAGCATGGTAAAAAACTAACCATTACACAAATATTTAAAATATTCAGACATCACACAACACAAAAACAACATATCTCAACAACACTTCGAATCTAAGCCCCTATTCCATTATATTGTAAACAACTAGCCTATCCCAGCCCTTCCTCCATACTCATAAATCATACATGTGCAACCTTAAACAAACACTGCCAGTAGTGGGTTGACTTTGACAATGAAATGATTGTTTCAAAACGTGTCAGCAAATAAGTTGAAAATGTTCACTCAGTTACTCAGTAGTATAGGTAAAATTTTATAAGCTGGCACTTTAAGGCTGCGGGCCTTGGTGAGAGAACAAGGGTGGAGGTGCTTGCTGGTCATTTTCAAAAACATTGACCCTTGGACATCTGCTGACTCATAAGGTGGACTCATTATATTGTTACTTATTAATAGATTTTAATGTATAATATTAATAACAACAAATGTAAATAGAATTTTCATGGAAGCGTGCTAATAGGATTGTATAAGGGTTGGGAGGCGTAGGCCACGATTTATGGCCCCAATGAAGGATGATAAAAGTGCCTGATGTTTTCTAGCCGATGAATACACAATTTCTACCTAAGAGCCAAGTGCCAGCTTATAAAATTTGACCTATACTTATGATTTATTTGTTATGATATTTATTACCAATTATAATACCAAGTGTTATATACTCTAGAGCAGGGGTTCCCAAACTGGGGGGTGCGCCCTACCGTGGAAATAGGGTATTGCAAAATGGAAAGCTGATATGTGTAGGGGGCGTGGGGGTCTCCAAATTACCAGAGGGGGCGTGGTACAAAAAAGTTTGGGAACCCCTGCTCTAGAGGTCATCCTTATTCTTATCTCATACTTATATATTAATCTAAATAAAAGTATATTTAACTTAGTAAGTTATATGAACTTGATCTAAACTTATACTGAAGTCAAGTAATGATTTTTCATTCTACTCTCAAACTACAAACTCGGTTTTTCTAAACCTGTTATTGTTTTTTTTGGTACAAAATGAACGATATTTATACATGAATATAAACTGACAGTGAAATATTAGTAATACTTCCTGCAATACAGCATATGTTATGTTTTAGTTGAAACATTCAAATTATTTAATCATTATTGGCTTACGTGATATAATCTGAAGTTCCACCAGCGATGAATAAAGTTGGTTTCTTGAATGGTTTTTTCCCAACATCGCAATCAAAATTTCCTATGTGTTTAAAGTTTTTATAAATTCCTTTCAGGTATGGTTTCCATTTAAAGTGTCTTGGTCGATCCTCAACAAGATTTGTTATTAAAAATTGAATTGTGGTCATATTCTGTAAATATTAAAACTAATGTTATTGCAAATTTTTTAAGTTATATTTTTAATGGCTAAATAAACTAAGTGCTTGTATCAAAGGTAGATATTAAAAAAGTGAACTCATACCTCACTAAACACTAGTTTAATAATACCAGTTTCTTAGTAAATATACTTAAAAATACCCTTCTTTGATTCCCTCATGAAGTTGAACTACTAAATGTCACACATAAAACTATAAATTTCCTAAAATTAAAATGGGCAAAATACAAGTGCCAAGTGTTTTGGTAAATTAATATCTTGGACTAGACTATAACTAAAAAATACTTAATTTTGTTTTATATTGTTGATAAAGAGGATGTAAGAAAATAAATTTGAAGAATTTAAGAGTTATGAAAGAATAAAAGTATAAAATTTACCTAAAAACGGTTGAACATATGTATATTACACTTGCTTATAGTTGCACTTACTTTTTTTACTACTAAGGACAGCTGATTCAGGATATGTGTTCCATTGTCAACTGGTACCGTAACTCTGAGTTGACAATGGGACACGTCGCCAAAACCTCCATTGTCAGTAAAAATAAGTGCCAGTATAGGCAAATATAACATAATAACATAAGTTCAAGTGTTTTAAGCTTAAAATAGTAGCTCAAATGAAGATGGAATCAAATGATTTATAAAAATTATATTGTCCTTTATGACTGGCAAAAGTTAAACCTTATTATGATTTAATTAACAACTAGATGAACTTATAAATTAAATAAATTTAGGAAAAACTGAGACAAAATAGTTTTGATTGCACCAGGTTGGTTGCTTGGGAATATTGTTTGGCTAGGCAACAACTAGCGGCACACCCAGAATTTCTTTAAGTGGGGCCAAAGACATCAACAACAGAGGGGGGGGGGCGACATCAACATAATTGTAATATTCCCCCAAATTAGTTAAATGCTTTTACTAGGGAGCAAACTAACAAACTGTATTTTTAATGGATATTCCTGAAGCTTCTATTGCTAATTAACTAATACTCCTAATACTTCAGCCACAAATAAAACTTTAAAAAAATGTTAATAACAGATTTATTTTTCAATCTTGATAGTTAAATTTATATACATCCCATGAACATTATACGTTTACCAATGAAGGACAAGAGCTGTAATTTCTTTTTCTGTATAGAGATGGCTAATGGCTTGGGCTATCCCTTTGGTGTGCTACTGGCAACAACGTATTTTGTATGATTCGGTCAATAACTGTATGTGATTTGTAATGTATTAGTTCATTTATTAGTTTTTTTTTGTGTGCATTGTTATGTTACCAATTTGTAAATTTGATATTAAATCTAGTATTTTGAGACTTTTTTTTCCTGTTGAGGTGGAGAATATTTAGGTCATGGTTGACGTTCATCTAAGTATAGCCTGTTTCTATTATCTGATTAGCAAAACATGAGAGTGTCATATTTAAAGTAACACTTAAAATTTCAATTTAATAGTGTATAATGAAATCTTTGTTGAAAGTTGTTATTTAGTCACTATGGAGTTTGTTACAGTCTATACAGTTTATAACTGTTGTATAAAACAACTGTGGCAAAATGTTCAATTTAAATAAACGAAACATCTATACCACAAATAACCTTTTCTTTTATTTAAAACTTTTGAGAGGAAACCTTTGAGGTTTTAAATAAAAGAAAAAGTTATTTGTGGTGCAGAGGTTTTGTTTATTTAAATTAAACATTACACCACAGTTGTTTTATACAGTTAAGGTTTTAAATTTTAAAAAAGTTATTTGTAATATTGAGGCTTTGTTTATTCAAATATATACAGTTTAGTTTCTATACACCTGGTGCTTGGAGTTTATCTTTTTGTTTGTGTTGGATTGTATGTTCTGTTATTTTTTTATTAGTTTTAATTGCTATCCTCTCAAAAGGATTTAAACGCTGGGTTTGCAGCAGTAAAGGCTTACATAAAAGATATAATCCAGCTCCACCATGACAATGCCACGAGCCACATGGCCTTCATTGTTCCAATTTCTTCCCAGGAGCAATACCTCCATGGTATCTCAGCCTCTTAAAGTTTGAATTGGCTCTAATTTTTTTTGTTTCCCAATCTTAAACGAGAACCAAAATGAAAACATTGGTGGTCCATGGAAAACAACCAAAAGCATGTTACAACGTTCCCAAGAGATATGATCATGGAGAAGTTTCAGATTGTCTTCCAGGCGTGGCTGACTGTTCTCTGCAAGTGTTGATACTGGGGGAGGGTATTTTGACAAAGTTTAAGCATTTGTGCCCGTATGATCAATAAATCTATTTTTCTAAGAAAATTGTGCATTCCTTTTGTGATATACCCTATATATTAAAATGTGACAATTGCCTATAGTGCTACATATTAGGCTCTATAAACAAGTGTGATAATAGTATATGCTCTAGTCTGTAAGTGTAAAGTAATAGCTTAGTTCGAAGACGGAATCATATAGTATAAAATATACACATTTTAAATTTAAATGCTATTGTATCAATAACTATGAAGCAACTGTGGCGTAATGTTTATTTTGAAATAAATAAAACCTCTAAACCACAAATAACATTTATTTAAACCTTATGTACATTTCGATTGCCCAGCAATCATCTTCAGCATACAACTGTTGTATTTTTTAAATACCTCTGAAGATGATTGCTGGGCAATCGAAATGTACATAAGGTTTAAATAAATGTTATTTGTGGTTTAGAGGTTTTATTATCGATTATCAAGTTTTAAATATGATTTTATTTACAGTAATCTTATCTTGCAGTTGGTTGGCTGCTTCCTTGCGAGCTGAGATTATATCCTTTATGCTTGAAGGAAATTTAACTGCTCTCATTGATTTTATATAAGTACGAACATCTTCATATGATGGACTGATGCCCTTTGGTGAAATATCTACGACAATTAACGATAATACCAATTTTGGCTGGAAAAATATAAAAAATGCATTACAGCATTAAAATGTAATAAAACTATAAAACTTTGATTGCAAATTTTAGAATAGACATCTTGGAACTTGGAATAGATCTAACTTACCTTACAAATATTATGGACTATTAAAGTAGAGTGCATGAGGTTTAACAGTGTGTCTGACCTTGAGATCGCTAAGATGGACTGGGCTGCAGTGTGGGATCAAAACCCAACACTTCAGACTGTTGTGTTTAAAGTGTAAACAGCTCTAATTAACTAAATGATGATACTGTAATAGTTTAATGTAGACATGAATTTTAAATGTGTTACTCTGTTTCTGCAAAGAAAGAGACGCGATTACGAAAGAGATGATATATATAATGTATAATGTTTTCAGTTAGGCTAATGGTAGAGCAGAACAAGGGACACCGTTAAACCTCACGCACGTACCTCAGGTAAGAATATTCAATGTCTTCTGTAGGAAATTGAAATAATACCAACTGAGGATCTAAGTAATCTGGTATCAAGTATAGTATTTCCATTCCTGCATAATTCCCGAGATTAAATAGCTTGTCAGAACTTGACTCATTCTCCATACCCACTTGCCAAGTAGACTGGGGACAAACTATGATTCTTTACACACTCTCCCACATCATTACAAATTAAAACTTAAATGTTATATAAAATAATAATTTTTTAAAATTATACATAGAATTAAGAGAAAATAAGTTTAAAGTTGAACAAAACGGTTCATATTTGAGGGTTCAGTACTCAACTATTTGAAATTACAAAAACATTCTAATCTAACACGCACCATATATATTTGTCCCAAAATACGATAAATTTTGCTCGATTTTGTGATCAGTTTTTATAGAATCTTGTGTAGAGTTTCTATTAATATCTTTTTTTAATTTTCAAATTTAAATAAAAATAGTTGCAGTGATATGGGATAGTGCTTAATAGGTGAGTTATAGTTTGTCACCGGTCGGCCTGGCGAGCTTTTGATTCAAGTTCTGAGAAGCTTCCTAATCTTCTAGATATCATTTAGGATTGGAAGTACAATAAATCTTATTGTAACCATTTCCCGTATCCATAAGTACTTCCGATTTGACAAATAATTAACAATGGTTGTATCAAAAAATAAATAGATGTGAAAATAATTTATTGTAAATTTTGGCACAGATACTATGTAACTATTTTCCATAAAAATGTATAAACTAGGTCCATTTCCTTATATTATGGTGTAAGAAATTGTTTGTAACTTCTTACAAATTGGCTCTTGAAATGTAGAGTTATAGTTAAAACTATTTAGTCATTTATCAAAAATTTATCTTTAAAAATGAAAATAATTTTGTGCTTAACAATAATACCCTATTAATAGACAGCGAGTCTGCTTATGTGAAATTATTTAATACCATTGATAATGTAAACAATTGACCCGGTAAGTCTTTTTAAACTATAAGTAATAATTTGTATGTGAATAAAGTTAAAAAAAAATTTTTACTAAAGACATTACAAAAAACTGGGGAATTACAATAGGTTTGACATAAGGATGTGATTTCAAAGGTGATGTGATTTGTGTAGCTCAAATAATTCTACCTTGTATATGCTTATCATCAGATAAAATGGTTGGTTAAAAATATAGATTATCAAGAATAACAGTTTATTTTTGAGATGGATTCCCAGGCACGTATCCAGCGACTTGCTTTGGGGGGGGGGGCAATCGATGCATTATATATATATATATATAATATGTGTGTGTGTGTGTGTGTGTGTGCGCGCGCACGCGCGTGCGTGTATGTAGAAACATAGAACAGAAAAAGTTCTTTCTACGCTTGCGTTAAAAAATCAGTAACATGATAAAGATTCGTAGCAAATTAGACTTGTTAATAAACAATTATTCCAGTTTCGATAACACTTATGGCTAGAGAATACTATTAATTTCATAATAAGCTATTATTATAAAAATGATTTAATAATTAATATAAGTAGTTATTCTTCCAACACGAACAATTCCGGAGTCAACTTTGAATATTACGCTTGCAAAATTACGTATTGAAAATCATATGTCCGAGACTAAGCTTCACTAGCGCTATCTGTTGTTAAAACGTTTAGACGTTTACGAGGGTATGCCGAGCGAACGCGTCACATTTTGAAATTAAAAATTAAAATTTTATTTTTTATTTACAATAAAAGACGAATTAACTTTAGTAAAAGTGTAATTTAATAGAAAGTCCTAATTTAATAATATATTGTCAATTTTTAACCCAAAGTTCTTGAGAGTTGGGGGGGGGCGTTCGCCCCATCGCCCAACCCCTTGGATACGCACCTGATTCCCTTATTTGAAAAATAAATAATTTAAGGTGTAGAGTTAGTGAAACCATTTTTACAATCACATTTACTCAGCTCAGTAGTGGATGTATTATTTTCAATTCATGTTATTAGCTTGCACTCTCCTTATATATATATATATATATATATATATATATATATATATATATATATATATATATATATATATATATATATATATTAAATAGTTTAAATATATTAATCTATATATTATATATTTTATAGATTATTGTAATTTTCATTCCTGATGATGTTAGTACTGTTTACCAACGAAAAGCTTTGAATATAAATTAATAAATATCTATTTAGTCTTATCTATCTACTTAGTTATTATTTTTCCATTAATTCATCTTCATTATCTGTTACCTGTTTGTTGAATACAGAACCTTTTGCATGTAAAATAATTCTTGATTAATAAATAATTCTTATTATTATAAGATGATTTGAATAACCTAGGTTGTTTTAAATTATTAAACAAGAAAACATATATATATATATATATATATATATATATATATATATATATATATATTGTACAAATTTTAAATTGTTAATAAAATACGTTTTTATTAATCCAGTCAAGTTCAAATTCATTTTATTTGACCTATAGTGGGCAACAATTGATGTAAACACAATTTTTTCAAATGTTTATTCAATAATTAGATTATAAAAATTTGGTGGTTTAGGTCGGATTTGAACTGAGTATCTTCATGTTTGAAGTCTAGAGCTTTGGTACTAAGCCAACTATCCCATAGCTAGAAATGTACTTCTCACAAAAGTATATGAATTTTTCTTTTCCCCCCATCTGGTTGTTGTCCAAACCTCCATTGCACAACCTTAAATTGTTGCCATGATTACCTCACAATATAAATAATGCTCTAGGGCTAAAAACGAATGTAAAGAATAAAATAAACAAACAAAGTGGATAATCGGTGTCGAACCTTGCTTCACATACAGACAATCTAAAAGGAAAACAAAAAAAACTACAACACAATGTAAGTGACGAAAAAAGAAAGCGTATAAATAGTAAGAAACAAAATAATAGTCCAATACAATACATAAAAAGGAAATTGGAAAATTGCAAGGAAATTCGCTTTCTATTTTGCCTGTGAATGTTGTTATTGTGACAAATGTATATACAATACATATTTATATAAATTGTAATTATAAAATAAATAGAAACTAAAATAAAATTTTTTTTTGTTGGCTTGAGTAGGAATTGATTTTGAAATTTTTTTTAATTTTACTTGTTTTTTTCAAATATACTTTATATAGTTTGAAAACTTTTTAGCCTTTTTAATCTTTTCTATGAGAGTATGTTTTAGTGTGGTTTTTTGCTTTACTCTTCCTTAGATTCTTATGACATGAAGCGACTTCTATAATAATCAGAGCAAAGCTTTTAGTTATAAGAAGTAAGAAATTCAGTCTTGCCATTTTATAATTACACTTAAGAGACGACCTCCTGAGAAAATTATGATGGTTACAGATCAATGTGGTAATGGAACATATCTCTCAAAATGGCAAATCTCATTTAGACAAAAAGTAAGTGCTACTATAGGCATGTTTTTACACAGTAATATATTTTAAAATGTATATTAAGTGTAAACTTGTTGCATTAGTTAAAGACGGAAATAAATTATTAAATTAGGAAGTTTTAACACAAATGGTTGAAAGTATCATCAGTATATATTTTTTCAGCATTCAGCTATTTAGTTCTATGTTACTGTTTTTATCTATCTATTTAGTTATTATTTTTCCATTAATTCATCTTCATTATCTGTTACCTACCTGTTTGATGAATACAGAACCTTTTGCATGTAAAATAATTCTTGAAATAAATATTTCTTTTTCGCCTTGTAAGCTAATTGATTCAAACATATCATTACTAATATTTTATAAATATAAATTTTCATCAGTCAGTGTTCAATTTCGATTTTCAACTACCTATCATAGTGCACCTGACATCTCAAACATCTGTCACTTTACTAATACTTTCAACCATATCCAGTTACTTCACATCCATTTGCACTTGCAAAATACCGTACTATAAAAACCCATTGCCATAACCTTATTCAAGTACATGTCTGCTTTATTAGACAATTACCACCAAAATGGAACTCATATTTAGGACTTGGTAAATGAATGCTATGCATAGAATGACAATAGTTATATATGCTTGTTGTACAAATCGAAAATAAAATAAATAGATGTAAATCTTAAATGTGCTAAAAATATACTGCAAATAATTTTTATAATTTTGTGTAAAATTAAAGGCAAGTAGGATTATATAATTATTTATATAAAATGTGTTATATTAATGTTCACTATGTTTGTAGATTTAATTGTTAATTATGCTCAGAAAAACTTCAACTTTATTATTGTACTAATTTGCGACTTGGTAAACTTAAAATTGTCAAATTTAAGTTATTAATTAGTATAATAATAAAAGTAATCCTATATAATTAATAATATATCAGCAAATATTTATATAAAATTATTTTTAAAAAAATATTTAAGTAAACATAATTATTCAAAAAACTTACATGTTTTAGAGCTAACAACATCACAATTTTCCCTCCGAGACTGTGGCCTATAAATATTGCTTTTTTTATTTTCTTTCTTTTTGAGAAATAAACAACATCTGCAACTAAGTCGGGGTATTTAAAATGATCACTATGTGGACTGTCCCCATGGTTTCGTACATCTAGTGAATACACCTGCACAAATTAGAATGAAAGGTACACCTGCACAGAGTTAGAATGAAAGAAAATATATTTGTACATATGAAAATCTCATAGCCATTTTTAATTAACATTAATAATGATATACAGAGCTTAATATACCACTATTTTGTCTTTAGCCTTTAAAGGCATCATGTAAATTATGTTATTGAAATGAACTCTTAATTATTATCGTGTTTTTGAACCAGTTAACCTTTATCAGGTATTATTAATGAGTTCAGTGATATTAAAACATGATTGGTTAAACACAGTTGTTGTGACATCATTGCTCAGAGTATTCATCTTTTTCTCCCTAAATAAACTCCATGGTTTGTTTTAAAATCTCGTCCAATCCCTTCTTCACAGGTAAAAAAATATTTTACAGTATTAATCACTTTTACATTAGTTTATGAATGTTCTAACTTTAAATTTAATATTTGTTGATTCCATCTTCACGTGAGCTACTAGTTTTCACTAAAACACTTGTAATTATTTATAAACTTGCCTATAGTAGCACTTACTTATATTTGTTGAGGCAACAAAACAATAATTAACAATGAAACTCTTCTGATCATCTCAGCTCTACAAAACATGACTACATAGATATAACATCTCACCTAGAAATTCTTCATAGAAATAACCAACGGTACACAACCAAACAATACAAAATATACAGACACTTCAAACTACACCCTACACACATACTCAATACACAATTACATAATAACGCACACACACTTTTTGACATCGTAACTCCTAATACTCACAAAGTACACCCACCCCATCATAATATCCCACCTCCACCCTAATACCCTAACCTACGAAAACCTTGAGATCAGTTACGGTCTGAGTTGACAATGGGACAAATCTCCTAAAACGGCTGTCCTCAACAAATATAAGTGAGTGCTACTATAGGCAAATAAATATTTGCAAGTGTTTTTGTATTTGTAAATATTTACAAGTGGTTTAGTTTAAATTTAAAGTTCGGATAGTCATAAACTAATGTAAAAGGGAGTAATTAAGTTTCACCAAACCTAATGGACTATAAAATTCAAGATTTTACAGTAATTAAAAATTCTATATTAGGTGAAATTCTCTTTGCCATTACTTTAAACTGCATTTAAAATGTACGCACACACACTCTCTCTCTGTCTCTCTCACACACACAGATACATATATATATATATATATATATATATATATATATATATATATATATATATATATATATAAATTTGTGAATTTGTACAAAGTAGCTTACTAACGCTTTAATATTCAAACATTTCTTATAAAAAATAAACATAACATATGAATGTTTAAGTTAACTGGTTTTAAAAATTTGTAAAAAGGTTTTCAAATTATTAATGGTTGAAATAAAAGGTTTTAAACTTTTAACATTGAAAAACAAGTGATTCAACAGAGATATCATAATACCATTGTGTATTAAAACAAAGTACATTCATCCAGTAATGTATTTTAAAAACATTACTTCTCTCAGTAGGCTGGCTTATCACAAACCGTCCTGAAAAATGTTAACCTTTTTTTAAAGGTTATGTAAAGTTTCTCCCTTTATAGATGAAAAATAGTTGTGTTGAAGAAAGATTAAGAAGAAAAAATCTTAAACCATTCAAGAGAAAACCAATTTTCTAAAACAAACACATTTGCTGAAAGGTGTGTTCAAAGAACAAGGAACAAAAGATATGTTCAGATTAATAAATAATAATGATAAAATTGAAGTGAGCCAAGAATAGAAATAATGGAGGTTTGGATGATTTGAGTATCCTATGAAAAATATATTAGGCAGAGAATTGAACATTAATTAATATCATTCTATTTCAACAATTTTCCTCAACAATGGTTTCACAATCTCTAGTTATATAGTTTCAGTTATCTTTAACTATAAACAATGACATAGATCTAACAGAAAGTATGACTTTGTTGTCCTTGACCTTGCCATTCACTTTTTTAAGAACTAATTGATAGTAATTTAATTTTTACTACATTGGTGCTTTCTCTTCATTTATAATTCTCGAGTTCTGTTTGATTTAATGTCTGCTGTCAAATTTGTTTCTGAAAATGTATTTAAAAATACATTTCAAAAAGTATGTTTGCATTGTATATATGTTAAAATATAAATAGCTTTTCAGATGAAAAAATTGTATTGTTATTTTATTTTTGTTTCTGTTGATTCCATCTTCACCTGAGCTACTAGTTTTCACTAAAACACTTGTAAATATTTACAAACTTGCCTATAGTAGCACTTACTTATATTTGTTGAGGTCGCCCATTTTGAGAGATGTGTCCCATTGTCAACTCAGACCATAATTGATCTTCTATGTAGGGAATTTTGAAGTGATCAGATATGGTCTGAGTTGACAATGGGACACATCTCCCAAAACGGCCGTCCTCAACAAATATAAGTAAGTGCTTCTATTGGCAAGTTTATAAATATTTACAATTGTTTTAGTTATTTTATTTTGCAGAACGTTAGTTTTTATAAATTATTTATGCTTAATTAATACAGTTTGTTTTGTATTAAATGATTACCAGTTTAAGTTTTTGTTATCAGGATTTATGATGCTGAAATATTTGAGATAAATATAATTAGAAAAAAATCAGAGAATAAAAAAGTTAATAGTTCATTTGTAACATAGCTTGTTTTAGATAGAATTAACTTAGTCAGCCTTGGTTTTGTCCCTAAACATGATGTTCTTGGCATATTTGTTTCGATTCTCAAAATAATGTAAATTATTTGACCAATGTTTATATACCTTCCATTATTTTTCATTTATTACATCTCTCTACATAGCCTCATATACCATACATATGCACAGATATGTTTGTGACCTTAGAAGTCATTACTCTTTGCAATATTACTGATACTTTTCACCTATATCTTCTGGGTTTTTTAGACCGATCAGTTTCACAGAATTATTGCATTCTTCTGAATCTTGATTACCAACACAGTATAGTTGTTGCATTATTCGTCCAACAATTCTGTAGGAGCAGCATGGTGAAGTTACAATAATAATATTGGATAAATAACGAAGCTCAAAAATATGCTTAGATGGTTAAGGATTTCTTAAATTTTGTTAGCTACTGGCAATATGCAAAAATAATTTCAACAACAACTGTTGCAACTCAAACCGATAATCCATACAGTGATAAGGTTTATAAAGTTATGAAAAACCACATAAATTTGGAGTAGTCTGTAGTTTTACTTTTTAAATCCATATTTAAAAACAAGAAAGTGTTTTGATAATAAAAAGTAAATAGTACTTGGTAATTTTTTTAAAGTTAATTAAATTATTAAATAGAAACACACACACACATACACCACACACACACACACACACACACACACACACACACACACACACACACACACACACACACACACACACACACACATATATATATATATATATATATATATATATATATATATATATATATATATATATATCCTTTTCACTTATGTACTTAAACAAGAATCTTACTTGGTATTTATGCGAGTACTTTCAAAGACTGGTTAATGTCTCCATCCTCGGGCATACTCTCGAGGATGGAGACACTAACCAGTCTTTGAAAGTACTCGCATAAATACCAAGTAAGATTCTTGTTTAAGTACATAAGTGAAAGTGATAAGTGTATACAAGAAAACAGTGTTGCATAATCTATAAATATATATATATATATATATATATATATATATATATATATATATATATATATATTTGATATTTTACGTTATCCATTGTTTTTCCTTTGCACTGACTTTTATTTATTCCTAATTTTTCAAATTAAAACCTGTTTTTTTAAAAATTATACCTTTCGGTTTGTTTCGTTTGCTATATTGACAGAATAAGATTTCCAGTTGCTTTTTGAACCCAACAATCCATGCAGTATAATAATAGGTGCTAATTTTTCAGACTTTTTCAATCCTTTTTCAGTTAGAGGTTCATGTAAGTTGTATGCCAAATCTAAAACGTCTTTTCTAGAAAACAGTTTGCATTTTTAATTTCTTACAGTAATTAATATATTTTAAAGTAAAATATTTTAAAGCAAATACTCTTATATTTTTAGGTAATTTTTTAATATTTTATTCTTAGTTCTATTATTTTATTAAAATGATATATACTAAACAGGAATGATGGATAAAGAAAATCCTAATAGTATGAACAAGAACAATAATAATGTGAAATATTTTTATAATTTTACAGACATCGTTTATCTGTCATTAGATAGTTATAGAATGCCTAGTTCTGTTATATTATGAAGTTTTCTTGAATAAAGTATCTGGAATGGTGGATAAAGAAGAAAAGAGTTTAATATTAAGTAAATCCTAGCAGTAAATACTAAAACAATTTAGAACTAATTTTAAAAATACTTAACTAAGTGAATAAGTAATTTTTTACTTGCTGACGCGTTTCAAAACATTCGTTCCTTTTACGAAGCTAACCCTCTACTGGACGGCATTGGGTAGTTGTAAAGGCTGTAACGGGAATGGATTTATGATATGGAATGGGTGGGTTGTTTGAGTTGTGTGTCATATAATAGAAAAGGCTGTTGGATTCAAAGTGTGTAAAATTAGTTTAATCAGTGAATTCAAGATGATTACATCAAACAACTTCAATTTAGAACTGTTATAAAGAAATGTTTTGTTGTAATAACTGGGTCATTATTATTGTTTTTTTTTTAATAAAAAGAACAAAATACTTTCTATAGACTTTCTAAAAAAATATTAAGTAATAGAGTAATTAAGTGTTTGTGAATTGTTGCACTGTATGGTGTTGTAACCCGGACTTTATCGGAAAAACTTTTAAAAAATTATTTAAAGAAGAATTAAGTGTATTTGTATTGGAGGAAAAATTTCCAAGAGGGCCTAAAGAATGGAAAGAGCTGTGACATTTAATAAAACATTAGCTTATATTTTTATTTAATGTCTGTTAATAACTATTAATTTTTGTATATAATCTAATAATTTTTTATATTAAAAAAGCAAAATTGTCTGTAACCTATCATTAGCCTATATAAAAAAATATTAGCTACGACATCTCCTAAGAAAAATCAGTGTTAGGATGAAAGCTATAAGCTAGGAGAAAAAAACAAAAGAATAGTGTGGTGTGGACCAGAAAACAAACGATTTAAATAACATATCGTCTATTATTTAAAAAACAAATGAGAAGGCAGAAAAGAGGAATGTTGTGTATTCAGAGGGGAACTCAAGGATAAAATAAAAAGCTATAAGGAAATAAATAAATAGAGTGTAGACAGTTATTAAAATAAACCTGACAGGGGTTATGGAAACCTGAAGGGGTCATCAAATCAGACTACCTGATTCTGGGAATGAAGGCCTAAACAATCCTTTTATGACAACAAAGGGTCACTTATTTCTACACAAGACAATGGGTGGAAATTACAGAGGTAAACATTTTGATGGCTCCTTTAGATTGTTTAAAGACCTTTTTGTTTAAAGCAGCTCAAATTATATTAACTGTAGGATCCAGCACTGTTTGTAATTTTATCATTAATTAATTAAATATTTGTTACTATTACCATTCATAAATTCAAAATGAACATTAAACGTACATTACATTCATTGCTGAATGAATTATTGTAACTAATAAATAAGATTATACAAATAGGATACACTATCCTAACTGAAAAATGAATATTACATGAGTAGTATATTTTCTTAGAATCAGTCTTCTTTTGGGGATAAAAATAATTTATTGCACAAAGAAAATTTTCAAACAATTCCTTTTTGTTAAAATCGGTACTTCTACAGACTTATTCAACAAGATAACTTTAGAATGTACTTGCCGCCATCCCACTTATAATTCGCTACATATCGTGTTTAATTTTTGCCCAGTGGCTTTCAATCAATTGCGTGTGTACATTCCGATCATTTGGCAAAACCAAA
Organism: Prosapia bicincta; assembly: GCA_036971475.1. Classification (NCBI taxonomy): domain Eukaryota; kingdom Metazoa; phylum Arthropoda; class Insecta; order Hemiptera; family Cercopidae; genus Prosapia; species Prosapia bicincta. The sequence goes on from JBAIZL010000008.1 coordinate 38,342,839, forward strand.
TTCAATGAGCGGTTCACTGTTTTATGAGTGAATCCATTTTGTCCCAGAGAATTGTATCCCCTTCACGTATCGGTTATGACAATTGTTCCCGCTTCTGCATTCTCATTTATAGCAGTTAATAATACTTGTGTATCCCTTTTGTTTACAATTTTTAAAAACACTTTATTTTGCCTGTCTATGCCATCAACCACTCAATGAACCTTGCTTAGTTACCCGCAATTATATTTTATTTTGCCAAACACACTCTCATTGACTTCAACAATTTTCCCTTCACCTCCAGTTTTATAAGAATTTTCAGTAAGCCATAAAGAAAGAATTTCTCTGAAAGAGTTTATCAGCTTTCTTGCTGTTGGTAGCGACAACCATCTCTTTCACAATCACCGAAAATGGATATTTTAAAATCCAGGCACATAAGACTGATAAAAGAGTGATGGGAAGAATGCTCGCAAGTCCGAACACAGTACTGTCATGCTCGTGTTCTTTTTTTACTCTGCACATTTTCACCCCACATATATAAATCAAGCTCCCTATATTTCCATAATTAATGTGCATGTTGCCTCCCACACTAGAACAGTTTGTTGACTTTTTCGCCAGTTTCTACTCTAGACAACAGTTTTTAAGACCTCTATTTGCTATGAAATTTTTTAATTTTTTACTAACTGTAGAACTGCACTAAACCAACAACAACTATAAATTTACAGAGTACACAGAGTCGTACATCCACTTATTAACTGGACTAAACTACCCACTAAAAATCCTTTAGGCAACTAGAAGGGGCTACCATGGTTGGGTATTCCCCAAGACATCTATGATTAGACAAGATGTATAGGAGCAGGTAGAAACCTGAAAGGAAGGTTAGGAGCAGGTAGAAACAGGAAGTCAGATACCATAACCCAAATAAAGTGAACAAAGTTAAATTTAGATAAGTTTTTATAGTTTTACCTAATAAATTGTGTATATTTTCTGAATTTAAAAATGTAGGAGTGTTTAAAATTTTAAAGTTTTTTCTGCTTTTGATTTTAATAAAAGTTGTAAATAAATTATTGAAATAGTTTTTATCTTTAATGAAAAAAGTTGGTTTTCTGAATGTAGTAATGAAATTTTTTAAAGTTATGTCCAAATCAAAGTGGCAGTTTACACTGTGGCTAAATGAAAGTCATACCATTAGGTATTACAAAAAAAAAATAAAATAATAATAACAAACTGAGTATTTTTAGAAAGTAATTACTGGTTTGTACAAGTATTTATACATTTACTTGTCTGTAAAAATCATAAACATAATTAAAATGCTAGTAAATTTAAACTACTTAACTAACTGAATACATAATTGCTTACTTGCTGACGTGTTTCAAAACGTTTGTTCCTTTTACGAAGCTAACCCTCTACATTTTGAAATGCGTCAGCAAGTAAGCAATTACGTATTCACTTAGTTAAGTAGTTTAAATTTAGTTTAATCAGTGAATTCAAGATGATTAGATCAAGAAACTTCAAAATGCTAGTGTTATTGTACTTATTATTTACCTTGAATAAAATAAATAAGTTAATTACTTAAATCTAAAAAGAATTTATCAGTGAAATGTAAAACTTACTTTGCATAAGAAGATAATTTTAATAAAGCAAAAGCACTTATTACTATATATTTATACATGTTTCTATTATTAACTGAACTGTAAAAATATTAGACTGCTGATGCTGGATAAATAAAATTATCTACTATCATTACTGATCTGAAAATGATAATATTCATTGGCTTTGTGGAAATGTCTAACTCAGTGCAATGGAGATAATACTGTCATTGTTTAGTTTGATTAAAAACTATGTTTTAAGTGCCCTTTGATCTCTCCCATACATTTTAAAAGTTACAATATTAAAAAAATTCCACAATGTTTAGAGTAGCTTTTATGTGTGAAATCTTTTAAGAGTTGGTAAATATATGATTTCATTTTATTTTAATGAGTTAGAACTTCTACTGAACAACTATTAGTGGGTATCATATTGTAATAATAATAACCTTTTAGCAGTTTCTATACAGCTCTGAGTAATTAGATTGGTTGTTGAGCGGACAAAACAATATGGATGTGCACCAGTGAAATTGCATTATTTATCTCAGTATAGTAGAGAACTAACAGTGAGATACAATTGTAAAGTGAATACATTAAATTAATCAATTTTACTTTAGTTTATTAAGTTAATTAAGCTTTACCAAAAGTAATGGACTACAAAATTCAAGGCATAAAATTCAACTAGTGATTCAATGTTTTTAAAAACAATTTTACAATAATTTATCTACTGTGTTAACAAGGAACTGTTCTTATTTTTTATTATTTATGTTGGTTACTATTTTATTTAATGTTTAGACATTTGCAAATAAAAATTGTTTTGAAAAAAGCTGAAGAGTGTTTATATTGGAACAGAATTGTTTAAAAAGGGTCAGAAATGATTTTGTGAAAAATTTCTAAACAAGTACACATCAAACAAATAATTAATTAACTTTTTGTTTAAAATTTAAAAATATCAGCGTCCTTGTGTAATTTTAAATCATCGAAGAGTTTAATTTTTATTACTTTATACAATAAGTTTGTATATAAGTTCTTGCAAGAACAGGTTAGTGGTAGAAATTGGTGTGCATATTAATTGATAGTCTTTATGTGTTATCATGATATATCCCACCCAAAATTCTAAAGTAAAAACTTTTTACAAGTAATTTTAAAACTAAAAACACTAGACAGTCAATTGTTTATCATGTTAGTGGTTTTTAGTTAACGGGTGATTGTTTTTATTTAAATACATTCTAAATTGGTTTTTTAAATAAATGGATTTTTTCTTTTACCTTAGTTTAAAAAAAGTATTTTTAAGTTTATAAGTTTTAATTATATCTCCTCACCAAAACCATTTCTTGGCTTTGCCACTGTGTTTACATATTTCAATTAAAACCATAGAAACTACAGATTACATCGTCAGTTAATTAATTACAACTGACATATAATTACAATGCTCTAGATACAGAAATTCATTTTTAGTAGTTTAATGGTTTTAAAGTAGCTAGTTGTAAGCATCTTCAATTCACTGATTAAACTAAAATTAAATGATACTTAACTAAGTGAATAGATAGGGCTTACTTTCTGAAGCGTTTTGAGACAATTGTTCCTTTTATGAAGCAAAGCCTCTACTCCTTAAAAGGCTCGGAAAAAGGAACGATCGTTTCGAAACGCGTCAGCAAGAAAGCCACACATATTCACTTAGTTAAGTATCATTTAATTATAGTTTCATGGTTTTATTCGAGAATGTATTATGATATTAGGCAATATTTTTTTCACCACCAAAGCCTATTTTTGAAAGACCAGAAAAATTAAGCAGTGATTTGACAATGGTCAAGTGACCGAAAGGAGCCTTATCACACAAGGTAAAATTATTGCACTTAGTGGTGGAAAACATTATTTACAAGTAATAATAATAACTTCATAAAGTCAGTGCAACGGAAAAATAATGGACAACATGAAATATCATGTTATATATATATATATATATATATATATATATATATATATATATATATATATATGAAGTTAATATATTACTATTGTAAGTAATTTTATCCACCATTAAGTGCAATAATTTTACCTTGAGTGATGAGGCACCTTTCGGTCAATTGACCATTGTCGAATCACTCGAGTGATTCGACAATGGTCAATTGACCGAAAGGTGCCTCATCACTCAAGGTAAAATTATTGCACTTAATGGTGGATAAAATTACTTACAATAGTAATATATTAACTTCATAAAGTCAGTGCAACGGAAAAACAATGGATAACGTTAAATATCAAGAATTTAATACCTACCAAGGTAAACAACTGTACCGTAAATATCTTAACCTAAAAATCAAACTCCAGAATTGCATCAACAGAGTGATTCGACAATGGTCAATTGACCGAAAGGTGCCTCATCACTCAAGGTAAAATTATTGCACTTAATGGTGGATAAAATTACTTACAATAGTAATATATTAACTTCATAAAGTCAGTGCAACGGAAAAACAATGGATAACGTTAAATATCAAGAATATATATATATATATATATATATATATATATATATATATATATATATATATATATATATATATATATGTACCTACAGCTTTTATTCAAGAGCTAATGAATGAATTGTTTTAAAGGTTTTCGAAAGCTAAACATGATTAATGTTTGGTAATAGCTGTTTTGTTAATGTCAACAGTGGTTTCATTTACAATTAGTGGTTTTTGTCTTCTATTAGAGGTTATTTGAAAGTTATGTTTAAATAATTTTCAAATAAAATTTCCTACATATTAAGAAATATCATATATTTGATTAAATTATGAGAAAGTATATGATTTTGTGAAACAGCTGTTTTTATTATTCATAGGTTATATTACTTTTTTATTATTTGCATTTTATTTGTGTTGACCAATTTCCCTTTACCTACGCTTTCTGCTCCATACAATTACTTATTTGGAATTTTGTTTATTTCTGACCTTAGCTAGGGCCGATTATACCTTCAGTTCCATATATTTCAACATCACATAGCTTTGGCTTACTCTATTTAAAATTAAGTTATATAAAATTGATAATTTTATCCATATTGCAAGACAGTGGTTAACTGTTTCAGTGTGTGTGTGTGTGTGTGCGTGTGTGTGTGTGTTTGTTAAGTAAAGGTTTTAAGGTAGGTATAATGTAACAAAATAAAACATTTATTTAAGAAATTTAAATTACAACATTCACACATTAAGAATACTGCCTAAGCAAGACGTAGTTTGTAGAAGTGTTTATGCTTCTTAGCAACACCATTGACCTGACTTATATGTTGGCATAAATGGAAGATAAGAAGTCCATGTCAACCTGCAACAAATATAAATACACTGAAATCAGAAAAACATTCTATAAGATAGTAGTTGGCCACTGTTAAAAGTCAAAGTTGTAATTCATAAATTATTATTAGAGTATATTTTTTAATCAATTTTAACATATTGAAATTTATATTAAAAAATATAGTCCTTTTACTTATATGTCCCTGAACTGTGTCTAACTTTTGATTTTATAAACATTTTGGCCACCCCCAAGCATTATCAATAGCACACGTTTCCCCAAAATGACTATAATTATTCTCTCTCTCTCCCCCCTCTCTCTCATATATATATATATATATATATATATATATATATATATATATATATATATATATATAAATATTGCAATATGTTTTCTTATGTATTAATAAAGAACTAAGTCAAAATACAAATACAAGAATTATAATTTAATTTACAATTATTTGTAAATTCAATTACAATTCTTGTATTTGTATTTTGACTTGGTTCTTTATATATATATATATATATATATATATATATATATATATATATATATATATATATATATATTGAACATGGTGATTCATTTCCTGTAATATAGCAAATGAATAAAAATATTTCAAATACAAGAATGTAAGCGAGTTGCAGCATCTCCTTCTTCAACTGTTGTTGGGTTCACCTTGTCAATGCTGGATGAGATTCTAGCAAAACGTCGGAACTGTGATTTTAAGCACTGCAGAATCAACGGATGTACTCCAGATAATAACTATTCATCATATTTTTCCATCTGTGAAGGAATACGTATCAGCATATATATATATATATATATATATATATATATATATATATATGAAGTTAATATATTACTATTTTTGAGTAATTTTATCCACCATTAAGTGCAATAATTTTACCTTGAGTGATGAGGCACCTTTCGGTCTTTGACCATTGTCGAATTTGAGTGATTCGACAATGGTCAAAGACCGAAAGGTGCCTCATCACTCAAGGTAAAATTATTGCACTTAATGGTGGATAAAATTACTCAAAAATAGTAATATATTAACTTCATAAAGTCAGTGCAACGGAAAAACAATGGATAATATTAAATATCAAGAATTTAATACCTACCAAGGTAAACAACTGCACCGTAAATATATTAACCTCAAAATCAAACTCCAGAATTGCATCAACAAAATACAATTTAATAAAAAATGCCTAACTCTTAATATAACACCAAAATACGCAAAATTACACATAAAAAATAAACAAAACACTATTATCAATAAAGCAACAAAAATAGCAGAATCACACATTATTAAACAAAACATTAAAGCTGCCTACCATAAAAAAAGCCAAATCAATTTACAACTATACACAACCAATTTGGAATTAATGAAAACTTTTGACACTCTCACACCTATTATTCACGAAAAAATACAACAAATTATAATAAAACATAAAACAAACACTATTAACAGACAAAACAAAAAAATCGAAAATTTATCAAAACAACTTAACCTAAAAAATAGCCTAGCACCAATCCACACATCAAAACAACAACATAACCTAAAAAATAGCCTAGAACCAACCCACACCTCTAACAATAATAAATTCATAAACTTAACTAAAACAGAATTTACTGAAAAAGAAAAAATAATAATAACAAATTCCTTCAAATATAACCTACCTAACTTCAACAAAAAACAAATAATAAAAAACCTAATAGTTGACACAGAATCTAACATCCACAAAATTACCCACCAAAATACTGAACACATAAGAAATAACATTAATAATAAAATTAACCTAATAAAAACGGAAAAAAACAAAAAAACAGAACAATATATTAATAAAAAAGAAATTATAAAACTCAGAGAAAAACTAGAAAACAACGATTACTTAATATTAAAATCAGATAAAACAAATACTCCAGTAATAATAGAAAATACCAAATATATCGATTCAATGACTAACTACATAAAAGAAAATAAATACGAACAAATCCCAGACCCAACTAACAAATACCTTATTACAATAAAAAACTTAATAGTCACTCACCGTAACACCCTAAACTATAACAATAAATTAAAATACCACACAAGATTATACCCATTTAAACCATGCGCACCCGTATTATCAGGGATACCTAAAATCCATAAACCAAACACACCATTTAGACCACTAATAAATTTCACAACAGCACCATCTTACATAATCGCAAAAATTCTAGACAAAATCCTAAGGTCTAAAATACACAAGTGATTCGACAATGGTCAAAGACCGAAAGGTGCCTCATCACTCAAGGTAAAATTATTGCACTTAATGGTGGATAAAATTACTCAAAAATAGTAATATATTAACTTCATAAAGTCAGTGCAACGGAAAAACAATGGATAATATTAAATATCAAGAATATATATATATATATATATATATATATATATATATATATATATATATATATGAAGTTTCATATATAATTTATATATATATATGAGTGATTCGACAATGGTCAAAGACCGAAAGGTGCCTCATCACTCAAGGTAAAATTATTGCACTTAACGGTGGATAAAATTACTCAAAAATAGTAATATATTAACTTCATAAAGTCAGTGCAACGGAAAAACAATGGATAATATTAAATATCAAGAATATATATATATATATATATATATATATATATATATATATATATATATATATATATATATAGAGAGAGAGAGAGAGAGAGAGAGAGAGAGAGAGTATGTAAGAGGGAGAGTGTGTAAGAAATGCAGGTATTGAAAGCCTTGAACCTGACTTCTGGAAAGTCTAGGGTTGAAGAATACAAAGACCACATACTTATTTTTTGTGTGGCAAATCATTAAGCCTTGATGAGCCTCGGAGTTGGTCTGTACATGTAAGTATGAAGGAGCGGCATCTGTTGAAAAGATGTGGGAATCTCCATTAACTTATTAATATACATATATTCCTCAAATGCATTACATTTATCTACCATAGAGATCTTACTTACAAATGGAAACCCAAATTACTTGAAATAGATCCAAATCTTGCTAAATATATTCTTGTATTTAAACCATATTTAGTCTTTGATAGAATATTAAAAGAATAGGGATTTTCTGTTAAACCTTATCTTTTATTTTATATTTCAGATGGTAATGGTTCCATAGTGATTTTCTACTTAAAATATAAAAGGAAAGAAAGCGTAAGGTTCAGTGCCTGGTGACATCTAGATTCCTTCTGACTGAAAAAATTTATCTAAAAGGTATTTTATTTGTAAGGATAATGAGTACTACATTATTTTTAGTTATTGGTCCATAAAGATAGAATTAATTTAAATTCTAAAGAGAGGAATGATTATCCAGGTTTTCCTGTTTGGAGATTAGATTTCAATGATTCCAATGATTTCAATTAGCCTGAGTAAAGATTTGTTGTAAAAGTTCTCTATTTATTGTAGGCAGTACTTGTAAGCTTGTCCCAAATTTTTGTTATAACATCTAGAAATATTTTTTTTTAGTTTTTCAGTCTATAAATGTATTTAAACAATTTTTGAAAATCAGTGATTTCTTGGTTTTCAAACATTGTCGTCGAAACTAGTGTGTTTTAATAGACTAGTGTGTAGTGAGATTTAGAGTAAACGGTTTTAATTTTTACTGTTGTGAATTGTTCTCACTAGCTAAGCTCTAATTAACTTGAGTTGTATTAGAGTTACGGTCTGAAATGACAATGGAACACATCTTCTGAAATGGCCGTCCTCAACGATCATTAAAGTAAATGCTACTATAGGCAAGTGCAACATATGTACAAGAGGTTTTGGTTAGAATTTTTGTTTACCATTTAACAGTCAACTGTAATGATTACACCTTAATGAGTGAGTAGATAAGGAAACTGCTAGTGTATTATCCTTTTCCTTCAGTAGATAACAATCATTGACCAAAAATCATACTTTGATGCAGAAATATAACTCGTTGTCTTATAGACTGCGCACACCTATTGAGATCTAGTAAATTTATGAATGTTATTGTCTTGGTTAACTCCAAATAAGCAATATAGTTAAGAACCTATCAATAGCATAAAACATCAAAAGTGGTTAATAAAACAAGAAAATTCATACAAATATTTGAGAATTTTTTAACAATAAAATAAGGTCTGTAATATCATATACTTTTTTTTACCATGGTTTAGAAATTTAAACAAGGCTTGAAATTACTAAGGGTTTGTAACAGAATCACATTAGAATCTATCCTTAAATTACATAACGCAGAGAGTATGGAGGATGTGTACATCCATCGTTAAGCATCATTATAGAGGGAGGAGGGAGTATGCAGTTCTGTTACGTAACTTAAAATTTGAGACACTGATGAAGATCGCCTCGGAGCGATCGAAAACGATCTGTCTCAATAAGTTTTTACAAATTTACAATATAAATTAAAGTTTGGTTAGTCATAAACTAATGTAAAAGTGATTAATTATGTTTCAACGAACGTAATGGACTACAAAATTCAAGAGTTAAAATTTCTGTTTTGACTACATCCAAATTTTTTTTTATATAATAAATAAACTGGTCCCATTTTAAGTTTTGAGTGAGTAAAATATAGTTATTAAAGTTACTTGTTGTAATCATCTTGAATTCACTGATTAAACTATAATTAAATAATACTTAACTACATGAATACTTGAGGGCTTACTTGCTAACGCGTTTCGAAATAATCGTTCCTTTTACAAAGCAAAGCATCTACTGGCGGCGTTGCACAAGTTATAAAGGTTGTCGGCATAAGATTTATGAGTGTATTGGGGTAGGTTATGTTGGTCTTTTACTATGTAATGAAACAGGGTGCTGTGGTGAAGGTAGGTGTTAATGGCGTTGATAAACCAAATTATTTTTAATCAGGAAAAAATAAAAATAATGTTATTCAAAGTATGTGTGGTCATTAATTATATTTTCTTTATCGGTTGGGTGATGGTTGTATATTTTGTATTTTTCTATAGTTGTTAGTTTTTTACTTTGGTTTAATATGTGGAGAATATTTAAACTAGAATTTATTACTAGTGTGTTTGTGTATGTGTGTTGCATGTTTTGTAGATGTGTTGTGTAGCTGGATTTTGGGTTTAGGTTGTTTATTTTGTTGATGTATTCATTGAAGCGTGTGTTGAATGATCTACCGGTTTGGCCAATATAATAGCTGGGCTACTCATTACATGTTATTTTGTATATACTAAATAGATTGTATGTATACACTAACGCAAATAAAATCTATTTAGATAAATAAATATGTATTTAAAGTACTCTATAAAGCTTCCTAATTACGAGCATTATTGGAGAAAAAATGTGAAGAACTGTAACCTTGAGGGAGGTATTGCCACAGTATACACTACGGCGATCAGGCAGCTTCTGCCTCTACAGACATGCACCACTGTCTTCATATATCAACTAAAGCGCCAGTTGTTACTTATCTGTGCTATCATATTCAGTCTGTTTTTATGGAGTTTGTTATGTATGTGTAACAATAATATTGCAGCACCAGTGTTGTCTGTCGCGACATACAGGACTACTCCATCGGAAGTGGAGTAGACTTTAGACAATGTTACAAAAGGGTTGATAACTCTGTTTTTAAATTTGTCACTCTTTAATAAAACAATATTTTCAATTCATGTTTAAATTATTATCGTCTTGACTTTATATATAACCTAAAGTTTATTTTGATTTTACAATTTCTGATTGTTCTCAAGTTCACATGAGGTCACGTATTAGAAACAAAAATTGTTTCTTATTTCTCTTATAATTATTTAACAAAATTATTATTAACTTTAATTTTATTAATATTATAATAATTATTGGCACAATTTATGTACTTCTTTATTGGCCTACAAATTTAATTATTCACTTTAAAATCGGCATTCAAAACCATGAACTCAACAAAGAAGGGGAGCCATCACTACATTATGTAACTATTGGGGCTACTACTATTATCGGTTTGTTATGGGAGGGGAGATTAAAATCATCCATTTTTGTGTTACATAATTTAGGGATCTCTAAATTTAGCTTCAAGTTATTGGACATTTTTTATAAGCAAAAGTTCAAAACCAAGGGAAAAAGAATTCAAAATTTATGAAAGTACACATTGTTTGAAAAATAAAACCTTCATGTATAACATTAGAGCTCTTTATTAGAATGTAAGAAAAAATGGGTTATAGGATATTGATGAGAGTGATTTATGGGTAACATTTTTTTACAAATATGAACTATGCAATAGCATTGCTACTAAGTATTTTCATAAATAATACTTTAGATAAATATTGTCTAGAAGTTAGAAAAATTAACTTACCTCCTCATCAGCCCCATGCCAATAGGGAAATCATAAGTATCTTTCTCTCGTGAAACCTTATCATCAGTCGAGAGCTTCATCTGATCTGCCCATGCAATCAATCCTCTTTCCTCAGGTGTACCTAATATCAAACATAAATTAATGCATTGGCAGCCTTACTGTTCTGATATTTGAAGGAATAATGAATAATGAGATTAGAAAGGAGGTAAAAGCATGGAAAATTTTAAGTTCATAATATAACAATGACAATATTGAAAACAACCCCAATACCACAATAATAATAAGAAATAACAGATAATACAAGTTATTTAAGATTAAACCCTTATGTACATCTCAATGACCATGTCATCATTATCAGACGGTCTTGTTACAAAGTTACAATCTAGCAAAAAAAAAGTTATAAACTAGACTGACACTGTGCTCTTGATACTGTATATTTCATAATAAAAAACCAATCTTTGGGATAAAAATAATTATTTTTCTGGTAATGTAACTTTACCTGGAATGAGGTTATCCAGTAAACATCCTATAACACCACCTAGAAGGATGCTTGTGCTTAGTAGCACTGTAACAACGCTGTCCACTATTTCGTTTCCAGTGTTTATGACGTCTGAATGGTTCACCATCCACTTTGACAAAACCTAAAGCAAGAAGAAAACTTATTGTTAAGAAAGTGAAGATAAACATTTCCTATTAATAAAAAAAGCCATTGCTAGAATCTTTGGTTGTTAAGATTTGTAAGAATAAGGGATTTAGCTCCTGATTAGGTTTTGTAATATATAGATCTTACAAGCCAAGCTGGAAACTACTATACAGAAGTAGAATTTACTAAACTTACCAATGAAAAAAAAATAGAAAATCCAATTATGTACAGGTTCCTTGAAGAGTTCAGTTCAACGTACTGCAGTGCGGATAGGCCTGAAAATAAGTTATATCATTAATAATAATAATATAATAATTAACTTTCTTTGGGATTAGCCTCGATCTTTACTCTAGTAAGTGATAGTCACTATATGGTTACTATCTATAATTACCATTCCAAGTAATTCCTTTCAGTTACTTTTTCTGTCCTTCAGCCTTATTTATGTATAAATTATTTGTGTTTATTTTTTGTAATTGTTTATTCACTTTTCATTTTTAAATAAATTAAATATTAAAAAATGTTTCCACTTATTAATAAATTTGTTGAGCATTGTGGACTAATTTTTAACTAAATAAATAAAGCCCACTAGCCACAATACAAAAATCTTTAGAAGTACTTCTGAAGATGATTACAATGTAATCGAAATGTACAGAAAGTAATTGTAATAAAGTTTTTTGTATTATGGTTAGTGGGTTTTATTTTCTAACCACTTATAAGTAAAAATTGAGTTGGCTTGAAAGTTAAGATTACAAATAAATAAATAACTACATAAAAATAACTGAATATAAGTAAACAAATAACTATAAAATTACAAAACAATATACTTTACTATTATATGTGTTTCAGTGACTTATGTAATCTTCGTCAGTAACACCATTACTAATTGCAGTTATATACTGTAGTAGTTCACTGATGTTGATGATGAAAAAAGTCATTGAAATGCATATGACAATAAAGTATATTGTTTTATGAGTTCATATTCAGTTATTTATATATAGCCACTTGAAAAATAGTAATTTGAATATCACATTGAAAAATATATAGGGAGGTCATCATAGATAAAATTACTCTATTAGACTATAACAGTATTATATTATTTATTTATGCGTGAAGTTTTATAGAAGGTGATTTTTGTAAAAGTTTCTACTGAAAAGCGTTTTAAAATAAATTCCAAACAAAGTAGAAAAAACTGAAATTTATGTTTGGATATTAAAACACAACATAGAGGCCATCAATTTAAAGTTTATACTAATAATAAAAAAGTATATATTACCATTTTTCAGTGCATATTATATGGGGCAGTGATAACATGTGTGGCCAGTATAAATTAAAAAATGGGCTGTGATAAATGAAAATGCAGACAGTGATAAAAAATATTATTTATCCAAAGAATTTAATATAATCTTAACTTATTACACTTTTGATATTACTTGTGACCAGACGTTTTGTTAACTAAAGGTTGTTGAATTGTTAACTTACACTTGGAGGAAACAATTTCGTCTTACGACTTCTTCAGCCTCGTATTTTTTCTGCTAGGATTGCTGCAATTGGTACCAATTTTTGAAAGTTAGAAGTGATGTGATCGAAGAGTATGTGTGTGATCTGTGCCGTGTTTGTAAATTTAGGATGTCATTTTTATGTGTTGCTATGTCTGTATATTTCATATTGTTCTAGTGTGTTTAATTTATTGCCTTTGTTGCTTGTGTGGAGGATGCTCATGCTACTTTCCATACTATTGCATCAGTGTTTAGTGTTCATGAGGAAAAGTCTGTTCGCAAGTAATCTATATGCATTTTTTCCTTTCTGAAAGATTTTACCTGTTGATTATGTAAAGTTCTCAGTTACATAGAAATGTGAAGCAATAGGTACTTGGGATTTTCCTGTGCTTACTTTTATAATAAATATATAATTTTGTCCTAATGCACACTTTGCATGAACAATAAACTTCAAGGTTTTCAGAACAATTTTTAAGGCTTATATTAAAAAAAAATATTTTCATCTGTATCTGAAGATAATTAAGTTGGAAATTTAGTGGAGAAGAAAAATAAGGGGGGCATCTTTACAGTGTGTTTGGACAGTATACAATTTTCCAACAATATCCTCAGTTTTGGATGTCTGTATATTAGGGAACCATATATTTTACGGTCCTGTGACAAATTTTAAATCTCCACTCTTGTGAAATTGTAGATCTTTTAATAAATCCATGTTAATGTAAATATCCCTTGAATTGTTTTATAATTCCCTGTATTGGTTTCAAACAATAAGTTTATGTATTTTTGTTCTGTTAATGTGTTTTGACCTTTAAATGTTTACAGTGTTGGGAATATTTACTCGATCTTTCTTGAACAGTTAATGTAGGTTATGTTCTGTTAACATTAACTTTACATTGGTGTAAATGTTTTTAGTGTTTGGAATTAAGTTTATGTATGTTGATATATCTTTTCACTTTGGAATTATGTTCAAGAATGTTGTCTGTGTATTTTTTAAAAGGTAAACTAAGGTTATGTTCTGTTAATGTTTTACTTATGTTGGTGTAAACATTTTAAGTGTTAGGAATTATGTTTAAGAATTACAGCTGTGTATTTCTAAAAGGTAAACTAAGGTTATGCTTTGTTAACGTTAAATTTATATTAGTGTAAACATTTCCAGTGTTTGGAATTAAGTTTAGGAATGTTTATATATATTTTCACTTTGGAATTGTGTTTAAGAACGGTAGCTGTATCTTTTTAAAAAGTAAACTAAGATTGTTGTGTTATTATTTAATTTATGTTGGTGTAAACGTTTTCAGTCTTTGGAATTATGTATAAGAATGTTACCTGTATATTTTTAAAAGGTAAACTAAGGTTATGTTCTGTTAACTTTCATTGTGTTGGTGTAAATGTTTTCAGTGTTTGGAATTAAGCATAAGAATGGTGGATATTAGTTTTGCACCGTTAGAGTTAGGTTACTTTCTTTTAAAGGTTAAATTGTGTTTACGTAAAAATTTTATTTTTATTCACTCCGATAATCTACGAACGTATTATTGAAAGATACCATCGTCTAGGTATTTATTTAGAAACCCACTTGAGTTACACAAGTATTAATGACGTCATGATGTCGAAACGCGCGCGTCTACAAATTCTCCTTAGCGGTTGGGGCGGGATCATTTAATCGGCTAGCCATGCTATCGCCTCATGTTGCATTATGGTCTATTATTTATATGTATAACGAATTTGTAATTTAAAACGTATTGTTTTTTTAAAACGTAGGGGACCAACTATACTGTAGCGAGCTGTATGTAGACATTTACCAAAGGCAGCTATCATGCCGAACATGACGCAAAATATTCCTCCCACAACAGGCTCCGGGATTATTATAAAAGCCGCACCGAACTTGTTGATCACTCCTTGGAGTAGCATCAGGACGCACGCGTACTGAATGACTCTGCGACTTCCCACCTGCAACAAAGTTTGCATGTAATTTGCGGTCCTTATGTATATGGCATGACTAAAGTGTAATAGCAGATACATGTGCAGGCTACGTCCACTAACGTTCCTGGGTTTCTAGTCATGTTTTATTGCTTTTACGTTTATTCGACCTTCAAGTATAACTTGTTAAGTACAAGTTTTTAAAACACAAATAAATACAAACAATAAAACTAAAACTTTTAAGTTACATTATTTCTTTTAAAGAATAATAATTTTTTTATTAGTATTAAAAATTCTGCTTTAGGTATTACAATACAGCTTATGATTTTGGTTTCATCTTTCATAATATTTATTAAATTGTATAATCCCCCCCCCACACACAAACAAACAAACAAACAAACACACACACACACACACACATACAAACAAACAAACAAACACACCCACACACGCACAAACACACAATTACCTTGGTCACTCCAATGGCGCCAACATTTTCTCCGAATGTGTTTGTACCGTTACCACTTCCCCATATCCCAGCCAGGAAAGTACCGAGCCCTTCTGTTCCTATTCCTCTATTTATGGCGTGCACAGGAGGAGGTGGTGCACCTGGAACAATTTGGTGCCACCAATGCATTTTAATTTAAATCTGTTAAAGAAGAAAGATAACAAAACTGTAATAGGAAAATTCAAGTTGCAAAATATGGAAATTATTAATAAATGTTTAGTAGACTACAATACACATTATTATAAACATTTTTATATGTACCCAATACGCTCATACTTTTATACTTTAACTTTGTATATTTGGGAGAGAAGCTTAATAAAGCGCAGGCTTTTAGAAGCTAATGAGAGAGAAGCTTTAATAAGCTCGGGGCTTCAGAAGCTAATGTGAGAGAAGCTTTATTAGGCTCAGGGCTTAAGAAACTAATTTAAGAGAAGCTTTATAAAGCTCGAGGCTTATAAACTAAAGTGTGAGAAGCTTTACAAAGCTCAGGCTTTTAGAAGCTAATGAGAGAGAAGCTTTTTTAAAGCTCGGGGCTTTAGAAGCTAATGAGAGAGAAGCTTCATAAAGTTCTGGGCTTTAGAAACTAATGTGTGAGTAGCTTTACAAAGCTCAGGCCCTTAGAAGCTAATGAGGAAGAAGGTTTATAAAGCTTGGGACTTTAGAAGCTAATGTATAAAAAGCTTTACAAAGCTCAGGGCTGTAGAAGCTAATGTGCGAGAAGCTTTATAAAGCTAGGGGCTTTAGAAGCTAATGTGAGAGAAGCTTTACAAAGGTCAGTGCTAGTGTACTAGCGGTTAAAGGTAATAAAAACTATACTATTGAAATAAACGACGTGTATTTCTTACCGCACATTTTGGCCACGGTTGGATAGTAGCTTATAGATTCGACGGTGCAAGCCAGAACTCCTGCCAACATGCCCAGAACTCCAGACATACTCACGGTGGGCATCCCCCATTGTCCTACAACAAACAGATTCCTTCTCTTTTTATACTGTAGGGGAAAGTTGGGTAAAACAGGGTAGTCGGACAGAACGGGGTACTTAGTTATGTAGGCCCAGTATGTGCTGCTATATTCCGGATTTGTAAGAAACTACTTTCAGTTAGATGGTAAGCCACATTGTAGACAGTTGGTGAGAATCCATTGTGTATGAAAGGCGTGTAAAAAATAGTTCTGTTTCATTTGGCGTTTTCAGATCTTCCTTCTTGAATATTTAATGATCTTTGGATCGAATTGTTGAGATCGTAACACAGGATAGAGAAACGGTAAGCATACTATTTTATACAGTATTTATTCTAGTTTCAAATAGATTAATTATTTTGGAATTTTGTTTGCTAATTGAAGTGATTAATTAGGTTTTGTGACGTAGTGCACAGTTGGACAAAACAGGGTGGCTGATGGTTTGACAAAACAGGGTACCCTGTTTTATCCAACTATTTTCTTTCTAATTATAGCCTGTATCTTTAGCGCTGTTTTAATAACTAGTTAATATTCTGTAGATATAAAGTTAATTTTAGTATGTTATTGTTGAGATTTTATATTAGCCTATATTATTTATATCTATTTCAGGTTATTAAATCTTTAATGGATATATTCCCCGAATATTTGTTTGATCCATCTCGAACAACAGATAAACAAGGTTTTGCCAGGTCTGCAGAACAGAGCTTAATTGACTCCACTACAATGAGTCCCAGTTCATCTAGCTGCCAGTCAGCGTTCGGAGTTTCACCAGCTGATATTCTTAAATTTCCGTCAGTAGATCAAGCAGCAGGAAGAAAGCGTTCTAGAGGTGGAAAGACAGCAATCCTTACATCATTTCCTTATAAAAGTCAGCTACTTGCTCAGCAAAATCAAGAAGAGAAAACTGGTAATAAAAGAAAGAGAGCAACCAAAAAACAGGCAACGGAAACAAAGATCACGATTTGGAAAAGGGAAGCTCGTCAAAAAGAACTTTATTCCCTGTCACAAAAATAAATGAATCAAGTAGCGAAGATGAAGAAGACAATGATGCCGCTTGTTTTTATTGTGACGAATTATATTCCATGTCGCTATCTAATGAGGATTGGATTCAGTGTATGAACTGCAAAAACTGGGCTCATGAACAATGCAGTGGCACTGACAAAAACGACACCACATTTGTTTGTGATTTTTGTGGCTAAAATGTTTATTAGTTTGATTAATTTTTATAGTTTTATTATTATTATTATTATTATTATTATTATTTAATTTCAATTCTAATCTTATAAGCACCACTCCCTGTCATAAGTAAGCTTTTATTGTAACCTACAGTAGGTAACTTTTTAAATGTTAATTTTTTTCTAGTTTTAATATGAATTATCAATTAATTCTATGCCTGTTTATATTAAATTTTATTTCTTAAGGTGTGTTATGTAATGTAAAATGAACAGTATTACTATAAATGTTCAGAAAAAATCAGTTCAAAATAAATAATCAACATTTTCACATGGAGTTAAATGCGTACCCGGTTTTATCCAACCGGTTGGACAAAACAGGGTGATTTACCATTTTGCAAATAATATTTTTTTTTGAAAAATGTGTAATTTAAAATCAAGTAAAAATGATTTTATTCTATTTAAGACACCATTAGTTAACTTTCTGCATGATAAATTTTAACTCAATTTTTATACTTAATCCTCTAGAAGCAATTAAATTCTAAGTACCCTGTTTTGTCCAACTTTCCCCTACCTATTAAGAGATGGTTGTTTAAATTATACTATACAAATTTGAAGCAGCCATCTCAAAGATAAGCAGTTTTGCTAAACTATTGTATATTTTAGATAAAATGTCTTTACTTTTATATCTATATAGTATTCTACATACCAAATACTTGAAACAAAATAATTGTTTACTTTGTTACTTTAGGACGTATAGATTGGTAGCGTGCATACAAAAAGGTTTATAAAACCTAGATTTTAGGTTTTGTGTTGTTTTTCACATAGTGTTAAGTAGTTACGAACTTTAGAAATTAAAAACTCTGTTATATATATATATATATATATATATATATATATATATATATATATATATATATGTATGTATGTATGTGTGTGTGTGTGTGTGTGTGTGTGTCAAAGCTTTTTGCAAACCACAGTGCTACCATTTTCAAGAACAAACTTATTCTAACAATAAACACAACTGACTCATGTTCAACATGCACTATTGATATAATTTATTACAATGTTGCCATATCATCTAAGATACTGAATATAGTATTATACTTTGACTCTATTGACTCTTTTTAAAAAAAGCCAGCACTATAGCTGGCTAAAAGCTTTCTATATTTTGTTTTGTTGTAAAAATACATTATATTTTTGTATTTCTATTAATATTGTACTATTGATTATTAATAACGGGAATATATGATATATTTTTATCATTATTATGATATAAACTATCTTGAATTCATAATATTATTTGTTTTCCTTTATATGGGTTTGGAATGATACGAAATTTGTTTAAAAACTGTAAAATATAAAGTAATTTATTAGATAATAAAAAAATTACATTTTAAAAGCGACTCTACAAAATTTACAAAGTAGAGCGTCTGTTAAGAAACGTCAATTTTGCAACCCATCAATTATCCCAATCGCCGAGCCACTATGAATAGATCAAAATTTTTGCTACCTAAACAATACGTTTACAATTGAATATGGGAAAGTAAACTAAGTTGGACTAGAATAATTTCCGTTAAATGTCGGCTATTTTTCGTCAGCACTAATTTTCGTGGTGACTAATTCTAGGAACTAAGTGTCGGGACTAAACGTTAATGGTAAATAACTTGTCGTCGTTGGTAAATGTTAGGTTAGTACAATGCGTTGATGATAAATGTCAGGACTATACGTCAATGGCAAATGTCGGCACTATGAGTCACCGCTAATTGTCAGAACTATGTGTCGATGGTATACGAGAAGATATTGCGCCGATGGTAAATGTAAGTACAATGCGGTGATAGTAAATGTCAGGCCTACACGTCGATGATAAATGCGGCACTATGAGCATCGTTGACTGTCAGAAATATGTGTCGATGGTAAATGAGAAGATATTTCGCCGAAGGTAAATGTAAGTACAATGCGGTGATAGTAAATGTCAGGCCTACACGTCGATGGTAAATGTCGGCACTATGAGCATCGTTAACTGTCAGAAATATGTGTCGATGGTAAATGAGAAGATATTTCGCCGAAGGTAAATGTAAGTACAATACGGTGACAGTAAATGTCAGGCCTACACGTCGATAGTAAATGTCGGCACTATGAGCATCGTTAACTGTCAGAAATATGTGTCGATGGTAAATGAGAAGATATTACGCCGATGTTAAATGTAAGTACAATACGTTGATAGTAAATGTCAGGCCTACACGTCGATGGTAAATGTCGGCACTATGAGTCACCGCTAATTGTCAGAACTATGTGTCGATGGTATATGAGAAGATATTGCGCCGATGTTAAATGTAAGTACAATGCGTTGATAGTAAATGTCAGGCCTACACGTCGATGGTAAATGTCGGGACTATGAGCATCGTTAACTGTCAGAAATATGTGTCGATGGTAAATGAGAAGATAATGCACCAATGGTAAATGTAAGTACAATGTGTCGATGGTAAATGTCGGCAGTTTGAGTTATCGCTAATTTTCAAAACTATGCGCCAATGGTAAATGTCAGTACAATAAGTCAATGGTAAATGTCGGTACTCTATGTCGATGGTAAATGTCGGCACTATGAGTCATCACTCATTGTCTGAGCTGTGTGCCAATGTTAGGCCTATATGAGAAGATGATGCGACGATACTAAATGTCGGGACTCTACGTAGATGGTAAATGCTAGCTCTATACGTTGATGGTAAATGTTGGAACTATGAGGTATCTTTAATTGTCAGAACTATATGTCGGTTGTTTCAAGAGCCCGGGTTCCCGGTCAAACCACTCTCCTTTGTGAATATAAACTTGAATCTCCTCGAACCCTGCTCCAAAAAAGAGCCTCAAGAAACAATCAAGAGGAAAGGAATGGAAACTATTGCCAAGATTTTAAAACCACACCTGGTCGCTGCTTACACCGACGGCTCTTCGAATTATGACTGCGATAGAGGTGGATCCGGAATCTTTATAACCTACCCTGATGGCCTATCTTCCAGACACAAAATTGCAGCAGGCAAAATCGCCTCCAACTTCACAAGCGAACTCATCGCAATCAAAGAAGCTCTGAGTATTTATCTCACTTGGACAACACTCAACCCCTCTGATGGCATAGTAATCTTCACGGACTGCAGATCTGCTCTTTAGGCCCTCCAAAAAGGAAATAGAAACCTCGCCCAAAAGATCAATACCCTCCTGTTCTTAATTGAGGAAAAGAAGAAGCTTTGTACGCTTCAATGGATCCCGGCACACGTCGACATCAAAGGGAACGAAGAGGCCGATTCTCTGGCCAAGGAAGCGAGGACCATCGAACCAGCCCTCGTGATTACAACATCTTCCGACGTAACATGCCGTTGCAAAACAGAAGCTCTGCCATAACAACCAAAGAAAATCATCACTTCCCGAGCTTAACTTCGACAGGGAAATAACAAAAACAATTGCCAGACTGAGGACAATGCACCTCAAAGACGTGAAAATCTTGCCTGATGGATCAAGAACATACCCTGAATGTAGGCACTGCCCAGGGATACAGCTTGATCCCGATCATCTCTTCAACTGTCCGTCCATCATTGCAGCACTATTTAAAATTGACTTAAACTGTTCTAGGGAGACCCTTTATACGGACAAAGCTGCAGATGTGGCTAGTGCAGTATTTCACGCCTTTGGACCCGTGTAACTGTGCTCTCTCTACATTTCTCTGAACACTTTTTCCCCCTTTTTTCTTGTTTTTATTGCACTTGTCACACGACAACAACAACATATGTCGGTTGTATATGAGAATAAAATGCATCGATGGTAAAAATGTCATAACCATGTGTCGATGTTAAATGGCAGCACTATACGTCATTGCTAAATGTCAGTACAATAAGTCAATGGTAAATGTCAGGACTATGAGTCATCCTTAATGCCAGGTTTGTGAGTTGGTGGTAAATGTTGGGGCATGCCTCAACGTCAGGATTACGCTAGGCGGTAAATATCGGAACTACGTATTGACGAAAATATCGTGGCTGTGTTAGTCCTAGCTGGCATTTAAAATTATTACTATAAACTACAAGGTTTCTTCTGAAACAGTTTATCTTTCTATCCAAATGTTTTTCCTCTCAGACCACGACACTAAAAAGTCATTTAAGTACATTATGTGTCTATTTATGTATTCACATTTTATGCTTGAAACGTTTTCATTGTATTCACCGTGAGGTACATACCTGGATACGGGATTCTAAACCATGATGAATCCTCCAGAATCTTTAGTTTTACGTCCGTCCTGGCTGGATGACCTTCGGGAAGGATACCTTGCCAAGTCAGAATTGCACAAATTCCCCACATAATTATAATCGTCAGTAAAACCTGTACAGATATTTTACAAAAACATTTCTAAAGATTGGTGGTTATATTTTTGAAAGAATAAGCTAAGTAGTGGTTTTTGCCACTGAACTTTAAAATTAATAACATCAATATTCTACAGCGTTAAACTATATTACAATACATTCATAAATAGGGACACAAGTAAGTTTAGAACTAATTCATTTCTATTTTAAATTAGGATTTTTATGTATTATAATGTGTTATAATTGTGTTATAATTATAAGTTAAAATTAGAAAGAATTTCCCTGAAAAGGTAGAATAACCGTCAAGGACGTATCCAATTACTCGTACAGGTGGCGGGTTAGGATTGGCAGGGTTACCATGTTTGTAACTAAACGTACCACCACCTGCTACTTGTATTCCCATCGACATTTTTTCTGTAAGAGAAGTCAACTTTCAAGGTCTAAAGAACGGATTAGCCCAGTCTAGGATCAAGTCCCTGAGGGTCCGGCCCTTATGTAAGACCGACCAAGAATGAATAAAACACCCGATTGCACTACTTGGACCAAACTAATCAGACGGGGTACTGAAACATTTAATTGTGTTAAGTACAGGGCCAGCAATTAAACCTCCCTAAATTTAATAGGTAGTTACAAAAAAAAAATGACAGATACAGAAAACATAATTTAGTGCTGAACAATGAATAGTAAGCCATTTTACATTGCTTCGTTTCAAAAATTATATCCGCTAAATGACGTCATCCATTGTTGATACATTGACGAAGTCTTTCCCGGAAGTTCTTCATAGTTTTTTGTGTCATTTCCCTTGGAATGGCTGCCACTTCCTGAGTGATTGGCTCTTTAAGTGCTTAGAGATTTGTGGGACGATGTTTGTAAATAAACAGAATGCAAATTCTGTTTGCTTACAGTACCTGATGAGTGGAAGTGAGCCTCATCCAAAGAAATAAACAAAGCACCAGGGTGAATGTTCTGAAGAATTTTCTCACACACAGCTCTCCGAGTTTCAAAATCGTTCCCACTTAATTGCTGGGTAACCATCATTTTGAATGGGTGCAAATTAAGCTTTCTATGGACAATTCTTCTTACACTCCTATCGGATAATCCCAGGGCAGCTGAATGTTTAAGTGCTGAGCGCCTTGGAGTTTTTTGGAAGGACGATCTCATATGCGCCACATCTTCCGGCGTTGTTGCAGTCTGAGGTCGGCTAGTAGCTTTTTTTAGTGCTGAACCTGTTAGTCTATAGTCTGACACCCACAGTTGAATAGTTTTCCTATCAGAAACACGATCATGTCGGCCAAGTTCGAATCGAATACGAAACGCTCTCTGAGCAGCAATCACAGAACCACCGTTACTAATAAACTCTTCTACAACAACGCACGATGCTCACTAAGCCAAGCCATGATGCACACTGAAAATGGCACGTACACCGCTTTGAAACAATACCCACACCACACCATTGCTACCACTACGACTCACACAACGGTTTCTTCAAATACGGGAGGTTTTTTTGCCGGACCCTGTATAAAAGGTTTATCTGCAGAATGATTGTTGCCAAATGAGTCTGACACACAGATAGGACCAGTTAGCACGGCCTGGGATGACTCATCCACGAGAGCAATCTGTGAAGGAAGCGCCGCTAGCGCCACTGAGCGCAGCTTTGTTTTAATCCGCCCAGCCCTCGTGACAGTCGGCCTCTCGCGCGCGCCGTCTTTTGTTATTAACAAATCATAATTCAGTTTCCTTTCCTTTTTACATAGGACAAGGAATTGTAGCCTTAATAAAACTGCAACAAATTATGATGAATTTAGGGCGAGAATTTGAAAGGCCGCTTGTGTATTTATCAAATCATTGTACATTATAATTTGTTATAGTATACAAAAGGATAACGTTTTGTTGCATTTCTTTATATAAATAGGAATAATTACTACAAAATTAATACAAAATACGTGGAAACTTACTGGAAACAATTTAAACAAATTGAACCATATAATGTGGAGCCCTCGTTCTTTGCTGTACTTGATGGAGGGAACTTTAACATTGGTCAGAACCTGCGAGAAGATCGTGAGTAGGATGATGGTACTAAAACACAGAAGAAACGTTATATTATTTTCCTACTTTACTTTCATTCATACACAACTTATATAAGAAATGTGTTTATAAAATGTTTAAATTAGTAAATAAGAATACAGCCATAAATATTTGAAGCGGTTTTATTTTGAGACTAGAACTTCTATTTAATACATTGTAATATTTATAGCAACAGATTTAAACATATTTGTGTGTGTTTATCACTGTTCAAGATTTTTTTATAAATGCTAAAGAGGAAATAAGTTTTTGTTTTTTTTTTCAGACACAAGGCTTTTAAAATGGGAGTAAACACCAAACGCGCTGTTATTTTATGACCTATTTTTACCTTATTTTTCAGTCGATGATATAAATTTCAGTTTTATCATCGAAGAGAAACCTATGATATAAATTGATGTTTGTGTGTGTACATATAGATGACCGAATTTATACTGTCATTCTGCCCTCACAGAAATAGAAACGAATATAGCAAACTATCACTGTTTTCACAGGGTTATTTATTCTCTCCTCATAGAAGTAGAAACCTTATAGGAAGTTATCACATTTTTCATACGGTAACATATTGGCTCTTCATAGGAGTAAAAACTTTATATGGAGCTATCACATTTTTGATACAGTCACATATTGGCTCCTCATTGAAGTAGAAACTTTATAGGCAGCTATCACATTTCTCATACGGTCACTTATTGGCTCCTCGTAGGAGTAGACACTTTATAGGAAGTTATCACATTTTTCATACGGTAACATATTGGCTTTTCATAGGAGTAAAAACTTTATAAGAAGGTATCACATTTCTCATACGGTCACTAATTGGCTCCTCGTAGGAGTAGACACTTTATAGGAAGTTATCACATTTTTCATACGGTAACATATTGGCTTTTCATAGGAGTAAAAACTTTATAAGAAGGTATCACATTTCTCATACGGTCACTAATTGGCTCCTCGTAGGAGTAGACACTTTATAGGAAGCTATCACATTTTTCATACGGTTACATATTTGCTCCTCATATGAGTAGAAACGTTATAGGAAGTTATCACATTTTTGATGCAGTCACATATTGGCTCCTCATAGGAGTAGAAACTTTATAGGCAGCTATCACATTTCTCATACGGTCACTTATTGGCTCCTCGTAGGAGTAGACACTTTATAGGAAGTTATCACATTTTTCATACTGTAACATATTGGCTTTTCATAGGAGTAAAAACTTTATAAGAAGGTATCACATTTCTCATACGGTCACTTATTGGCTCCTCGTAGGAGTAGACACTTTATAGGAAGTTATCACATTTTTCATACGGTAACATATTGGCTTTTCATAGGAGTAAAAACTTTATAAGAAGGTATCACATTTCTCATACGGTCACTAATTGGCTCCTCGTAGGAGTAGACACTTTATAGGAAGCTATCACATTTTTCATACGGTTACATATTTGCTCCTCATATGAGTAGAAACGTTATAGGAAGTTATCACATTTTTGATGCAGTCACATATTGGCTCCTCATAGGAGTAGAAACTTTATAGGCAGCTATCACATTTCTCATACGGTCACTTATTGGCTCCTCGTAGGAGTAGACACTTTATAGGAAGTTATCACATTTTTCATACGGTAACATATTGGCTCATCATAGCAGTAAAAACTTTATATGGAGCTATCACATTTTTGATACAGTCACATATTGGCTCCTCATTGAAGTAGAAACTTTATAGGCAGCTATCACATTTCTCATACGGTCACTTATTGGCTCCTCGTAGGAGTAGACACTTTATAGGAAGTTATCACATTTTTCATACGGTAACATATTGGCTTTTCATAGGAGTAAAAACTTTATAAGAAGGTATCACATTTTTCATACGGTCACTAATTGGCTCCTCGTAGGAGTAGACACTTTATAGGAAGCTATCACATTTTTCATACGGTTACATATTGGCTCATCATAGCAGTAAAAACTTTATATGGAGCTATCACATTTTTGATACAGTCACATATTGGCTCCTCATTGAAGTAGAAACTTTATAGGAAGCTATCACATTTGTCATACAGTCACATATTGGGTACTCATAAGAATAGAAACTTTAAGTGAAATTATCAATATATTTAATTTAAAAGTGAAAACGAAAATGATCCAGCAGTACACCTACCCTCCAGAAATGGCCCATTGTTGGGAAGCGGCGGATGCAGCATTCTCAAACAAAGACAACCCTACGAGCGAGACGGTTGGCACTATTGTCAGAGGCGTAACGAGCTTCAGTAACGTACCCATCACACCTGCAACACAACCGGTTACAACTTATATAAATATTGACATACGAACCTGACTTACGTGTTATACGAAACATGTTCTTACATGTTGATTTTTGCTCTTTCGACGGTAAATGCAAGAGTGGATTTTCAGTGTCGTCAACAAGAATTGAACTTATGAGCTGTGCAGGTCCCGGTATCATGGTATACTGGTTCGTTGTTATCTAATAGCAGGTCTCGCTAAGCTTTCGATTTATCAGGTTTATATTTATATTATATTAAGTCAAGAAAGCTCATTGTGTTGTTTAATATGGCCAATATATCTTATATAGTACCACGACAAATATTTAGTAGAAATAATTGCAGAAATTTATAGAGTGTGAATGTAACAATGGTAAAACATAAACCAGTTGCTTTTTCCCGATGTCCCATAAGTCAGTTAGAGCAAGAAAGTTTGACTTATCTGGTCCTACATCTGTGATAAGTCAGTTACTGTTTTCTGGGATAAGACAAGAAAGCTCAATGTGCTGTTTAATATGGCCAATACATTTTATATAGTACCACGACAAATATTTAATAGAAATAATTGCAGAAATTTAAAGAGTTGAATGTGAAATAAATATAACAATGGTAACAAATAAAACAGTTCACTAAAAATCTCACTATACACTAGTTTATTTAAAGATACAGACTAGTTTCGACAACGATTCCGCTTTCATCAGTGCTTGGCTACTACTAACAAATTTCATCAAACCACATCAATATAAATTAGCGATAGGATCCTTATCAAACAACAATCAAACAACAAGATATTACATTTAAAAGTCCAACAAATAATTTACATTGATGTGGTTTGATGAAATTTGTTAGCAGTAGCCAACCGCTGCTGAAGGCGTCATCGTTGTCGAAAATATTTTGTATGTTTTAATAAACTAGTGTGTAGTCAGATGTTAAGTGAACTTTTCTAATATTTACCATTATGAATTGTTCTTACTAGCTAAGCTCTAATTGACTTAATTAAATGTAAGTTTTCAATGTGTTTAAGGTTAATGAGAGATCACAGATCAGTTCATGCTCTTACAAATACACTCTACCGAAAATCCTTTTCAAGAGCTAAAAATTTATTAATTTAATATTAAGTCATAATTTACAGTTTATACTTTCATAAACAATACTTTTAACATAATTAAAACTAAATATTTCATTATTCTTAATAAATATTAACATTTACACGTCAAATTGCACTACTATAATTTGTCCAAACAGCCGTGCGCCCTGAAGGATTAGAGCGACCCTCGCTCCCCCACGCGCAGACACACTCACACGAGCGGCCCGACCTACCTGCTGCTAATGGTTTTTCTATGAATCACCAACTAGTCCTTGTACTACAAAATCAATTCGTTTTAACTGTTAACTTTACTTAATTTGTACTCTAATAACTGAATTCTAAATATTATTCCTCGCAAAATGGGCCCAAACACTGTACAATTGTGACAACTTTGAGCGGTTTTAGTGGGTTTAAAAATTAGAAAACAAATAAAACGAGACTTTTATCACGTATTTTATATTGTATTAATCAGACGTCTTTAATGAAATAGTAATCAGATCAATAACATGGAAACAGTTTACCATTATACTAGAGCTGACTTAGCCTACATTGTTTGCAAATTAGCTGTATTCCTAATTTGTATCAAATAAATCAAGCAAAAAAGTTATTAATATGAATTTACTAGATAAGGAAAAAACTATGAACAAATTACAAAGTTATGTAACCTAAAACATAAACAAATGATTACACTACAAACTAGTTTGATTTTCCTCGTAAGTAGTTGTAAAACTTTAAGTACTAAATTCTAAATGCTATAATTGATTTTACAGTTATTCTAAATTAACATAACGAATTACTAATTATTTTTATTTTGTTTGACTTCAGTTTACGTTAACATAGGATGGTTATGTAAATATGTTTGTGTTAGTTTTATGATTTAAAATATTATTTTATTGATTTTTAGTTATTATACAGTAACGTTGCAAATTGAATTTGTAATAATTATTATTTTACTCTTGGTATATGTTCTATGTTATATTATTTATGATTTAGTTTATTTTTTCATAAATTTTAAATCTCTACTAGAATTACTGTAATTATGTATATTATTCTGATCGTGCGAATTCAAATAAAACGTCTATAACCATTTTTAAGTAGTCAATTTTATAATTTTGTAACCTACTGACCTTAAAACCGCTCAGAGTTGTCACAATTGTACTGTGTTTGAACCCATTTTGCGATGAATAATATTTAGAATTCAGTTATTAGAGTATAAATTAAGTAAAGTTAACAGTTAAAAAAAATTGATTTTGTAGTACAACGACTAGTTGGTGATTCATAGAAGATTAAATTAGCGGCAGGTAGGCCGGGCCGCGCGTGTGAGTGTGCCTGCGCGTAGGGGAGCAGGGTCGCTCTAATCCTTCAGGGCGCACGGCTGTTTGGACAAATTATAGATAAGTCAAATTGTACAGCATAGTAGTGCAATTTACATTGTAAATGTT
>JBAIZL010000008.1:38376910-38404410 GCA_036971475.1 Prosapia bicincta
TGATTAATATTGGTAGGGGTTCCCTTATGATCCTCCTTGAATATTTCACGGCCTGAGAAAGGCTCTTTCTTCCTTTATAAACGAGTCATTTTTAATAATAAAGAAATCGTGGATACTACAACACTCTATTAAAAGAGCACCTTCTGTTCACTGAATAACTCAAATATGATGTCACATTTTTTCAGCAATAGCCTTCTTTGGATACTAGAGTTAGAGTCATCGTGTAAGAAATGCTGACTAAATGGCTAGATAGATCAGCTGGAACATAATTACATTCACCTGCCTTTTGTATGTCTTTGGTATACGTACTTATTGCAGAGCAAGTACAGCAAACTCTTTATAATCCGGCCCTTCCAGTAATCCGCCAATGACTGAATATGTAAACATAACCAATATATAAACATAACTTGTATATTTTTCACTTCAGTTTGTCAGTGACCGAGTGACCTTCACGCCCCCCCCCCTTCTAGTGATATTCACGCCACCCGAGTTGTGTAGCTCGTGATATTCAAATGATTTCGAGTTATATGTTGTTGCAGTAGCTAAACCGACTATTGCTGAGGTGCAAGTGAACAATGTCATTGCAGTGTAAAGGGAAAGATTTAAAATTTTTGTTTTTACCGTTAAAGATAAGGTACCCTTTGATTGAAAAGTACAGATCAGTACATTTATTTATTTATAAATATTTATCAATGTGCATTGTGTTTTTAATTTTCCCTCCAGTAATCTGGCGTTTTCAGTAATCCGGCATTATCTCAGCCCCATATCAGCCGGATTACTGAGAGTTTACTGTAATCCGGGTTTCGTAATCTTGTTTTGTAAAAAAACATGTAGCATAAAAATAAGTTACATATCAAAATCAGTTCCTACACAGGTGAAAGAAAAAATTTATTTTAGGTACTTCTTATTAAATAATTACAATTATTATAAATAAAGTAACATAACCTATGCGTTAAAACAGTTGTTGTACCACATAACCTATAACCTAAAATCAGCTGTTTTGTGAAATCATATTTTATCACTTATTTTAAGACAAATAATGAGAAGTAGCTATATTGCATATCTCCCCCTTTTTGTGAAAAGTTTTTCTCCCATATAAAACTAAAATTAATTTATTAAATTTAATTAGCGAATTATTATTTGAAAAACTGTGTTAACATCAAGCGTCATCCACTTTAAGTTTAAAAAAATGTATTTTAATTTGATTGTTTGAATAAAAATTATTTTCATAATGATTGAAAATTTGAAATACAAAAGGAGAGTATGAACAAATAGAAGGAATTGAATAATAATAATAAAAAGGCAAGGAACATATTGACCAATAACATCTAGGTTTAATTTTGTAAAGAAATGGCCTAATTTAAAATGGAAAGAAGAACAAGACGAGGAATGCGCTTGTTTCCCTGTATAAACGTTTCGCCTATATATAAAAATGCTATTTACCTGTAAAGCCATAAACACACACAAGTACCAAGGCGGTACATCGTCTATGCCATAAGTAATATCACTTTTGTATGCTTCTTTCGCGGTAGTAATGCCGTTGGTGCCGTTATGTTGAGGCGAAGAGATCGCACTGTCACCGTCGATGAGCTGAAGAACCTGGAAGAAAGCATTTTGTGTTACAATCTGATATTAACAATATAATCCAGTTGCTATTTGGGGTTTGGATGTCGTGTGGATCGAAATTTAATGTTCATTATGTATCTGGCAACAAGGAAGAGGAAAAGAAAGATAGATGAGTGAGGGAGAAAATATATTGAGTATTAAGTAGAAAAAAGACAGCGGCTAAACTCCCCTGGTTTGAGATATGTTTAAGCAGCATGCAGGGTGGTATCCCCTGAATAAGAATATCCTAAACCCCTTTTTATTAAGGTCATAAGGAGATATCTTTCAGTTAACACATCCTGTAAGAATCGGGATGGAAAAGGATAGGTGGGCTGTAGGAAAAATTAAGGAAGGCAACTCTCCTTATTACTTTTTGAGAATAAACTGTGTAAAATATTAATATTTTTGTAGGTAATTTAAAAAAATGTATCTAAATTCTTTTTTCCAATAATTTTTATTATTGTGATTAACTTTTTTCGGTTATTGTTTAATTATTTCAATTTTTCATTTCTTTGAAGAAATGGATACGACACAGACAAACAATGGCACAATATACAAAAAAACACTAAAATCAACACTACAGAGAGAGAAAACAAATACATCACAGTACAATACATAAACAGAACATCAAATAAAATAGTCCACAAATTTCATAAAACAGGATTCAAAATAGCATACAAAACTAATAACAATTTAAAATACACAAGACAAGACAACAGCAACAAAGATAAACTACAAGCACCAGGCGTGTACAAATTAAACTGTAACAAGCGCAGTAAATTCTACATCAGACAATTAAGTTCAGATAGTCATAAACTTATGTAAAAGTGATTAAATTTCACCGAGCGTAATGAACTACAAAAATTCAAGAGTAAATATTTATATACATTTCTGTTACTTTGTTTTTGTATAATTTATTTTCTAATATTTGTGATAATCTTCCATTTCATTAACAGCGAAAACTGCAACCAAATAATACTATTTCTATAATGTAATTTTCTCATTTGTCGAGTTTTAAAATCCTGTTACCATGAAACGCTAAAGTCAGGATCTAATAGGTAGGCCTACAACATCGAATCACAACCTGACAGAGGAGCTCCGCTCTCTTATGACCCTCAATGCCTTAATGGTAGGAGCCCTCGGTTCGTAAGACCAACGTAATGATTTGGTCATCCGGTTGCTGAAGTGATCTCCCCTTTACGCTACGATAATGAAAAAGGTAATGGTGTCGGAAGCCATTAGATAGTCCCGGGACATATATGTAACTCACATCACCTGTCAGCAACAATGGTAGCAGCTGGGGATGTTGCGGCTGGACACAATTTGCAATTGCCTTTGGGAGGGTTGCACCAGCCACATTACATTTAAACCTGGTATTTGCTTTTTGTTTGAGTAGCTGGTGTTAAAGTAAGGCATATTTATATGCAGATTGTGTTGTTTAGTTAATAATGCAGGGCATGAATAAAAAGTTTTTGTGCTTTAAGGGGTTTTATTTATTTATAATGAAAAATTACACCACAGTTGCTCCAAGTTTTATTTCCCTTTTATTCTTTCTAATAATAATAATAATAATAATAATAATAATAATAATAATAAGAAGAAGAAGAAGAAGAATTTTGTTTTTGTTTGCGTATAGTTTTCTGTTCTCTTTAGAACAAGTTCTCTGTTGTTGCTTTGCCCTTAGGTTTCTTAATCTTCCAATTTATAGTTCTGGTGAATTTAAATTAGATATCTAGATACTTTGTTTGTAAAACTCCAAATTTATAAAAATATATGGGCCTACATTGTATGAAAGTTTGTTCCGTAACTTTTTCTATATAATTCCGTCTATTTAAAAATTTTCGGTAATACTTTCATGCCAGAGAAAAATTACAAAATAACAGATTAATATATATTTAGTGTTTGAAACCCAGAGTCAAAATTCCATTTTTAACGTAAAAACAAATAAAAGACGTACACAAAACTCACAAATTATACATTTATTAACTCATAAGCGTTTCAATGACAAAGTCATCTTCTTAATATATTCATCTTCATTTCTGTTAGGAATATTTCTGGATGTCTGGGTACAGTTTTCTGCCATCACTAACGTTTCAATATTCTCTTTTGTTGACGCGTTTTGGAGTAACTCCATTTTCAAAACTTCAATCGTAATCTATTTGAAAATAGAGTTACTCCGAAACGAGTCTACAGAGGAGAATATTGAAACGTTAGGAATGGCAGAAAACTGTACTCAAACACAGAGACAAAGTCATCTGTTATATTTTGATAGCTGATCAAAATATAGTTAGCCTATATGTAAGTATCTACAGTATACGATGTATCTAAATATAGCCCTTATCTTGATCATAATGCCTTGTGTTTCCTGGTCTTTATGTAAATACCCTTCAGATAAATGTTAAAGAAGAATGTGGATTTACGATGGAGAAATATTATTATTTGTGGCGGTATCCAATAACTTCTTATCTTACCTTGTTTATTACTTTTTAATTGGTTTTGAGCACCAGTTGTAAGAAATATCAGTAGATTAGTGGATTTATTCAACCAGCTGATCAAGTGTTATTTTATGACATAGGTTTACAGTTTCATGAAAAGCTTGATCATAAATTGTATTTATACTGTTTTGATAATTTTCCGTTATGCGTGAGTATGTGTGTTTATATATATATATATATATATATATATATATATATATATATATATATTCTTAGTTATATTTTCAACTTGGCAACACAGGTTTCTTGTATTCACTTATCACTTAACTTTAATGTACTTACAGAAGAATCTTACTTGGTATATTTGCGAGTCGACTTTCGAGAGCTTGTTAAATACAGTACTCTAATTTGTTTAGCTTTAGAAAGTAGTTTTATAAATAATATTATATATATATATATATATATATATATATATATATATATATATATATATATCAAATAATAATGGTTCAAATATTGACAAAATATTAAATGGTAAAAATAAAATACATCAAAATATAAAATTTACTCATGAATTTGCATAAAAAAATAAACTGAATTATTTAGACACTGCCATTTACTAGAAACACTGAAAAATTTGAATATAATATACATAGAAAACCAAAACAGACAAATCAAATAATACAAAATTATTTAAAACATCCTTGTAACCAAATAAATGGCAGCGCTGTATAACTTAGGGATATGCAATGCACAAAACATTAATGAACATAAATGATCAAATAAAACAGAAAACAATATTTATCAAATTGCATTAAAAAGTGAATTTGAAAGAAAAATATAGATAAATTAAACAAGAACATAATTAAAAAAAAAAAAAAAGAAATCAACAATAGCTTTGCAAATAATACAAGAGAAATATGCGTGAACATCTTTAACATTCACAGATGACGAAATAACTAAAATTGCAAGATTATTTAAAGAAATAAATATACAAACTACTTACTAAACTGATAATAAAATTAAACATATGTTAAACAATAACAATAATCAAAATAATATGCACGAAAGAAATAGTGTATATAATATATAATGTCAAGATTGTAATCAATTATATGAAAACTTACGATATTCCGTTAAATTTTAAATTATAGAAAAGTACACAAAATTATGCCAAAAAAGAGAAACATATCACTTATAATTTCATAAGAATAATCACCTATGTGAATAAATCACATTTTACCAGAATGTTTCACATATTCAAAATAAAAAATCATACCCCTATATTATCACATATTAATATTCACCATTTATACAAAATCTATGCTTATGTAAGATTTCCCGTCCTTCAAGAGAACCCCACATATTCAGAAAACAATTTAGCAAAAGTTTACTTCTCGATTTAGAGTTAAAGATTTCAAACATTTTCCCATTATTTATATAAAAAAACCCAATTATGACAAAAAATAATCGCTTGTAACAATTTATAAAAACAATTAAAATATTAAACATTCAAAATCATTAAATAAACCTAACCTGTTTTAATCAACAATCCTCTCCAGCATATAACTCAAATTGACAACTAATATCATCAGAAACATTTACCTATTTTTAAACATCATATTTAGGTCCTAATTTTAACACACCATTTGTAAAATCTGCATATATATATATAATAACATACGTTATTCAAATACAAGAATATTTATTAATTTATATTCAATGCTTTTCGTTGGTAAACAGTACCAACATCATCAGGAATGAAAAATACAAATTGTATTATTCATTCCTGATGATGTTGGTACTGTTTACCAACGAAAAGCATTGAATATAAATAAAAATTCTTGTATTTGAATAATTTATGTTGTTTTAGATTATTAAACAATAAAACGTATAATATATATATATATATATATATAGAGAGAGAGAGAGAGAGAGAGAGAGACTATATATATATATATATATATATATATATATATATATATATATATATATATATATATATCATACTTATTTTAATTTATCAATTAATATTGAAAATTTACTTTTTGACTGTTGATGTCTTCTGATATTTTTGTAAACTAATTTTAATATTTTAATTTCCAACCTGCTTCAATTGCAACCCTTTATGCTGGGTTAATTTGTATATCTTTTCCCATCCAAAACTAGCTTAATTTTCCTATTTTAATATTCTAACAAACTTAGAGTCCCTTAATCATTATTACGGTAACACATAAAACCCCTTAGGCAATTATGTATTAATTTTGACCTATTTATTTGTTAACAAGTAACCTCATTGTTTTTCTCTATATTTATTTTATTTCAGTATACCTTGAGAACAACAATTTTAATTCATTTTCTTTAATTTTGTCTTACTTTATCAATATTTAGGGTTTTGTTTATTTTGTGTGTATTTAATTTTAATTCGCTATATCAACAAACACTTGAAGGATTTATTTCCAACATAATTTAATTTTCAAAAAAACATTTGTTCACATCTCTACCCGCTTGGCCGCCATTTAGGCTTTGATGACGTCAAAGGAAAAATGACTCCTCATCTCCCTAATGTTTCTTCACTTTTAATGTAAATAAAGCCATTATCTTAATATCATAGTTTATTCATAATATTTTTTAAATTAAAAAGAATTACTTTGACCTCTCATTTCTCTTCAAAATAAGTGAATTTACAAAATTATATATAGAAGAAAGCGAATGCCTCAGTTAATTCGTGCTGTCTCCTGAATACTGCTAAATTCCACATAGCTCGGGCTGTCCAGATTTTGTGGTGTGAAGCTTCTCTCCACGGTCTTCTTTCTTCAGTTCGTTCTTTTGTCACGTGTCACCGCGAATTTAATTTTTAAAATTTAAAGTTCCTACCCCTGTTTTCCTAATTGAGTTTCGCTGATTTTATTCCCGATTTTAACATTGTTTCCTAATAACCTGATGTTTACTTTTTTATTGTTTTCACATTTAACAGTTTTAAAATTTATTTTGGGGAATTTTAATGTTAATATCTTCTGAAAAAAACAATTTATGGTTTATAAACTTTGAAAACTTCCGTTTTTTGATCTATTCAAGTGCACCACATTTTTGTTTGAATTTAGCCAATATTAGGTACCAAAATACCTAAAAAAGGCTTGGGAATCGCACCGTTATATTTTTGCAACCACCCTTTTCCTGCACTTAGCACATGTTGTTCGAATTTAACAATTTGAAAACATTTAAAAGCGGAGCAGTTTGAAACTCCGTTCAGAGTTAGCGATAGTTCCTAACCCACTAAATCTTCTCCATTTTCCTTTCTTCAACCTCCACAATACCCTATACCTCACCTGTTGCCTCACGTCCAATCAACATACTTGTTAAAAGGTGACGTAATATGGCTGTATTCCTTCCCTTAGAATCGCGCGATCTTGAATATCACAGCTTCCGGTTATTGGTAGCTTTTTAATTTTAGTACACAATTTTATGTTTGGTTATAATTTTTTAAATTTGGAATTCAGGCGATTTCCTTATTCTTGATGTTCTTCCTGCACATTTTCAAATGTCCATTAAGTTTCTACATGAATTTTGACTTTTCTTCTATATTTATTTGTCGCTTATCTCCTTCAAATCAATAAAAAACCCTACCATTTACCAGGAGCGCTTTTAAACCATTAATTATTGAACATAAACGAATAAATCGTGCAGGCACTTCAGAAGAGTTTGCCTAAAATATAAATTCGGTAGGTAAGAGTTACAGGGTTGTTTAAACCCAAGGCCGTGGCAGCTGCAGTAATTAAAATTTAATTTTCATTTATTATAAATTAATATAAATCAACTCTTCTAAAAATGGTTTAAACAAATTATTATTAAACGCCTTCCTAGTAAACAAATCTATATACTAATAATAACAGTCTCTCAGAGACGTTTTCTTTGTGTGTGATGTTACCACTATGAACAGCACTCGCGTGGACTCTTGTAGCGGTACTGTTTTTATAAAACTTTCCGATTTTCGGGTATTCTCAAGACTTATCTTTATTATCTGAAGATAAAATAAAGCAATCGCTTATAAACCCTAATCAGCGAGGTTTATAGCTTAAGCTGTGAGCTAGGCCTTATCAGTTCGGAAATACTTAGGGATAAATCATATCCGACACGACAATTAGATTATACGTTTGAGAGTTTCACAAAATTAAAAACCCTGAACAGAGATAGTTTCCACATGTGTGGTCACTATCAAATGTTCGCCTAATGTAAATGGGTATTTTGAAACCATTGTCTGGTCAGCCGATATTTTATTGCCTTCATAACATGTTTTGCTGTAAAAAGAAAACATTTTATCGCCTCCAAACATTGTCATTCTAGATCAAAGATACAAAATCTTATTATTTTTTTTAATGCAAGAAAACTTATAGCAAGAGGAAGTGAGATTTTCATCTTTCAGTTTTATCTCTAATACATTCATTTCGTTTTTTTACCATCCGACCCTGTTCAAATGTGCTGTAACAAACACAATTTTTACTAAGTAATTTTGATAGACCATGGAAAACTAATACTACAGTATAAAATAAGCGATTATTAACTATTTATAAGCGATTATAAAATAGGCAAATATACTCCTTGTTTATAACCGATTCAGTTTCGTCAATAAATTATTCCAACCTCTATTGTAGTAATATCTTAGTTGTAGCATAGGTTTTGATGTAGTATAGCTTCTATTGTAGGATGACCGCTGTTGTAGTATAACCTTTATTGTAGTATTATCTTTGTTGTAGCATAGGTTTTGTTCTAGTATAGCCTGCATTGTAGGAGCACCGCTGTTGTAGTAACATATTGTAGTATTATCTTTGTTGTAGCATAGGTTTTGTTCTAGTATAGCCTGCATTGTAGGAGTACCGCTGTTGTAGTAACATATTGTAGTATTATCTTTGTTGTAGCATAGGTTTTGTTCTAGTATAGCCTGCATTGTAGGAGTACCGCTGTTGTAGTAACATATTGTAGTATTATCTTTGTTGTAGCATAGGTTTTGTTCTAGTATAGCCTGCATTGTAGGAGTACCGCTGTTGTAGTAACATATTGTAGTATTATCTTTGTTGTAGCATAGGTTTTGTTCTAGTATAGCCTGCATTGTAGGAGTACCGCTGTTGTAGTAACATATTGTAGTATTATCTTTGTTGTAGCATAGGTTTTGATGTAGTATAGCTTCTATTGTAGGATGACCGCTGTTGTAGTATAATCTTTATTGTAGTATTATCTTTGTTGTAGCATAGGTTTTGTTCTAGTATAGCCTGCATTGTAGGAGCACCGCTGTTGTAGTAACATATTGTAGTATTATCTTTGTTGTAGCATAGGTTTTGTTCTAGTATAGCCTGCATTGTAGGAGCACCGCTGTTGTAGTAACATATTGTAGTATTATCTTTGTTGTAGCATAGGTTTTGTTCTAGTATAGCCTGCATTGTAGGAGCACCGCTGTTGTAGTAATATATTGTAGTATTATCTTTGTTGTAGCATAGGTTTTGTTCTAGTATAGCCTGCATTGTAGGAGTACC
This sequence comes from Prosapia bicincta, assembly GCA_036971475.1. NCBI lineage: Eukaryota > Metazoa > Arthropoda > Insecta > Hemiptera > Cercopidae > Prosapia > Prosapia bicincta. The sequence goes on from JBAIZL010000008.1 coordinate 38,386,479, forward strand.
GCTGTTGTAGGTACATATTGTAGTATTATCTTTGTTGTAGCATAGGTTTTGTTCTAGTATAGCCTGCATTGTAGGAGTACCGCTGTTGTAGTAACATATTGTAGTATTATCTTTGTTGTAGCATAGGTTTTGTTCTAGTATAGCCTGCATTGTAGGAGTACCGCTGTTGTAGTAACATATTGTAGTATTATCTTTGTTGTAGCATAGGTTTTGTTCTAGTATAGCCTGCATTGTAGGAGTACCGCTGTTGTAGTAACATATTGTAGTATTATCTTTGTTGTAGCATAGGTTTTGTTCTAGTATAGCCTGCATTGTAGGAGCACCGCTGTTGTAGTAACATATTGTAGTATTATCTTTGTTGTAGCATAGGTTTTGTTCTAGTATAGCCTGCATTGTAGGAGCACCGCTTTGTAGTAACATATTGTAGTATTATCTTTGTTGTAGCATAGGTTTTGTTCTAGTATAGCCTGCATTGTAGGAGCACCGCTGTTGTAGTAACATATTGTAGTATTATCTTTGTTGTAGCATAGGTTTTGTTCTAGTATAGCCTGCATTGTAGGAGTACCGCTGTTGTAGGTACATATTGTAGTATTATCTTTGTTGTAGCATAGGTTTTGTTCTAGTACAGCCTGCATTGTAGGAGTACCGCTGTTGTAGTAACATATTGTAGTATTATCTTTGTTGTAGCATAGGTTTTGTTCTAGTATAGCCTGCATTGTAGGAGTACCGCTGTTGTAGTAACATATTGTAGTATTATCTTTGTTGTAGCATAGGTTTTGTTCTAGTATAGCCTGCATTGTAGGAGTACCGCTGTTGTAGTAACATATTGTAGTATTATCTTTGTTGTAGCATAGGTTTTGTTCTAGTATAGCCTGCATTGTAGGAGTACCGCTGTTGTAGTAACATATTGTAGTATTATCTTTGTTGTAGCATAGGTTTTGATGTAGTATAGCTTTTATTGTAGGATGGCCGCTGTTGTAGTATAACTTCTATTGTACTATTATCTATGCTGTAGCATAGGTTTTGTTGTAGTATAGCTTTTATTGTAGGATGGCCGCTGTTGTAGTATCTATTGTACATATATTATAGGAACACCGATCTCGTAGTAACCTCTGTTGTAGTAATATCTTTGTTGTAGTATAGCTTCTATTGTAGGATGACCGCTGTTGTAGTATAACCTTTATTGTAGTATTATCTTTGTTGTAGCATAGGTTTTGTTCTAGTATAGCCTGCATTGTAGGAGCACCGCTGTTGTAGTAACATATTGTAGTATTATCTTTGTTGTAGCATAGGTTATGATGTAGTATAGCTTCTATTGTAGGATGACCGCTGTTGTAATATAACCTTTATTGTAGTATTATCTTTGTTGTAGCATAGGTTTTGATGTAGTATAGCTTCTATTGTAGGATGACCGCTGTTGTAGTATAACCTTTATTGTAGTATTATCTTTGTTGTAGCATAGGTTTTGTTCTAGTATAGCCTGCATTGTAGGAGTACCGCTGTTGTAGTAACATATTGTAGTATTATCTTTGTTGTAGCATAGGTTTTGTTCTAGTATAGCCTGCATTGTAGGAGTACCGCTGTTGTAGTAACATATTGTAGTATTATCTTTGTTGTAGCATAGGTTTTGTTCTAGTATAGCCTGCATTGTAGGAGTACCGCTGTTGTAGTAACATATTGTAGTATTATCTTTGTTGTAGCATAGGTTTTGTTCTAGTATAGCCTGCATTGTAGGAGCACCGCTGTTGTAGTAACATATTGTAGTATTATCTTTGTTGTAGCATAGGTTTTGTTCTAGTATAGCCTGCATTGTAGGAGTACCGCTGTTGTAGTAATATATTGTAGTATTATCTTTGTTGTAGCAGAGGTTTTGTTCTAGTATAGCCTGCATTGTAGGAGCACCGCTGTTGTAGTAACATATTGTAGTATTATCTTTGTTGTAGCATAGGTTTTGTTCTAGTATAGCCTGCATTGTAGGAGCACCGCTGTTGTAGTAACATATTGTAGTATTATCTTTGTTGTAGCATAGGTTTTGTTCTAGTATAGCCTGCATTGTAGGAGCACCGCTGTTGTAGTAACATATTGTAGTATTATCTTTGTTGTAGCATAGGTTTAGTTCTAGTATAGCCTGCATTGTAGGAGTACCGCTGTTGTAGTAACATATTGTAGTATTATCTTTGTTGTAGCATAGGTTTTGTTCTAGTATAGCCTGCATTGTAGGAGCACCGCTGTTGTAGTAACATATTGTAGTATTATCTTTGTTGTAGCATAGGTTTTGTTCTAGTATAGCCTGCATTGCAGGAGTACCGCTGTTGTAGTAAGATATTGTAGTATTATCTTTGTTGTAGCATAGGTTTTGTTCTAGTATAGCCTGCATTGTAGGAGTACCGCTGTTGTAGTAACATATTGTAGTATTATCTTTCTTGTAGCATAGGTTTTGTTCTAGTATAGCCTGCATTGTAGGAGTACCGCTGTTGTAGTAACATATTGTAGTATTATCTTTGTTGTAGCATAGGTTTTGTTCTAGTATAGCCTGCATTGTAGGAGTACCGCTGTTGTAGTAACATATTGTAGTATTATCTTTGTTGTAGCATAGGTTTTGTTCTAGTATAGCCTGCATTGTAGGAGTACCGCTGTTGTAGTAACATATTGTAGTATTATCTTTGTTGTAGCATAGGTTTTGTTCTAGTATAGCCTGCATTGTAGGAGCACCGCTGTTGTAGTAACATATTGTAGTAGTATCTTTGTTGTAGCATAGGTTTTGTTCTAGTATAGCCTGCATTGTAGTAGTACCGCTGTTGTAGTAACATATTGTAGTATTATCTTTGTTGTAGCATAGGTTTTGTTCTAGTATAGCCTGCATTGCAGGAGTACCGCTGTTGTAGTAACATATTGTAGTATTATCTTTGTTGTAGCATAGGTTTTGTTCTAGTATAGCCTGCATTGTAGGAGTACCGCTGTTGTAGTAACATATTGTAGTATTATCTTTGTTGTAGCATAGGTTTTGTTCTAGTATAGCCTGCATTGTAGGAGTACCGCTGTTGTAGTAACATATTGTAGTATTATCTTTGTTGTAGCATAGGTTTTGTTCTAGTATAGCCTGCATTGTAGGAGTACCGCTGTTGTAGTAACATATTGTAGTATTATCTTTGTTGTAGCATAGGTTTTGTTCTAGTATAGCCTGCATTGTAGGAGTACCGCTGTTGTAGTAACATATTGTAGTATTATCTTTGTTGTAGCATAGGTTTTGTTCTAGTATAGCCTGCATTGTAGGAGTACCGCTGTTGTAGTAACATATTGTAGTATTATCTTTGTTGTAGCATAGGTTTTGATGTAGTATAGCTTCTATTGTAGGAGTACCGCTGTTGTAGTAACATATTGTAGTATTATCTTTGTTGTAGCATAGGTTTTGTTCTAGTATAGCCTGCATTGTAGGAGTACCGCTGTTGTAGTAACATATTGTAGTATTATCTTTGTTGTAGCATAGGTTTTGTTCTAGTATAGCCTGCATTGTAGGAGTACCGCTGTTGTAGTAACATATTGTAGTATTATCTTTGTTGTAGCATAGGTTTTGTTCTAGTATAGCCTGCATTGCAGGAGTACCGCTGTTGTAGTAACATATTGTAGTATTATCTTTGTTGTAGCATAGGTTTTGTTCTAGTATAGCCTGCATTGTAGGAGTACCGCTGTTGTAGTAACATATTGTAGTATTATCTTTGTTGTAGCATAGGTTTTGTTCTAGTATAGCCTGCATTGTAGGAGTACCGCTGTTGTAGTAACATATTGTAGTATTATCTTTGTTGTAGCATAGGTTTTGTTCTAGTATAGCCTGCATTGTAGGAGTACCGCTGTTGTAGTAACATATTGTAGTATTATCTTTGTTGTAGCATAGGTTTTGTTCTAGTATAGCCTGCATTGTAGGAGTACCGCTGTTGTAGTAACATATTGTAGTATTATCTTTGTTGTAGCATAGGTTTTGTTCTAGTATAGCCTGCATTGTAGGAGTACCGCTGTTGTAGTAACATATTGTAGTATTATCTTTGTTGTAGCATAGGTTTTGATGTAGTATAGCTTCTATTGTAGGAGCACCGCTGTTGTAGTATAACTTCTATTGTACTATTATCTATGCTGTAGCATAGGTTTTGTTGTAGTATAGCTTTTATTGTAGGATGACCGCTGTTGTAGTATCTATTGTACATATATTATAGGAACACCGATCTCGTAGTAACCTCTGTTGTAGTAATATCTTTGTTGTAGCATAGGCTTTGTTGTAGTATAGCTTGTATTGTAGGATGACAGCTGTTGTAGTATAACCTCTATTGTAGGATTTCCGCTGTTGTAGTAACATCTATTGCAGTATTAACTTTGTTGTAGCAAAGGGTTTGTTGTAGTATAGCTTTCATTGTAGGATGACCGCTGTTGTAGTATAAACTATATTGTAGTATTATCTTTGTTGTAGTAACCTCTGTTGTAGCATAAGCTTTGTTGTAGCATAGCTTGTATTATAGGATGTCAGCTGTTGTAGTATAACCTCTATTGTTGGAACACAGTTGTTATAGTAACCTCTGTTGTACGATTACCTTTGTTGTAGAATGACTGCTGTTGTAGTAACCTCTGTTGTAGGATTACATTTCTTGTAGGATGAAAGCTGTTGTAGTATAACCTCTATTGTAGAAACGCCACTGTATAGTAACCTCTTTTGTGGGATGACCATTGTTGTAGTATAACGTCTGTATTAGGATTGCTGACATTTATATGTATATATACAGTAAAAGCTACTTACTACGCTTCCGTTTAAGACGATTTTACGCTTATTACGAATCTATCAGACCCTAAAACTTAGCATTAATGAACATAATCATTTTCACAGATGGTATGCTTTCAATCCCGATTAATAATCTCGTTTTCTCAACTACTATCGGAAATTTACCACTTAGCAATAAAATACAAGCAAAAAAGTATTACGGTAGTTTTACGCAGTTCAGAAGTTACGTCACTGTATAACACTTCAATGGATATGATTTATTTCGGAACGGAGCTCAATAGAGAAAAGAATGCAACTTTGATACAAACGTTTTAAAAAGATTCAGCAGGAGGTTTATATCAATGATATAGAGCTCTACACGGTATATAGGCTTTGATTTGTTTACTGTATATGTACAAGTAAAGTATACATTCTACCACAAACGCATTTCCCCATGTAGTAAGTAGGTAACTGTATGTGCCATAGGGTCATTTATGATTACAGTGTGTAGTTGTTATCAGGTATAAGAGCGTTGTGTTTTTTAGTCTTATGAGATGAGTGGGATAAAAATAATGCTTTATCAGTTGATGATACATTGAACATTTTAAAGTGTTACGATAAAAATTCATATCTGAGAAATCGCTAGCAAATCGCGGCCGATCTAAACATTCCGATTTACACATTAACAACAAGAAAAGGAGTTAGAAGAAAACGCAGTGTCAGGTGAAATAAAGACAGGAAAGTATGAAGAACTAAAAAAAATGTTGTTACGATGGTTTCATCCAGCTCGTAGCTTGAGTCTGCATGGGACATTGTTAACGGAAATAGTTCGAGAAATAGCGGAAGAGATTCAAATTAATAATTTTACTGGCTCTAGTGTGTGGACTGACCGATTTAAAACAAGATATGCCCTTGTATATCGTCAGATCAGAGGAGAAGCAGATTCAGTAAATGAGCAAGATGAATCTTCGTGGAAAGAAACAGTGTTATCACAGTTGCTGTCGAATTTCTCCACTTGTGATGTTTTTAATGCTCTCAAGTTTGGACTCTTTTTCAAAGTTATGCCAGATAAGTCGTTAAAATTTACAATCATTAATAAAATATTTTTTACTCATCCACTCGAGTTCAAATACATTTTTTTAAAATTTATAGAGGATGAAACTTGACATTAACACAGTTTTCTCAAATATTAATTCATTTATTTAATTTAGGAATAAATTAGTTTTAGTTTTGTAAGGGGGGGGGGAAACACTTTACAATATGGGCAATGTATCCAACATTCCCAATTATCTTCCCATTTGGTTTAAATTAAGTAACATATGATTTCATAAAACAGCTGATTTTATGTTAAAGGTTATTTAATAGAACAGCTGTTTTTGAACATTTGTTATATTACTTCATTTACAATAGTTGTAATAATTTAGAATATAATTTTTCGACCTAAGTAGGAATTTACTTTAAAAAAATAGGTTAATATTACCTGTTATTTCGCACAAGAAGTAACTTATAAGATTTCTGTACGCAGAAAATCATAAACTGTAAACAATAAACTCACCAAGTACTAAGAGATTGATTCCTTCAACTTCATTAAAAACTGACAGCAAAACCAACACAGAACGGTTTCATATAAGGCCCCCGATAGAGGAAATTGTTTCCAAGGATACCCATTTAATTAAAAGTAGATCCAAGGTTTTTAACGTAAGCTCCACTCTGATCAGAAAGTTATCAGTAAATTTATAGGAAAGTTATTTTGACTGACGCTTTCCCCCTTGGGTACATCGCTGGAATAATCAATTATGCAGATTGATTCTAAACTGCCGCAAGCTAATTTAGTTGAAAATGTTCCCACTCGTATAGCTTTACTTGACGTAACTCTTACGGTCTATTGAAGTTCCAAAACTATTTTCGAAAGATCTGACGTAACATTAAATTTGCAATTTTTTGTTTCCGGCGATTGAATGTTTCTGTACTTGCCTTGATCTTCCATTCCACTGAGGGTGATTGAAAATAAAAATGTTTGAGTATACCTGTATAGTTCAACGAAGAGAAGAATAGATCTAAGTAGTTCTGATAGTGCCAAATAGTTCTGGTAACTGGTTGAAGCATCGTGTCAACCGAAGGGGCCGGCAGGTAACCAGGACAGCATTATGGCAAGGGCTTTGTATTGGTCATATAAGATCGAGAAATATAACGGCCACTGAATATTGGTAAGGTGTTTTGGCTTTGGTGTCACGGGCCGGGAGTAAAATACTTGGGGTTGGATTTATTGAAGGGGGGGGGGTTCACACTCTGAACTAAAGATTCTCCCCAACATTATTATCTATCTCTGTGCTCTCTGTGCGAACTGGTTAGGGGCATTTATCTAGGTAGATTTCGTTTATTCTTTAAATGTATCTCCACACTTATATTCTTCCACAAACACACTAGAGAAATATTAAACTCTAGTCCTGAAAGGATAAGTTCCCAGCGTAAGGTCCGGCCCTTAGGTAAGGCCAAGCGAGTGTGGATAAACGTCCTATTGCACAACTTGGACCGAACTAATCACAAATCATATGGAAAAGCTGGCTGTTAGGAAGCTTGTGCTGGTCCTGAGTAGATCTGTAAAAACTGCCGAAACCGTAGTGTTTATTTGGAGCACCTGTTCTGGACGCGGACCGGTTATCAATCCACGGGCTCTTACATACTGGTACCAGTCAAATTGTATAAGCTGGTAGGCCGCGATTTATGGCCCGGATGAGGGATGAAGACAGAACTTTATGTTTTCTAGAGGACGAATACACAATTTCGATCTAAGAGCCAAGTGTAACTTGACCTGTAAACTAAATCTGACCTGTATTCTTCGATCACTCTTTTAATTTCCCCCCATTTTTTTATTCTTCTGGAACATTTTACAAACACGCTAGCAAAAGGAATAGGGAGGAAGTTGGGTTGCGATCATTCCTACCTAAGACTATGTCCCCCATCCCTGAAGGCCGGCCCTTAGGGAATGCCAAGCGAGCGTGGATAAAGCTCCGATTGCTCTACTTGGACAGAACTAATCAGAGAGCCTATATGGAATAGCTGGCCGTTCGGAGGGTTCTGTTGGTCCTGAGTGGGGTTGTAACAACCGTCGAAACAATAGTGTTTGGTTGGAGTATGATCTTGTTGCAAGAGCAAACAGGTGATCTATCCATGACGTATTACATACTGGAACCACGGGTTGTGGCACCAAGGATATCGTTTCGAAACTGATTAGTCACTTTGTGTGGGAGTCTCGATTTTGAGGTTGTATTCATGAAGGTTTGGAATCATGTTTTGGATTTTAGTCAATACCAACATGTTTCATATCTTTGTGTATTTAGAACGAAGGAAGCCCAATACTAGTATTCTACTCCATATACTTTCTTTAAGTTTCTCATCCTTCACCATTATATTCAGGTCCTTGAACACACTAGTTAATGATCCAAGTATAGTAACCAAACATTGCTTCTAGATCTTTAAATTTATTTAATAAAGACGGGTTTACGTTCCATTGTAAATGCTTTTACCTTTTAAATTGTATTTTTTGGACTTAAAACAAACCCTTGGTACTATTTTTACTTTGTTCTTGTTGTTACAGTTTTTTTAATTGTTATCATTTTCGTTACGAAAAGTCGTTATTAAATGATAAATGTGGCACCAAATCATAATTTAGCCTTTTTACCTATGTCATTCAAAAATACATTTTAAACAAAAAACTAGGGATATTATACTACGTTAAATTATTGCATAAGAATTTCATGATGTAGCAAAGATTTATCTAGATGGGTTTGGTTGTAAAAAATATCTTTATTACGCTAATCCAGCAGGCCGTTAGCTTTCGTTACGATAATTATTTTTTTATTAACCAAATCTATCACAACCGTATACTTTGATGTAATTAGCACACCTTAAACTATACTAGCCGTATACTTTGATGCAATTTGCAACACCATAACCTATCACAACCGTATACTTTGAAACAATATGCAACACCTTAAACTATAGTAACCGTATACTTTGTAGGAATTTGCAACACCATAACCTATCACAACCGTATACTTTGAAACAATATGCAGCACCTTAAACTATAGTAACCGTATACTTTGTAGGAATTTGCAACACCATAACTTATCCTAACCGTATACTTTGATACAATTTGCAACACCATAACCTATCACAACCGTATACTTTGAAACAATATGCAACTCCTTAAACTATACTAGCCGTATACTTTGATGCAATTTGCAACACCATAACCTATCACAACCGTATACTTTGAAACAATATGCAGCACCTTAAACTATAGTAACCGTATACTTTGTAGGAATTTGCAACACCATAACTTATCCTAACCGTATACTTTGATACAATTTGCAACCTCATAACTTATCTCAAACGTATACTTTGTTACAATTTGTAACACCATAACCTATTCGAAACGTATACTTTGTTACGATTTGCAACACCATAACTTACCCCAACCGTATACTTTGTTTACAATTTGCAACACCATAATTTTTCCTAACCGTATACTTTGTTGTAATTTGCAAACTTCATAACCAACCGTATACTTTGTTGCAATATACAACACCATAACCTATCGCAAACATATATGTTGATGTAATTTGCAATACCATAACCTATTTTCACTATTTACTTTCCTACAACTTGCACACCATAACCTATCCCAACCGTATACTTTTTGGTAATTTTCTATACCATAATCACCCCTAACCCGTTTAGCTCTGATTTGTTAGAACGCTTCTACGATTTGCCTTCAAGGTCACCGTTGTTTATGTGTCAATTCATTGTAGTGGTCGCTAAAAAGCTGGTGCTTATCGCTTTAAAGGCGACCGGAAAATGACCTAATTTGCTTTATTCCCAGATATTGTCTAATATAAATAAAAATCCTGACTGTTATTTCTATTATAACAATTATGTAGGCTACATACCCTACAGTGTATATGTTATTCTATAATCTGTAATCATATTAACTACTGTCCGTAATAAAAGTTTGGAGACTAGAGTTTGGCGGATCATAAAATCTAAACTTACGCTATCAAGCGTATATAGCACTTTTTGTTAAACAACATTTGTTCGAGAACCATTAATCGGATATCATCAAACAATATACCGTGGAATTGTTTAATTTTGCTTGTTCCGTTACATTTGTTACTGTTATATTACAGTTAGATGTTAATTTTATAGCGAATGTTTTTGATAGCAAACTAATCGGAATTGGCACTACGCGCCACGCTCAGGTGAGAACGATTTTAGGCGAAAATGTAGGTTAAAAATAACCAAACATTTTACATAAACCTTTAATATTAATTCACATTTCACATTACCTTGATAATAGTAACCAGTAACAAGAAAATGTTAAAGATTAAAAAATTGTAACAACAAGAACAAAATAAAAATAGTACAAAGGGCTTGTCTTTCTCTCCAGAAAATACAACTTTAAAGGTAAAAGCGTTTACAATGGGAACGTAAAACCGTCTTTATTAAATAAATTTAAAGATATAGAAGCAATGTCTGGTTACTATACTTGGATCATTAACTAGTGTGTTCAAGGACCTGAATATAATGGTGAAGGATGAGAAACTTAAAGAAAGTATATGGAGTAGAATACTAGTATTGGGCTTCCTTCGTTCTAAATACACAAAGATATGAAACATGTTGGTATTGTTTAAAATCCAGGACATGATTCCAAACCTTCATGAATACAACCTCAAACTCGAGACTCCCACACAAAGGGACTAATCAGTTTCGAAACGATATCCTTGGTGCCACGACCCGTGGTACCAGTATGTAAGAGGTCGTGGATAGATCATCTGTTTGCTCTTGGAACAAGATCACACTCCAACTAAACACTACTGTTTCGACGGTTTTTACAGCCCTACTCAGGTCCAGCTGAACCTCCCCAACGGCCAGCTTTTCCTTATATGCTCTCTGATTAGTTCTGTCCAAGTAGAGCAACTTGGAGCTTTATCCACGCTCACTTGGCATTTCCTGGAGGCCGGCCCTCAGGATGGGGACATAGTCTTAGGTAGGAATGATCGCACCCCATTTTCTCGCTATCCCTTTCGCTAGCGTGTTTGTGAAACGTTCGAGAAGAGTAATAAAATGGTGAAAAATTAAAAGAGTAAACGAAAGGTACAGGCAATATTTTATGAGCTGGCACTTGACTCTTAGGTAGAAGTTGTGTATTCTTCAACTAGAAAACATAAGGCTCTGTCTTCATCCCTCATCCGGGGGATAAATCGCGGCCTACCAGCTTATAAAATTTGACTGGTACGAGTATGTAAGAGCCCGTGGATTGATAACCGGTAAGCGTCCAGAACAGGTACTCCAAATTAATACTACGGTTTCGACAGTTTTTGCAGACCTATTCGGGGTCAGCACAAGCTTCCTACCGGCAAGCTTTTCCATATGATTTGTGATTAGTTCGGTCCAAGTTGTGCAATAGGACGTTTATCCACACTCGCTTGGCCTTACCTAAGGGCCGGACCTTACGCTGGGAACTTATCCTTTCAGGACTAGAGTTTAATATTTCTCTAGTGTGTTTGTGGAAGAATATAAGTGTGGAGATACATTTAAAGAATAAACGAAATCTACCTAGATAAATGCCCCTAACCAGTTCGCACAGAGAGCACAGAGATAGATAATAATGTTGGGGAGAATCTTTAGTTCAGAGTGTGAACCCCCCCCCTTCAATAAATCCAACCCCAAGTATTTTACTCCCGGCCCGTGACACCAAAGCCAAAACACCTTACCAATATTCAGTGGCCGTTATATTTCTCGATCTTATATGACCAATACAAAGCCCTTGCCATAATGCTGTCCTGGTTACCTGCCGGCCCCTTCGGTTGACACGATGCTTCAACCAGTTACCAGAACTATTTGGCACTATCAGAACTACTTAGATCTATTCTTCTCTTCGTTGAACTATACAGGTATACTCAAACATTTTTATTTTCAATCACCCTCAGTGGAATGGAAGATCAAGGCAAGTACAGGAACATTCAATCGCCGGAAACAAAAAATTGCAAATTTAATGTTACGTCAGATCTTTCGAAAATAGTTTTGGAACTTCAAAGCACCGTAAGAGTTACGTCAAGTAAAGCTATACGAGTGGGAACATTTTCAACTAAATTAGCTTGCGGCAGTTTAGAATCAATCTGCATAATTGATTATTCCAGCGATGTACCCAAGGGGGAAAGCGTCAGTCAAAATAACTTTCCTATAAATTTACTGATAACTTTCTGATCAGAGTGGAGCTTACGTTAAAAGCCTTGGATCTACTTTTAATTAAATGGGGATCCTTGGAAACAATTTCCTCTATCGGGGGCCTTACATGAAACCGTTCTGTGTTGGTTTTGCTGTCAGTTTTTAATAAAGTTGAAGGAGTCAATCACTTAGTACTTGGTGAGTTAATTGTTTACAGTTTTTGTAAAGAGAGCAGTTTTACTGTGTAGAGAAGTTTTATAAGGTACTTCTTGTGCAAACAGGTAATATTTACAAATTTTCTTAAGGTAAATTCCTACTTAGGTCGAAACAAAAAATAATTACAATTAATATAAACAAAGTAATATAAACCATTCTTTATAACATCTGTTCTACTAATCAACCTTCAACATAAAATCAACTGTTTTATTAAATCATACGTTGTCACAATTTAAACCAAATGGGAAAATAATTGGGTATGTTGCATACCTTGCCCATATTGTAAAACATTTTTCTCCCTTACAAAACTAAAATTAACTTATTCTTAAATTTAATAATTAAGGCATATTTATTAATAAATAATAATAATAATAATAATTAAATTTAACTGCAGTCATAGGTTTAGGTTTCCTTACGTTAATTTATTAAAGTGCAGAGACCCCCTTTTAGAATCCGAATTCTATACTTGGTTTCAATTTAGTGCTGCTATATAGGGAATGTATCTCTTAGTTTTGTCTGAATTTACAAACGGATACTAATCCCGAAACGGCAGCCATAATTTAAAATAAAAATAAGTGCTACTACAGGCACATGTTTACATTTACCTATGTTTATATTTGAAAGTGCAGATTCTCCCTATTAGAATCAGAAGTTTTTGAGGGAAACAAATAGTGTAGTACTTTCAGCTGTGAATTCGTCGTCCTTATGAAGATACTTTCGTGACACCCGGTTCGTGTATAAGTCTGGGACTTATATTCGTTAAAAAACAAGAATAAGGACTTACTGCGTATTGACAGGTCAATTCTTTCCATACACTTGACTGGCTGTCAACTGAAGCTTTTTACACGTAACTGAAAGCGCTTTGAAACAACTCTAAACATATCACTTCGATATTTAGCTTCTTGTATCTGTATCGAGTTGTCAGAGACGCAATTACCTAAAAAGCGTCAAAACGATAGACAAAGGGAGGATGTTAGTAATGGAAGTAAAACGACAGCACCTGGGTATAGAGTTACTTCACTTTTCACAAGTAGGGAAGAAATGTATCTGTCATTTATTCACGTTTAGGAGAAACCGCCCCTACAGAATAACTTATGCTTTAATATTTAATTAAACGTTCCCCTTCAATTGTATAAGCAATTGTACTAACAATGAAACAAATGTTTTTAGTTAATTCCTAATGAGGCCAGGAAAAAAATTAATTTAGTTACTTTTTATTTTATAATTACAATTATTATAAATATGCATGCACGAGTACATATGACAAAATAACAATATTTAGTGGCAAAATAGAAAGCGTATTTAAAACCAAGTATAGAATTCTGATTCTAAAAGGGGGCCTTTGCACTTTTAGAAATAAACGTAGGAAAATGTAAACATTTACCCGTAGTAGCATTCATTTTAATTTTAAATTAGGGCTGACGTTTCGGGATAGGTATAGCTTTGTAAATTTAGACAAAACTAAGAGATACATTCTCTAAATGGCTACCCTAACTTAAAACCAAGTATAGTGCGAACCACGTAACCATGCACTTGGCCTTGAGAAATCGCAGTAAGCGAGACGGGAGGTAGAAGGTCAGTATAAATAGTTTCATACACACATGATAAGGACTGTTAAAACACTGACTTGGATGAAAGGATCAATATTAGATAAATTCGATGATAAATTAGCTTCCGTATAAAATAACAAACAATTTTGAAATATGTGTAGACATATCGGATGCAGAAGCTGAACTTTCTGAATATGTAACATGTTTAAAGAAGTGGTAGTGCACGAAAAAGGCAAAGTGGACGGTTACGTGGTCCGCACTATAAGTGGCTACAATAGGCAAATGTTTACATATTGGTATACATATGATATAGAAGAATCCGGATAGTAAAAACTCAATGGATCTGGGCTTCGTCCGGATTATCGAATGTCCGGTTTAAACAAAATTTGCTTGAAAATACTTGTGATATATGTTTTAGATTTTCGTTCAGATTAATTTTATGTTTTTAGTAATATGTACTAAATAACAAGGTTTTAACATACGAACTAAGATGAGGTCAAATAGGTAATATAAACAAACATTTTTAAAGTCAATTCCTACTTAGGTCAACAAAAAATAATTAATTTTAGTTACATTTTATTAAATAATTACAATTAATATAAAGTAACATAGCCTATGCCAATTGGGCCAAATGGGATGAAATAAATATATTGCATAGTTTGCCCCCAAAATGAATTAATATTTGAAAAAAACTGTATTAACATCTAGTGTCATCCATTACAAGTTTTAAAAAAATATATATGAACTTGATTGAACGAATAAAAAGTATTTTATTAACGATTGAAAATTTGAACAAGATATGTGTAGGGAGAGTGTGATCTAAGTAGCAATTGAAAAAAATAGCTTTGTGACAAACTTTATCTATAGTAATGTACTACAGAACAAACTGTACTATAATGTTACATATAGATTAACAATTTAGAATTGTAAAAGTAAATTAAACCTTAATTCTGAAGGGGAATCTAAAATAAACGAACAAGTAGTATCCAAGATACAAGATTATCCAAACATAACATAATAAGCACTTCAGTAATCTGTAATTACAGTACAGTATTATGCATTGTACTTTGTGAGCACTTGACTTTTTGAACCGTGTTATTTATTTTTATGCTTGAAGGGAATAATTTTTTAAAAAACTTTTTATGATTGAAATGTTGTAGTTAATTACACAGATAGAAAAATGTTTAATCTTGAATTTAATTGAAAAAAATCATTCTAACCTTAAATTTATTACAATATTTAGTAAGACATATTATTAAAAATAATATTTTTAGATACACTGAAAAAAGTCGGCGATGTTCTCTTACTTTAAATATGATGTCATTTACTGGTACTATCTCGTGGACACACGCTAAGGTCAGTAGGTTAGCAGATGATGTACCGTTTTGCACCAGATAAGTTTTTGAATAATTATGTTGGCTATACGATTTCTTGTTATCATTTTCGCGTAAACCTTCATGTTTTTACCTAGTCCGAAACAGTTGTGTTCCAACACCTAAATCATTTACGGTTGTAGTTGGTCGTACGAAATAACGCTTGGGGTTTCTGATCCATAGTCACGGAAATAACTCTTGGGGTTTCTGCTCCATAGTCACAGAAATAACGCTTGGGGTTTCTGGTCCATAGTCACAGAAATAACGCTTCGGGTTTCTGATCCATAGTCACGGAAATAACTTTTGGGGTTTCTGCTCCATAGTCACGGAAATAACTCTTGGGGTTTCTGATCCATAGTCACGGAAATAACTCTTGGGGTTTCCGTTCCATGGTCACGGAAATAACTCTTGGGGTTTCTGCTCCATGGCCACGGAAATAACGCTTGGGGTTTCTGCTCAATAGTGACGGAAATAACGCTTGGGGGTTTCTGCTCCACAGTCACAGCCACTTTCTTAAAGCAACAAAACTCAACCGTAATTGAGTCACAATAGAAATACTAACTCAAAACTGAAGGGAGAAAACAAAGAAAAAGAAAGAGATTTTCGAAAATGTCTTTAAGAAGGGAGACTTTGCTGATTAGAAAGTGTGTCCACACTACATCGGCATTTTCCGATGTAGCTAACAGGGATTTCTTGAAACCCTTTCATTGAATTATTTTTCTTTTTACCACTCTCTAAAATAGAATGAAATTAGTATTTTAATAAAAGTCCATATTAGTCGGATGTCCAAACAAACGGGGTTCGTATTAGCGAGAGTCTATTCTTCATATTATATTATACATAATGGAAAATGATTATTAAATTCAATCTATCTTGTCACATTGTTGCTTATATAACGATATTCACCGCTGGTGCCTGAATCGTTTGTCGACATTTAAGATACTAGCAGAGTAACTGTCCTTCGTACGGGGCTGACAAATATTTGTATTTATATTTGGGTTAAATTTAATTTACTGAAATTAAATCCCTATAAATATATCAAACTATAGTTTATAACCTACCGTTAAAAGAGTGTCCAAGAGCAGTGGGTCGGTGCCCTGACGGAATTTCTAAATACAAATAGGCCTATGTGAAAACCAGGGACCCTAAGAATGTTCATGTAAAATATCAGGTATTTATTTCCCGTTTCCACTAGCATTTGTAAAGTAAACAAACCTAGAAAGATGAATAAGAATCAATTACTATCAGCTGTTAAAATATGTTTAAAAGTGACTGTGTTACAAGTGGTTATCAGCTGATTAAATCAAGTCAAGAATTAAATGGAGTATAGAAAATTGAGTGTTAAAGCCGGTTTTCAAGGTCCGCAGAGCCTGAATTTCTGAATAAAAATATGCCTGTTTTTCAACCAGGTACCCTAATAATGTGTTTGTAAAATTTCAGCGCAATGGGTAAAATAATTTTTACGTGATTGAGGAACACACACATACACACACACACACCATTAGATATTTCTATATTAGTATAGATATGTTAATCTATTTAACGACGAAAAAGGGCCAAAAAGGACGAAATTTATATTTCCACTCATAGTCATATTCCTATCTAACTATATACCATACCTTCGACATTTCCTAAGTAGATGGGTTCGATCGGTTACGGGTATATATGATCCCAGTAGAGAGTCATCGAACTTGCTCTTGTGATTCATCTTTCTAGATATTTCCCTTAATACAAAAGACTCTCGTTTTCCTACCTTAATCCTAACATTATTTCATCTATCCTTTTCCACCAATGTCCTTCCATAGCGATGTAGCATTTAGAACTTCTCTATGACCTGGACGGATTTTCAGAGTGGAAATCTGTTCTTTTGAGTTCATATACCTCCTTACATTACTATAATAGCTTAGTCACCTACGTATATTTCACCAATCCTTCTTCATCCATGTCTTTTATGGCAGTATATCGTGTAAACACAATTTTATGACTCCGCTAGAGAGTCGATGATTGACACATGCACTTGTGTGTACCATGATATTTCCCCTGCTAATAGCCTCAAAGTCTCAAGGTCCAAGACTAGAGTCTGAGAGACCAGCCCTTAGGTAAGGCCAACCGAGAGTGGATAAAGGTCCGATTACACTATCTGGAGCGAACTGAAAAGACGTGATATTGAACATGCGGAAAATCTGGGCGTTCGGAAGGCTGTACTGGTCACAGGTAGTTCTGGAAAAGCGGTCGAAACATTCGTGCCTGGAGTTCGTCTCGTCCCATAGGCAGGCAGGTCACCAGTCCAGGCCTTACAGTGAGGTTGCAACACTCTTGCAGACTGATACCACGGGTCATGGTGCAAAGCCTCGTGTCTCGGACCTACCGCTAGTCACGGGTTTGAGGTTGGATTCGTGGGGACGTAGGTTCAATTCGCTTAATAATACACACGAATCTATCTATCTTTGTTTCTTTGGGGCTTGGAGTAGAAAGGCTGGGTGCTTCAAGTTCAAACTCTTTTTAGTTTTACCATATTTCTTTCTTCTTACAAATTACGTATAATTTGAAATACAAGTTGCATAACGTCATACTGGTATCAATCTTCCGCCTCTCTCTCTCTCATTCCTTCTCTTATCGTTACAGAAAAGTTTTCCACCGATAAAACGAAAAATATGTGAAAATCACACTCTATTGAAGGGATTTGTCATTATATGGACTTGTTCATTTCATTCTAGTATTTCGAGATGGCCAAAGGATGAGAATTCCGTTTTACTTCCTCCCGTCTATTTAAAAATATAAAATATTACGTACTAGAAAGATTATATATTTTGCGATCT
>JBAIZL010000008.1:38409410-38531910 GCA_036971475.1 Prosapia bicincta
CTCTCTCTCTCTTTCTCTCTCTCTCTTTCTCTCTCTCTCTCTCTCTCTCTCTCTCTCTCTCTCTCTCTATATATATATATATATATATATATATATTTATTTATTTATTTATATTTAGATTTAGATTTATATATATCTATCTATTTCTGTGTACCTGTCTCTTTGTTTTCATGCTCACTTTTTCTGTCAGTCTTTTTCAGTATCTCATTTTCTGTGTTCGCCTATCAGTATCTCTTATCTTTGGTTCTTTATCTCTTTATCTCTATCTAGTTCTTTATCTTTGGTTCTGTTTTTCTTACCTTCTGACTTTTTCTTCTGTATGCCTGCCTTACTCCGTCTTTTCCCATAAAATGGAAGCATCCAGTCAATGCCTACTTAGATCGACAAAGAAAAAAATTTTTTAAATGAATTTTTATTAGATAATTTGAATGAATATAAATATAGCTTTATATATGTCAGAATCACAATATATAGTACTAAAATATAAAGAGAAATTATTTATTAAAATTATGTAATTAATGTTTTTTAGTTTCAACATAGTTTTTACATTCTACTAATTTTTGTATTGTTTTGAAGAACGCATTATCATTTCAGTTTATCTTTTAATGTTATAATTTAGTTACTATAATTATTATTTAAATTATTTTATTGCTAATGTTAATAATTATTTTTTCCTTTTAACGTATTAACAGTCTCGCTGGCTGAACCCCTTGCAACTACGTATGACTAATAACGTATTTTTCCATTTATCTACTCTCTGTTTTTCCCATTAGTTTTCCATGTTCATTCATTTCACATTGTCCTTGAAAGCCCTAAATTTACTTTAAGCGGTTTCATTTTGTTTAGCGATGCTCATTTCCCTATAGGTTTTAGCCCATTGTCGATAATTGTAAGCATGTTTATGCGTGATTCCTGGAACCCGATTGCATGTGTATATATTTACAAGGGACTCTTGGGGTTTAATGAGTAAAGGTATCATCATGACTGCGTTAAATGTGGGTTGGTATAAGGAAACAATCATGCTCACGCGAGCCATGATTGTTCTTGTCATAACCCTGAAGTTCATCCCAGATTTGACAGATCTATAACCGCGTAAATATTGTTGTGAAAAATTACTTCACTTTATTTTTAAAATTATACAATATAACAGTTTTACGTGAGTTTTTGATGTTTTCTTTGTTATCAATACAAAAAAATCTAATAAAAACTACGCTGTTTCAACTGTTTAAGGGGTTTGATTCTATATTCAATCTTGCTTTGATATAGGGGAATTCCTTAGCTTCAGTTATTTAGAGTAGTTGCTATTTTTCTACGAGGGGTAAGAGAAAAAGAGGAATATGTGTTAATAGATGTAAAAACACATGGAGAGACAGACGGTGAGAAAGAAATGGTTGAGTGTATGTGAGGTAGAGAAAGAGGCACAGAGAGAGATAGTGAGAGAGTTAAAGGGAGTGGGACAGAGGGAGAGAGTGTGAGACAGATGGAAAGGGACAGAGAGATAGTAAGCGAGGGACAGAAGTGTAAGTAAAGAAGTGAGTACAGAATGTAAGTGAGATAGAGGGAAAAGGACAGAGAGATAAAGAGACAGAGACAGAGAGAGAGAGAGAGAGAGAGAGAGAGAGTGTGTGTGTGTGTGTGTGTGTGTGTGTGTGTGTAAGTGAGATAGAGAGAGGGCAACAAACAGATAACGAGTGAGAGAGAAGGGGGAGAGTGTAAGCGAGATAGAGAAAGAGAGACAGCAAGAAAGAGAGTGTGAGTGTGTGTGTGTAAGTGAGAAGAGATGGGGTACAAACAGATAATGAGTGGAAGAGAGAAGGGGGAGAGTGTGAGATAGAGGGAGAGGGGCAGAGAGAGAGTGAGAGAGTGTTTAACATTTAGGCTGTCGTAAAAATTTACTGCATTTATTAGTCTCGAGCAAATGTTTGTAGCACTGACTATAGAGTGACAAGGATCAAGTAGACCCTTTAAATTATTAGTTCTTCATGAACAATTGTCGATTAGGTCAGATCAAATAGTAATAAACTAAAGATTTATCTGTTATTGGAACAACTGCAAATAGACTCTCTGTTAGGAAAGTTAAATACAGCTTTTTTCCAGTATAATTTGAATATTCAGGTCTGTCAGATAATAATTTTGACTCGTGGATTTTCAAAGACTGCTTCGTGCTCTAATTTATCTAGTCAATCCATTTAGTTTTAAATTGTAGTTTATGTGAAGGATTTAAGTGTGTACGGATGCTTGGAGTTTACAAATCCTCTTTCATCATCATAACACATTCAATTAGAAATAGATGTCATATAGTATAAACCTTTATTCAATATGTTTCTCAATATATTATTTATATAAATTAAAAAAAAAAACAGAGCTCCCTAATAATGAAAGAAATGAATTTTACAAGTTTTATCAGTCACTCACATAAGCTTTTCCTAAATATATGACAGGTGGAATTGAATGGTCATGTTAACAGGAAACAGTCAAGAGACGTAATATCCGCACTTCCTGTCAAGCAAAACAGTCTAAAGACTTTGGATAGATATAGCAGAGTAGAAACCCTTGTTTCAGTGTCGGACGTCTCCATATTTAGAGCAAATCCTATTATTACAGTTCTCTGTGCTTTTTATTATTTACAGACTAAATAGTGCAATTAGACATGTCAAATAATTTTATAGAGACTATGGTTTCATTACCATAGCTATAAAAAATTGTACGAAGATAAGAAACAATTTAAATGGAAAAACTGTTTAGAACTTCTATACGCAGGTTTATAAAACATCTGAATATTCTTCCTGATCCTTGAATAAACAGAAAATATTTGTATTACAGAGTTAGATGGTTACTCGTTACAACCGATTATTTTCCATTCCAAATAAGATTCTCAATGAATCTACGAAAGAGTCATTTATGTAAAGTGGATGGAAGATTTAAGATAACATTTGTTGAGAAACTAAAACCCAAGTAAGATGGTGTCGGCTATCTTAACCGCATTAGGCTAATAATAGATTTAAAATAAAAAATGGAATACAAACATATGTCACTGTTGTGCAAGTTGCAATGTTTTAATACTACGCAAAATTACACAAAGTTCATTATGATAGCAAAGAAAACATCTAAAATTTTTAAAACTCTTCCAATTCTTACTATTAGAGGGAGGGGGAGAGGAGACGAGGAGAGGAGTAAGCTCTCTTAATAAAACGTTCAATACACAGAGACTAAATGATAGCTGCTGGCCATAAAAAAAAAACTGTCAAGTCGAACAATCTAATCAGAAGAATTCCGTTAAAGGGCGCAGACACAATTAATTCCCCACTTTAAATAAGCCAGTTTAGGTAGTAAATCCGTTAATTTATGTATTGTAACTTTCTGGAGTATCAATTAAAAATGCTGTGCAATATTGAGATAACGAAATTAAAAATTGTAGATCATTTTAACGGAAAAACAGCGAGCTGTGTGCGTGTGCACGCGTGCGTGTGTAATTGTTGAGTTCGATTGTATAAGTAGGCTCACGAAATGCTTCATGCTAGTTTCTATAAAGCAATATTCCTTGCCGTCAAGAAGCTGTAATATGTTGAGCTTCATGGAGATTTTTGCATTATCAATACGATAAATATTTGTTTCAGCCGGAAATAAACTTTAATAATTTGGCCATAGCTACATAAGTAGTGTTAGAATTATGACCAGGGATGCTTAACTAAAGTGCACCTACTCTCAGCCGGGATGAAGAGAAATACTCGCTGCTTAGTGTATGTAATGCTCCTAGAAGGAACAAAAAGTCGAAGGGAAGATCCCGTCTACAACTTCTTGCACTTGCGAGTGCTTACAGTATTGTAACTAAGGTCGTATAAATGAAGACTAGCGTTTGATGATAATTTATTTAAAACATACTACCTGTCTCTCTGAAATTGTATAAATGTTATGTTTTATTGTATTCATATCGGATTAATAAGGATTTAGGAGGGGGAGAGAGAGAGGGAGGGAAGGACGTAGGTAGAGAGAATGGAAGCAACCGACATTGACCATAGTGTTTCTGAAAATTTTAAGAAGAATAAAGATGCGATAAAATGGAAAAAGTAGCCCAAGGATACGTAACCTTCGGCGGAAAAAACAGAACAATAGATGTTAATGTTGGAAAGAAGCTACATTCCAGCAAGTGAATCCACGACCCCATGAATCCAACCTCAAATCCGTCACTCCAAGCCGGGTGACTAGCGTCAGGCCTTTTCTCTGAGGCCTGGTACGAGACGATACTCTAGTTATCAGATACTACGGCTTCGCTTGCTTTCCATAACTAACCAGTAAAATCCTCCAAACGGCCAGGTTTCCCCGTACCGTCAATTTACCATGTAGCTTTTTCGGTTTAGGTGCAAACGGACCTTTATTCACTATCGGTTAGCCTGACTTGTCTGGATTACGTCTTCGACTGGAAACATGCAGACAGAGCTAGAGTTAGAGTAAGCTGGACATCGTTCTAAGGAGTTACCCATGTTCGTCGAGAAGTTCTGATAATGCTCCCATCATAACCTAAATACCTAAACTAAAGTATCTTATATTTCGAACGGAAAGTTTCCTTTAAGGCCGTGGGCCGTGAATGCCTTCCATATTACAGTACCAGGAGCATTTCTTAATCTTGCCAATCACTTCTCTCTACGTCCCTAAAGGACATAAAGACGAGCGCGCGCTCATATACTCATTAAATAAAGTTATCATAATTAGTAGGCTGCTCACGATTCGAGTGGGCTGTTATTTTATAAAGTAGGTTACCTAACGTACTATGAAGGTTGTGATTTCCTTGTATTTATTACAGTTTTAAAAAGATAAGACTAACATATGTCAAAGAATAACGATGTTGAATCTATTATGTGTCAGAAGTATGACATGTCACAAGTATTATGTAATTTGTTTTGACTGAAATATAGTTGCTAAAGAAAATAAAGTATAATGTTGTTCAAAACATATTTATTTAAATTATTAAAAAAAGATTGCCTCTCCGACAAAACATTGTATGATTAGAACCTGCTCAATTCCTTCTATAAGTTCACACTCTCTTTACACACACACACACACACACACACACATACATATATATATATATATATATATATATATATATATATATATATAATAAATTGAAAATGTTTTGTACAAATTAAATTTGTAAAAATATTTTGTTAGATAATTATTTTCCTGAAGATGCTGAGAAAGCTTTAAGAATAAATATATGCATTAAAAGTATTCTTGCTTATATATATATATATATATATATATATATATATATATATATATATATATATAATACGTTTTCTTGTTTAATAATTTAAAACAACATTGGTTATTCAAATACAAGAATATTTATTAATTTATATCCAAAGCTTTTCGTTGGTAAACAGTACCAACATCATCAGGAATGAAAATTTTGATGATGAAAATGTTTTATTCCTGAAGATGTTGGTACTGTTTACCAACGAAAAGTTTTGGATATAAATTAATAAATATTCTTGCATTTGAATAACCTATGTTGTTTTAATATATATATGAAGTTAATATATTACTATTGTAAATACATTTTTCCACCACTAAGTGCAACAATGTTACCTTGTATGATGAGGCACCTTTCGGTCATTTGGCCATTATCGAATCACTCATGAATTTCCTCTATTTTTTGGGTGGGGATGTTCGGTCCGTGATGTTGGTATTTGTTGACGTTAGACGCATTATCTCTTGAGTTACGTGTATAATGTTTTGGAATAGTACGTCGTCTGCATATGTTGTCAGTAGGTTCATTAAACTGTTGTGTATATTTTTATAAATGTGGTATTTTTCGAGTGAGTTTAATTCTATTGGGTTATTATTTATTTCAAGTATGGTTAGGATATTTTCGTAATTTGTTATTTCATGTTTATGTGATATTAGATGCGCTGCAACATTTGATACTTTTGTATTTTTATTTTTGAATACTCTGTAATGTTCTTCAAATCTTATTTTAAATGATCTGGTCGTTTTCCCTATCTAAAATGAGTTGCAGTCGTTACATGTAATTTTGTGTAACAGATTGTATAGAATTGATTGTAGTCGAGACCCACTTCCAACAACACTACAATACACTACAAATCTAACCACCCCTGGACACACAAAATTAACACTTACAGTACCATGATAAATAAAGCAATAAAATACATACAAGATAACAAACAAAAATTAAATGAAGAATTAGATAATATTACAAAAATAGCAATAGAAAATGGATACAACAAGCACCTTATAAAAAACATATACAATAAACTTACAAAAAACCCTAACCTCAACACAACACTACAACCTGAACCCTAAATAAAAAACATCTAGATAAAATATAAATACACCAATAACAAAATAGAAAAATTAACAAATATATACAACAAAGAATACTACACTCCAACTTACAAAAACCAAACAACAAAATAATAAAATATTTTAATAACACAAACCACAAAACAATTACAGAAAAACATAACCTATCAGGAATTTACAAAATTAAATGCAACGACTGCAACGCATTTTACACAGGAAAAACGACCAGATCATTTAAAATAAGATTTGAAGAGCATTACAGAGCATTCAAAAACAAAAATACAAAACTATCAAATGTTGCAGCACATCTAATGTCACATAAACATGAAATAACAAATTACGAAGATAACCTAACCATACTTGAAATAAATAATAACCCAATAGAATTAAACTCACTCGAAAAATACCACATTTATAAAAATATACACAACAGTTTAATGAACCTACAGACAAAATATACAGAAGACATACTATTCCAAAACATTATACTCGCAAATCAAGAGAAAATGCGTCTAACGTCAACAAATATCAACACCGCGGACCGAACATCCACACCAGAAAAATAGAGAAAAATACACAAGTGATTCGACAATGGTCAAATGACCGAAAGGTGCCTCGTCACACAAGGTAGATTGCACTTAGTGGTGGAAAAAAGTATTTACAATAGTAATATATCAACCTCATAAAATCAGTGATACGGTAAAATAATGGAAAACGTAAAATATCAATGTCAATATATATATATATATCTTGTAAACATTTTAAATTGTAAATAAAATACTTTTTATTCATCCAGTCAAGTTGAAATACCACAAGAATCTTTTAAACTTTTAGTTGATAACACTTGAGGTTGATACTGAATTTTCATATATGAAATCGTAATTAAATTTAAAATGAATTTATTTTAATTTCTTACGGAAGAAAAACTTTTCACAAAAGGCACAATATATACAATTTATTTATTTACCTCATTTGGGTTAAAATGATAACATATGATTTCATAAAACAGCTGAATTTATGTTGAAGTTATGCGTTAGAACAGCGGTTTAACGCATAGGCTATGTTACTTTATTTATATTCATTTGAATTATTTAACAAAAAGTAACTAAAATGATATTTTTCTTTGTTGACCTAATTAGGAATTGACTGGAATTTTTTTTATATTATTTGTTTTTGCTATTAAAACAAGGTAGTTAAGTATTATTCGGAGGCCACTATTTTTAGAGGTTATTTTACAGGGAACCTAAAAACACTAAATATTTATACAGGACAGACTTTATTTGACTTACTGTGAAACTTACTTGGTATTATCACGATCGGTTCTAGTTTTCTGCCTCCCAAAAAATAAGCGATGTTAGCGAGAATTGTGTTGAACGCATCTCCAACAGTCGCGGTTACTCCCAATCGTCACTTATATATTCCGGCGGTACCTCGATACCTCTTGTTCCTCTATTTATCACTTCCCCACATCCGATTCCTAATATAACAGGGAAGTAACATATTTATGATAACCTAACCTGACCTGACCCAGCCAGCGGGCTGTATAATAGCTGCCTCCGTATAGTACGTCAGAACAAAAAAATAAAGTTGTACTAAATTCTTACAATATTATATTTACATAATTAAATGGGTTTCAAACAGTAAGTAACCGTCCTCAGAGACAACTAAAACTAGCAAACTGTAACTATATTAAACAGCTATTAACTTCTTTACAGTTATATTTTAGGCCAAGGAAAACTTAAACTGTAAGCATGAGTCTAGTTGTCTGTATCAGCTGTATCTCTCATTGTGGCCTGTATACATATTAATTTATTCTTTAAGACGCGTCGAACTAAATAAACATATTATTAAAGAATAGTAAATACATTTTATTTTTGAAGTCAATACATTTTTTAGTTGTGCATGACTGCATGTTTTGCAGGGGAGAAAAATCATCTCACCCGTCACGCTTACTTCCATCACGAGACTATTCATATTTTAGTTTAAATGTAGTTGCTTGTTATAATCATCTTGAATTCATGAATTAAATTATAAGCTATTGGGTAACTGAGTGAATACTTTTGAACTTACTTGCTGACTCGTTTCCAAAAAATCATTTCATTGACGAGGCCGACCCGCTACTGCATACGTCGCTCAAGGTTGCTAGACGTATGATTTATAAGAGTGAATGGAGTTTGGATTAGGCGGGCTGTTTACTATAATGGATTAAAGTGTAAGAGTCGAAGTGTGTGTGGTTTTTTAAGATATGTTGATTTTGTGTTGTGTGATGTTTGAATATTTCAAATTTGTCTGTATGATTAGTTTTGTTTTACTATGGTTTGTGGAGAATATTTAAATTAATATGTTATTGTAATATGTTATTAATATGTGTTGCGTAGCTGGATTTTGGATTTGTTTTTTTTTGTCGTTGATGTCTTTTTGAGTTCAAAAGTATTCACTCAGCTACGCAATAACTACTTATAATTGAATTATGAGGAAATTTAATTTTATACACGACTGCCACTTGGTAATTTTTTTTTTTTATAGTTTAAAATATTTAATACAAAAACTCCATCAAAATTCCATTAAAATATTATTGATTTTAAAGAATCAGAATTGTATCTTTTTGTGGTCATGTATAGTAGAATATGTTGAAAGGAGCTGCTGATATGCGCAAATATTTACAGTTACATCCGCTTTGCTCTTCCCATTATTAATATCCAGCTTACATTTATGGGAATCAAGGCTTCGTTTGAAATATACATGGCTATTTTACTATTGCGTGTGTAAGTCTATTGTTATCAATTACAATAGTTTAATGCTATTCATAATAGCGGCTCCTAAGTGATCCTTTTGTTATGACATGTTTGTAGACAATAGTTTTTTTAATTAATTTTGACTTTATACGTTGATGGCAAATAGAGGTGCACGTATGTATGGGTGTGTAGAGGTTAGATGAATGGAGACAGGGCAAGGACGGAAAGAGTCCGCTCAAAGGGCAGCCTGGTTTGAAGGTTAAAAGTAGGCCTGAGTCGCATTAAACTCTTAGGTGTATTTCAATCTTTATTTGAAATAGACTTTTATGCTACTTGAATTTAATGTACCAGCATGAGAACAGTTATCGGCTGGTAGCTTTTTTAAACTTTGCCATACGAAAGATAAAATTACACAAAGTAAAATCACAGTAAATAAACGTCAGGTTAAATAATCCCTTACAGTAACGCAGTCAAAGATCCATTCCAGGGGAGGGGGAGGGGGTTGATATTCGTCAGTGTACATGTGAAAAAGCTGTTGAAGAAAACGATGGTGAAAAAGAATAATATAATCGAAGCATCATAGTCTTCTAGTATCTTCGTCCAAAGACACAAAGATAAAAGCTAATTTTGGTAAGAATCTGCAATCTAAGATGTAAACCCAGGCCCCCCACGAATTCAACCTCAAACTCATTAATACCGAGACGGGGGGGGGGGGGACTTCGTGCCGTGACCCATGATATCAGTCTGTAAGGCCTTTTTGTAAGATCTTTGGCTTCGTGAATGACCAAAACCTGAATGGGCACTCACGTAGCCTACATAAACCGAGATTGCTCAGTGTATTTTGCTAATTTTTCATTGTCTTTTCGTTGATGTAACGTAAAATATTGTAAACAAGTAATATATATATATTTAAAAAATTGAGTCAATTTCTAACCAGGCTAAATGAATATCTTCATTTATTTGATCTTGTAATGAAGACAGGTCGTACAGATCTAATATTGTATTACAAATTAAGATTTTGCAGTAGAAATAATAAACCCTCGTTTTTAAAACAGCTGAACATCTCCTTTAAAGAAGAGTTATAGATTCAAACTAATCTAATATTACAAATGAAGACATATAAGTAGAAATAACGAACCTTTAACATCCGGAAATGGTTGAATGGTCGGCCAAAACCAAAATTCTTCAGTGGCATTTATTAAATTTAAATAATAGTATGGCGCTTTGTGTAAATATAGTTAAAAACCTTTAGAGGTAAAATCGTTTTCTATTATATCAGGAACCCTATAGCTTGTTCAAACAGAATGTGTTTGTTTTGGTGGCAGACAGAAAAACCTCTCAGTGACCTTCAAAGTGAAGAGTGTGCGAAGTAAATTCCAGGTTAATCCGCAGAATGTTGTCTTCTTCACGGAGGATAATGTCAATGTTACGCATATCCCCGTGAAGCAATCTCGTTTCATTTTTTCCTTGTTTGCTTCGATTGTTTACTGCGACGCTGTTCGGTTATAGTAGGTCTGTTCGTTTCTGTTATATGGGTATATATGTATATTATAACCTAAGTTAATTAAAATATAACTTTTCTTATAGATTATATATTTAATTACCTT
This sequence comes from Prosapia bicincta, assembly GCA_036971475.1. Lineage (NCBI taxonomy): Eukaryota > Metazoa > Arthropoda > Insecta > Hemiptera > Cercopidae > Prosapia > Prosapia bicincta. The sequence goes on from JBAIZL010000008.1 coordinate 38,420,077, forward strand.
AACACTCTTTAGTCTCACCTTCAGGTTTCTAATTAATTGCCACCAATATCAAATTTAACATTAGTTGCATTTAATCTTGACACGAAGATTAATACACATTATACCCATTTACGTTAATACTATTTAGTGACTATTCCTTAATTAATATTACAATTACAAAGAAAAAATAAAGGTGGACTTTAGGTTATTACAATAAAGTTTAAAACGACAGTTAATTTTTCTTTCTTTGGGGTCTTTATTATGGATCTTTTTATAAATTGGAACGTGGTGAAAAAAAACTATATTATTATTTTATACTAATTTTGGAATTTACCATGGAGCCCTCACTGTGGCTTTCAACACTTCATTTTGGAAGCGCTCCATAACTTGTAGTTTGCTATCCTCAGTGGATCCCTAGAGTAGCAACCCTTATGTTCATACGGACTCAAGCACTTGCTTGTACACCAGCAATATTGTGTAGGGGACTCAACTCAGAATACCTACCCGTGAGTCACGCTAGTATTTTCTACTGGATCTTAAGTTCATCTTTTTTTCTTCACGTGTTATTTTTAGTTCAGTTTAGCGCCCAATGTTAGACCTAAGTATTTCACCTCTTTGCTATAAGGGACGAGTGACCCAATTTATTATGATGTCAGTTCTGCTCTCTGCCTTATTGGTAAATATAACGAAGGCTGGCTTGCTTTCATTGAACTTCATGTGCCACTGTCCAGTCCAGTAACAGACGCTGTCAACGGTATGTTGCAGCGTAGCTGTTGCGTCTGCATAAGTTTGTGTTACGGACAAGATAGAGGTGCGTTTGCGAAGGTTACCCCCGTGACCGGTAAATGTACAGAAACGGGCCAAGGACACTACCAAATATTATATAAAATTGTAATCTAAGTTATATATTGAAACGTCTGACTGAACGACCTGTTCACAAACGCACAATATGACCGTAGCAGGATTATGCCATCTGTACATGCCAACAACATTAGGGCATTTGAAGATAATCAATTCATTGAAAAAGATTTATATATAATACCTATATAATGTAGGTCTATATGAAACAGTTTTATAATAATAAGTATAATTAATTTTGCTTATGTGGAAAATATTTAATTCTATAAAATAGGGATTGAAAATTTTTTAAATGTTATTAAATACTCCAATCCCTCGGGTTGGTACGCAAGGAGTTCCTCTTCTCCACCTCTGATTTCCCTTCCTTTCCTTAACTTCGTGATCCCTTCCGCAAGTTGTCTTGTTCTAGTGTCGTCCAACACTCGGATAACATTAACGCCCCTCTGAAGTTATACTTTCGTCACTTCAGCATCAGCAGTTATGACGTTTAGTTTCCACTTCCTGCTTGTTTTATTTCTAGGCTTATTCGAAATTTTCTTCTGGTTTTTTTATTAAGATGCGTCAACATCAAAATCAGATGTAGATCTGTGCAGAAACGAACAATCAAACCTCGCGAACCGTACAAATATTGATACTCTTGTTGATATTCCAGGTAATTGTTACAATGATTAAATTATTTTTTCTCGATTTTAGATAATGTCACTGAAGAATACATTCTAAATAGACACAGAATTATTTTAAATGTCACAAACCATAAGCAATTAAAAGTTGGAAAAATTAGAACATAACCTCAATGCATAGCCATCCGTATGCTCCAAAATAAACATTACTGAAACAGTTGTAAGGTTTTATTTGACTTCACTTTATTTTATTTTCGTAATTTTACAAACACATACAAGTAAAACGCAGCTAATTCGGTTATTTTTTCGTGTAGTTGGACGATGGTGGTGGGTAATCACGGAAAATCTTCTCCTTCGTCATTCTCTTAGCGTAGACGTCAGGTGGTGTAAGATTGGGGGAGTGGGCTGAGTAAGGAAAGTTTGTTCCTAGGCAAAGATGTTCCAAGTTTGTTGAAGGAAAGCAAAGTTATCTAAGGCAGTGTGTCTGATTGCGCCATCATGCTGGAACAATTGTGAACGAAAAGACAGGTTTCGGGCACAACAAAATCTCCTGAAGTCTCCTATAAAACGACCAAGAATTACCCTATATCGGCCATTCTGCTACAACTGATTCAGATTCGGTACTGTTTATTTTGGCGCGTACGGTATGAACCTTTATAAACACCTAATGTATATCTAAACACATATTTATCAGTGTAATTAACTTTGTTTATTTTGTACACCCATCTTGTATTGACAATAATCTTAATGATTCTACAACTCACGTGTGACTCTTTGCAGTTCAATAAGTTCTGTAACAGTTCAATAAATCTGTGAACGCGTTCATGATTTCACTCCAGACTAACTTCAGATCTATCCACACAACGCGGGCACACTCTATTCCTTGAAGTACCGACAGCGGTTGGATCGTGTTCTAGGTAGCTCAGCTTTGCGCAGTGATGGGTTCACAACAAATGCTATGCGCTGCGTAACGCCTATTCGAACCGTTTAGCTCAGCACGACATGTTTGTGTGGACCCACCTTTACATGAATTTCACACGAGGGCAGTGTATGTTTTTGTTTAACCAATTATAATTCGTTTATGATAAACCTATGGTAAACTGGCAATGTAAACACAACCATTACTTTAGAGACTAGAGAAGACGTAACACAACCATAACTTTAGAGAATAGAGAAGACGTAACACAACCATACCTTTAGAGAATAGAGAAGACGTAACACAACCATAACTTTAGAGAATAGAGAAGACGTAATACAACCATAACTTTAGAAAATAGAGAAGACGTAATACAACCATAACTTTAGAGAATAGAGAAGACGTAACACAACCATAACTTTAGAGAATAGAGAAGACGTAACACAACCATAACTTTAGAGAATAGAGAAGACGTAACACAACCATAACGCGAGAGAATAGAGAAGACGTAACACAACCATAACTTTAGAGAATAGAGAAGACGTAACACAACCATAACTTTAGAGAATAGAGAAGACGTAACACAACCATAACGCGAGAGAATAGAGAAGACGTAACACAACCATAACTTTAGAGAATAGAGAAGACGTAACACAACCATAACGCGAGAGAATAGAGAAGACGTAACACAACCATAACTTTAGAGAATAGAGAAGACGTAATACAACCATAACTTTAGAAAATAGAGAAGACGTAACACAACCATAACTTTAGAGAATAGAGAAGACGTAACACAACCATAACTTTAGAGAATAGAGAAGACGTAACACAACCATAACTTTAGAGAATAGAGAAGACGTAACACAACCATAACTTTAGAGAATAGAGAAGACGTAACACAACCATAACGCGAGAGAATAGAGAAGACGTAACACAACCATAACTTTAGAGAATAGAGAAGACGTAATACAACCATAACTTTAGAAAATAGAGAAGACGTAACACAACCATAACTTTAGAGAATAGAGAAGACGTAACACAACCATAACTTTAGAGAATAGAGAAGACGTAACACAACCATAACGCGAGAGAATAGAGAAGACGTAATACAACCATAACTTTAGAGAATAGAGAAGACGTAACACAACCATAACTTTAGAGAATAGAGAAGACGTAACACAACCATAACGCGAGAGAATAGAGAAGACGTAACACAACCATAACCTTAGAGAATAAAGAAGACGCAACACAATCATAACGTGAGAGAATAGAGAAGGTGTAAGTAGTCCTGTTTTGTCTTTTCGAGTATGGGCGAGGTTAGATTTCATGGGAAATATCAGTTTACGTGGGGTTTGCTCTTGCATTGAATGGCTTGTTTAATCTATACATTCATAAATAATTGACGTGTAAACCATCACTAAAGTGGGACGAGCAAACAAGCGCATGTCCTGATCAAGGTAATGTAGTATTCCATTCTCGAGTCTCGTCTCTATTGGGACTGAATTTCATTTTCGAAATTCATAGCCCATATTCTTTACAATTGTTACCATTCACAAAGCAGGTAATAGCTTTAAAAATTGTAACTTTTTGATTTTTAGAAAAATTCTCAAGTTAATGGTGTCTTAACTGAATTGAAACCGGCTTTACTTTATTTTTCAAAAAAGAGAAATTTAAACAAATATGTGTTAATGTTGCCATGGTATTTCTAGTTTCTCACTGTAAATGTGTATACCATGGACAGCTGTTTATCACAATGCTGTTTTTAAATAGGAGCTTCAAACGTTATTTATTTGTTTTTTTTTAATCAGTGAGACTTACTTTAAAAACAATTATTATGATTTTTTTCAAGTTAATTCCTGCTTATGTAAATAAAGAAAAATTGTATTCTAGTTTCTTTTTATTTATAATTACAACTAATATAAATCTGTATATATGCCCTACATATGTCAGAATAATATGAAGTGGCAAAATAGAAAACGAATTTCCTTTCAATTTTCCATTTTTTTCTGTTTATGGTGTTGAACTATTATTGTTGTTTGTTACTATTTATAGGCTTTCTTTTTTTGTCACGTGCATTGTGTTGTAGTTTCTTTTCGCTTTCCTTTTGGATTATCCGTTTGTGGAGTAAGGTTCGATGCCGTTAATCCAGTTTGATTGTTTATTTTATTCTTTTCATTTATTTTTAATCTTAGTGCATTATTTATAATATTATGGGATAACCATGGCAACAATTTAAGCTTGTACAATGGAGGTTTTGACTACAACCAGATGGGAGCAAAAAAAATTCATATACTTTATGGGAAAGTTGGCTCAGTGCCGAAAGCGCTAGACTTTGAACATGAAGATACTCAGTTCGAATCCGACCAAGACCCCAAATTTTTATAAATTAATTCTTGAATAAATATTTGAAAAATTGCATTAACATCAATTGTCATTCACTACAGGTTAAAAAAATTGTTTCAACGTGATTTAAAGAATAAAAATGATTGTATAAAAAATTGAAAATTTGTACAAGATATATATATATATATATATATATATATATATATATATATATATATATATATATATATATATATATATATAAAAGGAGAGTGTGAACTAATAGAATGAATTGAACAAAAAACAAATAATTTTTATTAGCTTACTAATTCTTACATTAAATAAATACCTAACCTGTGAATAGCGATAAAAAATTATATCCCCAAACCTTTACCAAAACCAGCTGCGATACGTAAAAAGTACATAACCTTATATCCTGATATAAAATAACAGATTAAAATCATGTAACTGTTTGTATTTATAGATAATAGATTTTTATTACTTCGATAAAAGAATTTGTAATTGTCATAGCACAAGATCATTAAAATGGTTAATGATTTCATTTTCTCTTTTAGTATCCCGCGCGTGAAGGAATCGGGATGGATTGCCCATGTATCAAAAGGATACGCTCTATCCATCTTAAATCATTAGATAATATAATTGTTTTTCTCTCGTCTTAGGCCTCTGGGTCTGGGGCACAAACCCTGGCAGCCTTCTTTACAGCCAACCTCTAGCGAGCCGCCACCATCTCTTATGGTTAGAATCCCTACTGCATGTGAAGGAATCGGGATAGATTGTCCACGTACCAAAAGGATACGCTCTATCCATCTTAAATCATTAGATAATATAATTGTTTTTCTCTCGTCTTAGGCCTCTGGGTCTGGGGCACAAACCCTGGCAGCCTTCTTTACAGCCAACCTCTAGCGAGCCGCCACCATCTCTTATGGTTAGAATCCCTACTGCATGTGAAGGAATCGGGATAGATTGTCCAATTGCCATTCTGAAAACTCTTTCCATGAAGAATAAGGAGAAAATGAAATGAATAGTACGGTAAAATACCGACTTATAATTACAAACGACCTCTAGTGTGGATCAAAACAAACGTTTTTGATTCTGGTTTGTGCTGCTATCTATACAAATATATTGAAACTGTTATAGATGCTAAGTTATTAAATATTTCTACAGTACTCTTCCACATTTATATTTTAATATTGAAAAATCTAATATATTTCTGTTTTAACAATCTTGCTAGTAAATTTTAACTCTGAACGGGTTAGATATTTTAGACAGTGCCACAAAATAATTTTGTCAGAGTAAGGGAGTCACGAGGTTGAGATCGGATCTGTGGCGTTAGTGGCTCTATATTACGGATTTTAGATGGTCACGTTATCTTTTTACGTTATAATCTTTGAGTGAGGATGAAAATACTTTAGCTAACTTATTGTCTGTCTATTTATTGTTTTCTCCATCTTCTTTCTTGTCATTACGTATATTGACATACTCACCATGCATTAAAAAAATAATAATAACCTAACTAAATGTTGTTAATTAAATCTTTTAATGTTTAAGTAAATGAGAGTCGTATAGACTGAGATGGGTCTATACGTTCTTTCTCGATATATCAAGCAACATTATTTCACCCATTGCTATCATTGCTTACCTGAAGGTTGTGGATTTTGTAATCTAAACATGCTTGTACGGCAAAGCCTAGCATCAGTAATCAACTTGACCGAATTGTTTAACCAATAAGATAAATCTCTGATGGCTTACCGATTCACATGACGGTTTTTTGTTTGCTTTTTTAATATATACCTATTCATGGGAATTATATAATGTTTATCCTTATATATTTCATATTATTTCCATTTTGAACTTGTGCTACTAGTGTTTACCAATACACCTTGTCGTTCGGTTTGCCTGATTTAGAGGGTTCTAAATAGAAAACACTTCTATAGGATCTGTATTTTCTCTTTAGCTCCACTAGAGAGTAAGCCTACTTCATATAACCGACCCTACCCACTTGAGCTAATAACCTTCACGACTCCCTGTACCAGGACACTATTTTCTCTTTAGCTCCATTAGAGAGTAAGCCTACTTCATATAACCAACCCTTCCCACTTGAGCTAATAATCTTCACGACTCCCTGTACCAGGACACTATTTTCTCTTTAGCTCCATTAGAGAGTAAGCCTACTTCATATAACCGACCCTACCCACTCTTTCTCTTTTTTTTTTATTTTGGGGAAATATAATGAATATAAGTTTGATTCAGGTAAATATCCGTGGAGGTCTCACATATATCCCAGACCAGGTGGTTTTGTCGTTTTTTCAGTTCCACCTTTATTCTATATCTTCTTTTTTATTTTTCAACTTTGGGGAAATATAATGAATATAAGTTTGCTTCAGGTAAATAACCGTGAAGGTCTCACATATATCCCAGACCAGGTGGTTTTGTCGTTTTCTCAGTTCCACCTTTATTCTATATCTTCTTTTTTATTTTTCAACTTTGGGGAAATATAATGAATATAGGTTTGCTTCAGGTAAATAACCGTGAAGGTCTCACATATATCCCAGACCAGGTGGTTTTGTCGTTTTCTCAGTTCCATTTTTATTCTATATCTTCTTTTTTATTTTTCAACTTTGGGGAAATATAATGAATATAGGTTTGCTTCAGGTAAATAACCGTGAAGGTCTCACATATATCCCAGACCAGGTGGTTTTGTCGTTTTCTCAGTTCCACCTTTATTCTATATCTTCTTTTTTATTTTTCAACTTTGGGGAAATATAATGAATATAGGTTTGCTTCAGGTAAATAACCGTGAAGGTCTCACATATATCCCAGACCAGGTGGTTTTGTCGTTTTCTCAGTTCCACCTTTATTCTATATCTTCTTTTTTATTTTTCAACTTTGGGGAAATATAATGAATATAGGTTTGCTTCAGGTAAATAACCGTGAAGGTCTCACATATATCCCAGACCAGGTGGTTTTGTCGTTTTCTCAGTTCCACCTTTATTCTATATCTTCTTTTTTATTTTTCAACTTTGGGGAAATATAATGAATATAGGTTTGCTTCAGGTAAATAACCGTGAAGGTCTCACATATATCCCAGACCAGGTGGTTTTGTCGTTTTCTCAGTTCCACCTTTATTCTATATCTTCTTTTCTATTTTTCAACTTTGGGGAAATATAATGAATATAGGTTTGCTTCAGGTAAATAACCGTGAAGGTCTCACATATATCCCAGACCAGGTGGTTTTGTCGTTTTCTCAGTTCCATTTTTATTCTATATCTTCTTTTCTATTTTTCAACTTTGGGGAAATATAATGAATATAAGTTTGCTTCAGGTAAATAACCGTGAAGGTCTCACATATATCCCAGACCAGGTGGTTTTGTCGTTTTCTCAGTTCCATTTTTATTCTATATCTTCTTTTCTATTTTTCAACTTTGGGGAAATATAATGAATATAGGTTTGCTTCAGGTAAATAACCGTGAAGGTCTCACATATATCCCAGACCAGGTGGTTTTGTCGTTTTCTCAGTTCCACCTTTATTCTATATCTTCTTTTCTATTTTTCAACTTTGGGGAAATATAACGAATATAGGTTTGCTTCAGGTAAATAACCGTGAAGGTCTCACATATATCCCAGACCAGGTGGTTTTGTCGTTTTCTCAGTTCCACCTTTATTCTATATCTTCTTTTCTATTTTTCAACTTTGGGGAAATATAACGAATATAGGTTTGCTTCAGGTAAATAACCGTGAAGGTCTCACATATATCCCAGACCAGGTGGTTTTGTCGTTTTCTCAGTTCCACCTTTATTCTATATCTTCTTTTTTATTTTTCAACTTTGGGGAAATATAATGAATATAGGTTTGCTTCAGGTAAATAACCGTGAAGGTCTCACATATATCCCAGACCAGGTGGTTTTGTCGTTTTCTCAGTTCCACCTTTATTCTATATCTTCTTTTTTATTTTTCAACTTTGGGGAAATATAATGAATATAAGTTTGCTTCAGGTAAATAAGCGTGAAGGTCTCACATATATCCCAGACCAGGTGGTTTTGTCGTTTTCTCAGTTCCACCTTTATTCTATATCTTCTTTTTTATTTTTCAACTTTGGGGAAATATAATGAATATAAGTTTGCTTCAGGTAAATAACCGTGAAGGTCTCACATATATCCCAGACCAGGTGGTTTTGTCGTTTTCTCAGTTCCACCTTTATTCTATATCTTCTTTTTTATTTTTCAACTTTGGGGAAATATAATGAATATAAGTTTGCTTCAGGTAAATAAGCGTGAAGGTCTCACATATATCCCAGACCAGGTGGTTTTGTCGTTTTCTCAGTTCCACCTTTATTCTATATCTTCTTTTTTATTTTTCAACTTTGGGGAAATATATAGAATATAAGTTTGCTTCAGGTAAATAACCGTGAAGGTCTCACATATATCCCAGACCAGGTGGTTTTGTCGTTTTCTCAGTTCCACCTTTATTCTATATCTTCTTTTTTATTTTTCAACTTTGGGGAAATATAATGAATATAAGTTTGCTTCAGGTAAATAACCGTGAAGGTCTCACATATATCCCAGACCAGGTGGTTTTGTCGTTTTCTCAGTTCCACCTTTATTCTATATCTTCTTTTTTATTTTTCAACTTTGGGGAAATATAATGAATATAAGTTTGCTTCAGGTAAATAACCGTGAAGGTCTCACATATATCCCAGACCAGGTGGTTTTGTCGTTTTCTCAGTTCCATTTTTATTCTATATCTTCTTTTCTATTTTTCAACTTTGGGGAAATATAATGAATATAGGTTTGCTTCAGGTAAATAACCGTGAAGGTCTCACATATATCCCAGACCAGGTGGTTTTGTCGTTTTCTCAGTTCCACCTTTATTCTATATCTTCTTTTCTATTTTTCAACTTTGGGGAAATATAATGAATATAGGTTTGCTTCAGGTAAATAACCGTGAAGGTCTCACATATATCCCAGACCAGGTGGTTTTGTCGTTTTCTCAGTTCCACCTTTATTCTATATCTTCTTTTCTATTTTTCAACTTTGGGGAAATATAATGAATATAGGTTTGCTTCAGGTAAATAACCGTGAAGGTCTCACATATATCCCAGACCAGGTGGTTTTGTCGTTTTCTCAGTTCCACCTTTATTCTATATCTTCTTTTCTATTTTTCAACTTTGGGGAAATATAATGAATATAGGTTTGCTTCAGGTAAATAACCGTGAAGGTCTCACATATATCCCAGACCAGGTGGTTTTGTCGTTTTCTCAGTTCCACCTTTATTCTATATCTTCTTTTCTATTTTTCAACTTTGGGGAAATATAATGAATATAGGTTTGCTTCAGGTAAATAACCGTGAAGGTCTCACATATATCCCAGACCAGGTGGTTTTGTCGTTTTCTCAGTTCCACCTTTATTCTATATCTTCTTTTCTATTTTTCAACTTTGGGGAAATATAATGAATATAGGTTTGCTTCAGGTAAATAACCGTGAAGGTCTCACATATATCCCAGACCAGGTGGTTTTGTCGTTTTCTCAGTTCCACCTTTATTCTATATCTTCTTTTCTATTTTTCAACTTTGGGGAAATATAATGAATATAGGTTTGCTTCAGGTAAATAACAGTGAAGGTCTCACATATATCCCAGACCAGATGGTTTTGTCGTTTTCTCAGTTCCACCTTTATTCTATATCTTCTTTTCTATTTTTCAACTTTGGGGAAATATAATGAATATAGGTTTGCTTCAGGTAAATAACCGTGAAGGTCTCACATATATCCCAGACCAGGTGGTTTTGTCGTTTTCTCAGTTCCACCTTTATTCTATATCTTCTTTTCTATTTTTCAACTTTGGGGAAATATAATGAATATAGGTTTGCTTCAGGTAAATAACCGTGTAGGTCTCACATATATCCCAGACCAGGTGGATTTGTCGTTTTCTCAGTTCCACCTTTATTCTATATCTTCTTTTTTATTTTTCAACTTTGGGGAAATATAATGAATATAGGTTTGCTTCAGGTAAATAACCGTGAAGGTCTCACATATATCCCAGACCAGGTGGTTTTGTCGTTTTCTCAGTTCCACCTTTATTCTATATCTTCTTTTCTATTTTTCAACTTTGGGGAAATATAATGAATATAGGTTTGCTTCAGGTAAATAACCGTGAAGGTCTCACATATATCCCAGACCAGGTGGTTTTGTCGTTTTCTCAGTTCCACCTTTATTCTATATCTTCTTTTCTATTTTTCAACTTTGGGGAAATATAATGAATATAGGTTTGCTTCAGGTAAATAACCGTGAAGGTCTCACATATATCCCAGACCAGATGGTTTTGTCGTTTTCTCAGTTCCACCTTTATTCTATATCTTCTTTTCTATTTTTCAACTTTGGGGAAATATAATGAATATAGGTTTGCTTCAGGTAAATAACCGTGAAGGTCTCACATATATCCCAGACCAGGTGGTTTTGTCGTTTTCTCAGTTCCACCTTTATTCTATATCTTCTTTTCTATTTTTCAACTTTGGGGAAATATAATGAATATAGGTTTGCTTCAGGTAAATAACCGTGAAGGTCTTACATATATCCCAGACCAGGTGGTTTTGTCGTTTTCTCAGTTCCACCTTTATTCTATATCTTCTTTTCTATTTTTCAACTTTGGGGAAATATAATGAATATAGGTTTGCTTCAGGTAAATAACCGTGAAGGTCTCACATATATCCCAGACCAGATGGTTTTGTCGTTTTCTCAGTTCCACCTTTATTCTATATCTTCTTTTCTATTTTTCAACTTTGGGGAAATATAATGAATATAGGTTTGCTTCTGGTAAATAACCGTGAAGGTCTCACATATATCCCAGACCAGGTGGTTTTGTCGTTTTCTCAGTTCCACCTTTATTCTATATCTTCTTTTCTATTTTTCAACTTTGGGGAAATATAATGAATATAGGTTTGCTTCAGGTAAATAACCGTGAAGGTCTTACATATATCCCAGACCAGGTGGTTTTGTCGTTTTCTCAGTTCCACCTTTATCCTATATCTTCTTTTCTATTTTTCAACTTTGGGGAAATATAATGAATATCAACAAATACTTTGAGCTTAGCTTGTGAGGTTATGTTAGAAACAAATAAAACATACACAAAACTCACAAATTAATCATTTATTTACTCATACGCGTTTCAATGACCAAGTCATAATCATCAGTGAGTGTTACTACTACAAACAGTTGTAAGTTAGGGTTTGTAGTAGTAACACTCACTGATGATGATGACTTGGTCTTTGAAACGCGTATGAGTAAATAAATGATTAATTTGTGAGTTTTGTGTATGTTTTTATTTGTTTCTCTAATGAATATAAGTTTGCTTCAGGTAAATAAGCGTGAAAGTCTCACATGTATCCCAGACCAGGTGGTATTGTCCTTAACTTAGTACGGTACATTCATAATTTCTTTTCATACTTTATAGGTCATAATAGCGCACGTGCCGTGTGACCATAAAACACAGACACTGAAGAACGTATTTTGTAGAGGTATAAAACTAAAAAACTACCTCTCCCTTCATATATATTTTTCATCACCGCTCACTATTACATTCTGTACACATCGATTATTTGAAACCACTGTCCAAGTAACTCATTTCTCTGCGTATTCTTTCGTATTTATTTTTGTTCTCCTAAATATTTCTCTCCTCTTATTTATTTATTTTAAAATTTTTTTTCACAAACTAATTTTAATTGAACATTCTATATTGTCAAATATTAAAAAAATATCTTAAATACAATGAAAGCAGAATGCAGCAAAAACGTGTAAAATAGCAATCTAATTTTATACATTTATAATAACAGGTCATTTAGTTTTGACACACACACACACACACACACACACACGTAAGATTCTTGTTTACATATAGTGAAAGTAATATATATATATATATATATATATATATATATATATATATATATATATATATATATTATTTTGCAACACTGTTTTCTTATATTCACTTATCACTTTCACTATATGTACTTAAATACCAAGTAAGACACACACACACAGACACAGACACACACACACACACACACACACACACACACACACACACACACACACACACACACACACACACACACACACACACACACACAGACACACACACACACACACACACACACACACACACACACACACACACACACACACACACACACACACACACACACACACACACACACACACACACACACATTCATCATTAACTCAATGACATATTTCACATATTATTATATTTCATCATGTATGAAAATTATCACTTAGATTTACTGTAATTTACAAATTAGAAAAGATTTAAAGAGTAAATTATTTTCATTAAATTTAGAGCAATAACTTTAGAGAAGCACAAACTGATTACATTATCATACTAGTATACAATATACGAAATAGATACGATGTTAACGCCATCCGGCGTAATCAACATAACTTTGAGTATGTAAATGATATATTGGGTCTTAAAACTAATTAACAGATAACAAATAATACAATTAGATATGAAAGTATTTATAAGAGAAATGAAAACAGAAAACCAATTTACATGTTGTCAGAAGCACTATATGAATTTTTTATTTTCACATTTCAAAGTTATACATTTCTAAGAAAAATAGGGGGGTTTTCTATCTTTTATAGTTTAAAAGATATGAAGCTTCCTTGTTCCCTGCGACGTCCCCCCTTCCCCCCGGTATGTCGACCACGTGAGGGGTTAACGACATGTGTTTTTACAATCACCCAAGTGCCAAGAACAATAATCTTAAATAAAATTGGGTTAGGCTTTCAGTGCATGCTCAACCCCCTTTAGATCTTGGACTATAGACGTAACATATTATTTGTGTTAGCTTGTAAATATGTACTGGTTACAATGTCGTGCGAGTAGTATGTCTTGTGTAGACCATGCCACATAGCTGGGCTACTCGTTGCGCATGCGTTCTACGCTCCTCCCACCACCAGCAGATACGATACATTCTAGTCACTCTGGCCTCACCCGCAATAACTCTAGTTCAGTCAGAGCAACTCGGACTACTGTTCCCCTTCTCGTCAAGGTATGTGACGTGTACTGTGTGAATGGTGTGGGACTTTGCAAAGAAGGTGGTGACGTCATTAGCCAGCCTACCCTCTGGATTACCCCATCGCTGCTATAGCAACTGAGTGGGCGTTAAAAGAGGAATACTAACAACAATTATTATTTAAATTTTATTAATTTAGTGTCACTATTGTAGGATAAAGTCTTAGATCTCATAATACTCTTAAAAATAACGTTAATTTTTGTTTTGCAACAGATATCCATTTATTCAGTATAATCATGACTATGATTTATTGGAAACTGGTGACAAGGGAGAACGAGTTGTCATCTTTTAGAGAGATCTTATTGTGAGTACAATTGCTATCTGTTTAGATCTGTGGAATTCTTTATTATAACAGTTCAACATTTTATTTCACTTAAGAAACACACTAGTTTCGCCAATCATCATTAATGACGTCAATGGAATAGAAACTTTCTCCAAAGACCTTTTTTTTAGAAGCTTTTATATTTTTATATTCTAAGGTACATAATCTTAAAAAAAGTGTTTATATTTGCGTGCGCGCGCGCGTGTGTGTGTGAGTGTGTGTGTGTGAAACACGCGCAATGGAGGTATAAGCGTTACACACACACACACACACACACACACACACACACACACACACACACACACACACACACACACACACACACACACACACACACACACACACACACACAGACACAGACACACACACACACACACACACACACACACACACACACACACACACACACACACACACACACACATTCATCATTAACTCAATGACATATTTCACATATTATTATATTTCATCATGTATGAAAATTATCACTTAGATTTACTGTAATTTACAAATTAGAAAAGATTTAAAGAGTAAATTATTTTCATTAAATGTAGAGCAATAACTTTAGAGAAGCACAAACTGATTACATTATCATACTAGTATACAATATACGAAATAGATACGATGTTAACGCCATCCGGCGTAATCAACATAACTTTGAGTATGTAAATGATATAATGGGTCTTAAAACTAATTAACAGATAACAAATAATACAATTAGATATGAAAGTATTTATAAGAGAAATGAAAACAGAAAACCAATTTACATGTTGTCAGAAGCACTATATGAATTTTTTATTTTCACATTTCAAAGTTATACATTTCTAAGAAAAATAAGTTTGTTTTTCTATTCCTGCTATCAATTCACTCTTTTGCTAAATATATTTATATATCTTGTTCAAATTTTCAATAGGTAATACAATACCTTTTATTCATTCACTCAAGTTCTTTTTTTTTAATACGTGTAGTGCATGCCACTTGATGTTAATACAGTTTCTTTAAATAGTTATTCATTAAACAAATTTAATTAATTGATTTTAATAATTATTTTTGCTTAATATTTTGCCTCCTGCGGTTATGTAATATATATATACACTTTTATAATAATAGTAATTATTTGATAAAACGTAACTAAAATAAACATTTTCTTTGTTAACTCTAGTACGAATTACTTGTTTGTGATGTATTATCAAGGAAGTTGATGATTATGTATTTATCTTTCTTTGTATTGTTGTATGTTTATTTTGTTTATGCGTGTAAGTGTATGTTTTGTGTTATTACTTGACTTACAAGTTCTTTATTTTAGTGTGATTGTATTTGTTTTGTTGTGCATGTATTTTATTGTTTTAAGTCTTTGTTTTGTTCCCTTAGTATGTATTTGAGTCAGTGTAACATTGAGTTTCCCTTCTGATGCTTTATTATATCATGAATAACAAGTTTGATGTTTTCATATGTAGCTAAAATAAAATACAGTATGTAATATTTGTAACACAGGCAAAGCCCCTGGTACATAGTTGTGCACAGTGATGCGGTTTTAAGGGAAAGAAGCGTAGTTGTAATCTCTCCACCATTTATATGCTCTAATATGTCACGTCTTTTATTTTACTTGTTCTAAGTGTTATTTTGTAAAACAAACTGTAAATTAAGAACTGTACCTTGTTCTAAATTCATACAAATACTACTAGGCAAGAACTACTACTTTGACTCGAGCAATTGTCCTTGAATTCTATAATCTAATACATTGTAGACCCATATACCAAGTGGTAAAATTAACTTTACTGAAGATATGAAAACCATTAACAAATTTGTTACAGTTATTTTAAAATAATTATACTTATAAAATAAATCACGATTTATTACAAGTACGAAAATAAAATATTACATAGCATTTCATATAAACTTTATAGAAAAATTCTTTTACAAAACTTTAAAATATATTAGAAATTACTTTTAATAATAATTTTTACTTTGGGGCGTTAAATTATATACAATATCAAGAGCACAGTGGTATAATATATTTCAATAAAAATATTGACTACAACCCCAATACCACAAAAATAATAATAAAAAAATTAATAATACATTTTACCTAAGATTAAACCCTATTTTTGATTATTTCATGGTATTGAGGTTTTTATCAATATTTTAGTAGGTTAATTTATGCTAATAAAGTAATTAAAATTGATTTTTGTCTAACATTTTAAAGGAATGATTTACGAAGAGACAAAATTCTGACTGTGTTTACAATAGCGTTTTATAAAACTCATTTAGAATAATTTTAGGTTTTTATTTCTTTTTTTTCTCAATTCCATCTTTTTCTTTACGTACAAAGAAATAGCCTTTTGTATGTAAGGTGGATCTCTTATCGGTAGTTTTCTAATCTTTCTAGGATCTACTATCTCCGGTAAAATACAGTTGATGTAAAACTTGATGAGTTTGTCTTGCATGTTTGTTAGCCAGAAGTTGTCGTCCCGTAGAATCGTCTCCGTGTGCATCCCTCTAGGAGTCCACACTACGAACAGACAATACTTGCGTCTAGTTATTCTAAGTTGGCCTTGAATTTGGAAGTAGTAGTAGTGCTTCTTGTTTATGTCCAAGAGAGTTTCGTTGCCTTTACGCCAAAAGGTGCTGACCCCACTACCGGGATCGAGAATGGCTTGGATGGGAGTTTTGTACTCGGCAGTAGAAGGACACTTTATCTCTACGAGACCATCTTTGTCTATCAAGCCATCCGGGGTGGCTGCTAAGTAAGGGAACTCTCGATCGACAAAAACGCCGCATTGTTTTATATGGATTCCTTTTTCTCTCAGTTCGTCAATGGCGAGCGCCTCGTGTTTCCTTCCGTACTTGAGACTTGGAGAGTCGAAAAACACGTTGTACAAGATACGGTCAACCAGTTTGACGCAGCTGGTGTAGTTCTTCCGCCTACATACCTTGCCGAAATTGGATGCCGTCAACAAATGTCTCCTCTTCCTCCAACACAACTCGCTCTCTCGATTCTCTCTAGTCCTCTCCTCTAATCGTGCGATTTGGAAGTCGCTTTTTGCCAACATTCTTAGAAATTTATTTTTCCTCACTTGGAAAACGTACTTATCCACGTCTGTGTCGTATTCAGGCGTGTATATACACTTCTTCATGGCCGCGTACACGTATTGGAATCGGGAGTTTCTTCTCACGGACGGCTTACGATAACCGTTCTGCCCGTATATTCTTGGTCTTCCCTTTTTTATGACGTAAAACATACTTGTCTGCCCATTATCTGCACAAAAACAATTATGAATAAATACATAAAAAGTACATACACACGAGTACGCTCAAGTACTATAAAAATACAAAATAGAAAAATTAAGATAATTAAATAGTGGTCATGTCTGAGTCGTCATTGTTTAATAATTAGTGGGGATAGAAGGAACTAGTGATGAGGATAAAGTGAAAAAACAAGGGTGAGACATCTTTAATGAGCAATTAGAAATACTGTTCTATTATATTCACATTCCCACTTGTACACCACATTCCGAGTTTAAAAGTGAACGTTTCTCTGTCAGCTAAGTCAAAGTGTGCTTCAAGAATAGGCCTTGATTATTTGTACTATAATTTCCCCTTCCACACAGAAAATTATGAT
This sequence comes from Prosapia bicincta, assembly GCA_036971475.1. NCBI lineage: Eukaryota > Metazoa > Arthropoda > Insecta > Hemiptera > Cercopidae > Prosapia > Prosapia bicincta. Next base: position 38,437,828 of record JBAIZL010000008.1, read on the forward strand.
TTCTCCTCTAACTCTGTCTAGTTTTTGTCATATCCTTCTAACTATATTAAGCCTAATTAAAGTTGTGTTATAAAATGAAAATTTGTCATCCTCTTACACTGTGTTTGTATTGGCTGATACCGGGCTGTGCGGTGGAAGGTATCCAAAACTGTCTAAAACGTTTTCTCCGTCCCTGACATGCCATCTAGCCTAACCCGTTAGTTCCTCAAGTGAACTGCCTTTTCAGGTAACAACTGACTGAAAAAACTTGTGCGACCGTGCTGATGTTGATAACGAAACTGCTTATGACTCAAACCAAAAACAAAACAGTTGAAACATGACACTTTCTCTGCCAGGTGGAAATCACCAGAACCGTCACCACAGTTCTGAAATTTGTAATTTTTCTAAAGCTCTCGAACAAGGATCTAAACAAAATGTAAAGTGAAATAAAATTAGTTCATAATATATAAATATATTGGGTAAATACAGCTTTTGCCTTTACTAATAAAGTCGCCTCCTTTGAAATTGTCGAGTTTTGGAGCCCCTCATCAGAGGCTATCTGTATACTCGCAGATAGCGCCTTGCAGAAACGTAGAATATTAGAATTTATAATATACTCTTATTGGTTTTACTCGTGTAAATACGTCAAAACGGCATGTTTTATTCAATAATAAATATTTGTATATAAGTTAGAAATTATATTAAAAGTCGAATACTATCCCCTCTACCGAAATAAAAGTAGTGTTAGCCTCTAACTGCCTGTATAACTCGGATACTATTCTTTGTACAAACATTGGCCTTACTTATCAGTCAGTTCTCCAGGTCTCTACACTTATATTAGTGATCACAAACCTCTATCTGCCTGTATAACTAGGATACTGTTCTTTGTACAAACGTTGGCCCTACTTATCAGTCAGTTCTCCAGGTCTCTACACTTATATAAGTGATCACAAACCTCTAGCTGCCTGTATAACTCGGATACTGTTCTTAGTACAAACATTGGCCTTACTTATCAGTCAGTTCTCCAGGTCTCTACACTTATATAAGTGATCACAAACCTCTATCTGCCTGTATAACTAGGATACTGTTCTTTGTACAAACGTTGGCCCTACTTATCAGTCAGTTCTCCAGGTCTCTACACTTATATAAGTGATCACAAACCTCTAGCTGCCTGTATAACTCGGATACTGTTCTTTGTACAAACATTGGCCTTACTTATCAGTCAGTTCTCCAGGTCTCTACACTTATATAAGTGATCACAAACCTCTAGCTGCCTGTATAACTCGGATACTGTTCTTTGTACAAACATTGGCCTTACTTATCAGTCAGTTCTCCAGGTCTCTACACTTATATAAGTGATCACAAACCTCTAGCTGCCCGTATAACTCGGATGCGGTTCTTTGTACAAACATTGGCCTTACTTATCAGTCAGTTCTCCAGGTCTCTACACTTATATAAGTGATCACAAACCTCTAGCTGCCTGTATAACTCGGATACTGTTCTTTGTACAAACGTTGACCCTACTTATCAGTCAGTTCTCCAGGTCTCTACACTTATATAAGTGACCACAAACCTCTAGCTGCCTGTATAACTCGGATACTGTTCTTTGTACAAACGTTGGCCCTACATATCAGTCAGTTCTCCAGGTCTCTTCACTTATATAAGTGATCACAAACCTCTATCTGCCTGTATAACTAGGATACTGTTCTTTGTACAAACGTTGGCCCTACTTATCAGTCAGTTCTCCAGGTCTCTACACTTATATAAGTGATCACAAACCTCTAGCTGCCCGTATAACTCGGATGCGGTTCTTTGTACAAACATTGGCCTTACTTATCAGTCAGTTCTCCAGGTCTCTACACTTATATAAGTGATCACAAACCTCTAGCTGCCCGTATAACTCGAATGCGGTTTTTTGTACAAACATTGGCCTTAATTATCAGTCAGTTCTCCAGGTCTCCACACTTATATAAGTGATCACAAACCTCTAGCTGCCTGTATAACTCGGATACGGTTCTTTGTACAAACGTTGGCCCTACTTATCAGTCAGTTCTCCAGGTCTCTACACTTATATAAGTGATCACAACTATCTAAGACAACAGCAAGCATTTATACGTACCCCTAGAAGAGGTGTAATTCTTTTTCACAGTTCTTTGTTCGTATTCCCATTTTGGTGCGACATGCTTTGGAATATAGGTAGTAGCCTGTATTAAAAAATATATAATAAATAATTGGATATAACAAGCAAAATAGAGAAACGGTTCTAACTTCAAAGATTTTGACAATTTACCCTTACAATAGTAGGCCTACTCTGTTACACCCGTCCAAAGGAATTCCGGGACTGCGTACTGTGTCGGTTGGGTACGGTGAGAGAAATAGGATTGAAGGATGATTAAGAGAAAGAATCTGCACTAGCTAGGTCTCACTCACAGTGATCGTACGTGGCACAGTAAGTATATAAGATGTGGCAGGTAGTAATTGAAGGAAACTCTTGGGCTCGGTAGAAGACGCTCCTGAGTTATTTGCGTTTATATTAAAAATTTCAAATTTCAAACTATTCTAATCTGCCGCTTATAAAACCGAGTTATAAAACTTATAGAACAGCCTTGGTAATAAGCAATTTTCCCAACGGAGAAGGCATATGTAGAAGGTAAAATATAAAATGTCTTGCATTGAATAAGACTTGTTTGAACCTTAGGTGCGACTGAAGAATGGGTAAGAAAAGTAATAACCATGAGCTGTTCGAACATGTGAGTAAATTTATGAACCAAGGATAATATCTTTTTAAAAATCATGGAAAAACAGTATCTTTATTTATTTAGAAAGGAGACTCTATTTATTTAGAACCTCATTTAATGACAAAAAGTAGACTTGTTCTGGGATATAGGGAAGGCTTTTGTTTCACGTATACAAGGTCGAATACCTAAAAGAGACCTACTTACTATCTATAAATTTCGCCAAGATAAATAAGTTGTAGGTGTGTATAAAAAATCCTACTCTATGCTAGGAAGCAAGAAGGGGCTTGATGAATCCTGGACTGGGATTCTAGTTATACAGTACAAAAAATCATTCAAACGATTTGTTATTGGTTCATGTTAGCATTAATAAAACTTCCATTTTCTTTCCCTTGGATCTGTATCATCCCTTTATATATCCTTCGGGTGATCCTTGCAGGATAGAAGATAAGGTATACACGAAGAGCCTTTCCTTATGAACTATCATTCTCTTATCACGCCTCTCCGTCATAATTCCACATCTGTTTCCTTCTCCGTAAATATCTACAAGATATGTAGAGGGAGACACTATGTATAACCCCGATAAGCTAGATTGGTAGGTATACCTTTTGCTTCCACCTCAATCCTACCTACGATTTGTCCTACATTTTGCACCTTTCATGCCTTGCACAAAACTAAATTTATTCGCCTAATTTGTCTCTACTGCATTATGTAGTGATAAAATGTCACTGAATGTGCTTTTGATATAATTTCAAACACCCGTACTTTGTATTAAGCAACCTTTTCCGGTATTTTGTTAACGAAGCAGTGCAGCCAGAAATTTCTTCTGGAGGGTTTTGGATTTTTAATTTCAGTTAATTGTAACTGAATTGTTTAAAATTAGTTGCTATTTTGCAAAAATATAAGACTTAAAAGTAGACAATTGTTAACAAAATAAATGAATTAAATTCCTTCTTAAACACTCTATTTACAATTTACTTAATGATCAAGTAAGGGACTCAATGGCCATTAATTTGAAGGACACTTACAAGGTGTTAATTATTGAGAAAATCTAGTTAAATTCTTGCAGGGTTAAAATTTAATTATAAATAATCACTTTCATAGAATACAATCCTACAAAGAAATAACGTTTTTGTAAGAATTCTTTGGAAGTTATTTAAAATCTTCATTTCTTACTACATCTATTTTCTCATGGACATAAGCTATATGTAGTCTCCTTTTGTGCTCTTTGTAAGTTTTATTTTTAAAATATGATACCTTCGCCAAACAAAAATATTGCATTTTGAAGTGTTTTAAAAATATTACTTTCGCTTATTTATTAACACTGACTTACAGTCAACTCGTTTTGTATGAAAACTGTCTTGATATTATAACATTTGAATATCCTATTGAGGGTTTTAAATTAATATATATATGTTTTACTAAATTGTCCATTTAAAATATTTGGTTATTCTATAAAAGATTTTAAAAACCTTATCCTTCTGGTGGAGTTTGAACCACCAAATGCTCTTGCTATGCTTCTATGGTAACATAAGGAATGTACTATGAATAAACCTAATGTAAACTAAAATAAGTCTTGTATTTCATTCTTCATTAGTTTCTTTCCACATAATGTGAATAAAAATAACTGTATAATTTGTTTACTTACATCTTTTTTCCACATGGCTATTAAGAAGTCACCAATGTGCTTGTAATCGCATTCACACTGCGTTACAAAAAATATATAAAATACCAGAAATATAAGACTGGACTTTGGCATTGTTTCACGCGTTCGATTACTTAACATGTATTTATAGCGGTCGGAACAAAATGCTTTCCCTGTTAGTAACAACTAAGCTTGTTAACTATTTGTAGATAACAAGCTAAACAAGATAAACGCATTTTAATCATGGCTTTTTAAAAATAATTTGCCAGATAAACACGAAACAATCTTCAACTTTATACAACATTCTTAGTTGCACTTGGGAGTGAATATAATTGCTTTAGTTTACACGGCTAAGACAATATGTACAAACAAGGCTATAAATGTGAGGTGAGTGATGAAGTTTTCTTGAGAACGGCAGGGGCAAAGATAATGTTGACACGGAACAAATGCTCGGACCAAAGTTTTATATTTCATTGCGCGTCATTTGTACCGTGGCCTTTCCAAAAATATGTTAGCATTGTAATGTTTTTGTCTCAGGATGTTTGAGCCACCATTGTCACATAACACGTCCTCAAGTAATTCCGTTGATATGAAAGTGATCCACAGCCAAAGCAGGAGAATTATTAGACTCTAGCAAAGGACTGGTGTTCGGCGGCTGGGTAGTACAACAGTAGTAAACCAACTCCAGCCGAGTAAGCTTTCTGTCACATTGTTACCTCCCCTCCTATGCGCGGATAGAGTTTCATCACTCGCACCACTACCTATAGTAATCAACCTATGTTCTGCAATTGGGTAGTACCTATGCGGAGAGAGAGAGAGAGAGAGAGAGAGAGTTTCATCACTCGCATCACTACCTATAAAAAGGATTAATGTTCGCGGCCGGATAGTACAACAGTAGCCAACTCAGTCCGGCTGAGTAAGCTTTCTCTCACACTGCTACCTCCCCTCCTATGAGAAAGGATAGTTTCATCATCTGTATCACTACTTCTAGCAAAGAACTAATGTTCAGCAAGTAGGTAGTACAACAGTAGCCAACCTACTCCGGCTGAGTAAGCTTTCTCTCACACTGCGTTCCCCCCTCCTATGCTCAGAGAGAGTTTAATCACTCCCACCACTACCTATAGCAAAGGACTAATGTTCAGCAAGTAGGTAGTACAACAGTAGCCGACCCACTCCGGCTGAATAAGCTTCCTTTCACACTGCGTTATCCCCTCCTATGTTTAGAGAAGTTTAATCACTCCCACCACTACCTATAGCAAAGGACTATTGTTCAGCAAGTAGGTAGTACAACAGTAGCCGACCCACTCCGGCTGAATAAGCTTCCTTTCACACTGCGTTATCCCCTCCTATGTTTAGAGAGAGTTTAATCACTCCCACCACTACCTAAAGCAAAGGACTAATGTTCAGCAAGTAGGTAGTACAGCAGTAGCCAACCCACTCCGGCTGAATAAGCTTCCTTTCACACTGCGTTATCCCCTCCTATGTTTAGAGAGAGTTTAATCACTCCCGCCACTACCTATAGCAAAGGACTATTGTTCAGCAAGTAGGTAGTACAACAGTAGCTAACTCACTCTGGCTGAGTAAGCTTTCTCTCACACTGCTATCTCCCCTCCTACTCGCAATGAGAGGTTCATCACTCGCATCACAACCTACAGAAATGAACTAGCCAACCCACTCCGGTCGTGTAAGCTTTTTCTCACACTGCTACATCCTCTCATATGCTCAAAGAGAGTGTCTTCACTCTTATCTTTACCTGTACTTTGTACCAATGTAAGATTTGATCCAAAAGTCTTAAACTTCACGGAAGTTTTAAAAAAGTTACAAAAAATACAAAAAAACTACTTTTGAGTACAAGGATATAGTAATGTTCAACAATTTTTACATTTTAAAGTGCTCAAATCGAATCGAAATCGACAAGGTCAATTTGATTTTACGCAAGTAAAAAGCCTGTCCTTTACAAACACGTAAAATCGGTAAACACATTTAAGAACGCGGTTACAACTTATTCTGAGAGTTAATCCTAGTTTTCCGTTGAATGAATCTTGTTCTACAACTAACTGAAATTTCTACAACTACTAATTTTATAAAATATTTATAAAGTGTACAAATATTCGTAAAGTAGAGAACGAATTATTTATTGCGCGCCGTTTGCAAGGCAAATGAGGTTTACCATTAGATTATTTAATCTAGATGTGAAACGCTCTTAAACCTTCAAACCAGATGTTACATAATTTTATTTGCAAAACTTAAGCAGTAACCCGGGAACAACTTTGGCGAAGGGGTTTAAGGTTAAACCTTCAATTTCAGTTTTGTAATTAGTGTTCAGTTCTGATGTAATTAAGTGGGTGTAACCACATAGCTTAATGAAGTTTCCATTTCTAATCTTACCACTCCGTAAAGTGCACGTGCGCGCGCAAACCACCATCCACACTATCTAATTTTAATAAAAACTTTAAAAATATAATATTTAATAAAGAACGGGAAGAAGAGATAACGATTAAGAATCGTGGGATATTTAAGAAATATAGAATATGTAAATGTGTGATACTGCTGACTGAACTGTTTAAATTAAAGATGAAATAATTAATAAAAACAAAAATTGTTTATTGTCAATTCCTACTTGGGTGAACAAAGAACAATTTTATTTCATATACTTTTTATTAAATAATTACAATTGATATAAATAAAGTAACATAACCTATGCGTTAAAACAGCTGTTTTACCACAAAACCTATAATATAAAATCAGCTGTTTTATGAAATCATACATAGCCTATGTTATCGCTTATTTTAAGCCAATTGTAGTGGAGTAACTATATTGCATACCTTGCCCCTTTTTTGTAAATTTTTTCTGCCTTTAGTTATAAAACTAAAATTAATTAAGTAAATTCGATTAAAAAATTAATATTTGAAAAAACTGTAGAAACATCAAGGGTCATTCATTACAAGTTTTAAAAAAATGTGTTTGAACTTGAGCGGATGAATAAAAATTATTTTATTAGTGATTGAAAATTTGAACAAGACATACATAAGGAGAGTGTAAACTAATAGAAGGAATTGAAAAAAGAATTTATAAGATCCTTAGTCGTAAAGTTTCGTTGTTTTGCAAGTTTAAGTGCAAAGTTGCCCAAAGTCCGTCCATCACTTCTCTATCTAATCCTTTTCTACACAATAAAAATGTGTTCAACCCGATACTTTGTCGTAGCTCAAAGCATGCCTACAAAATGCAATGAAATAATATAATGTTTAAATGTATTTGGTTGCAAGGAAATTACAGTTGATGTTACAATGGGTATCCCTCGCGTGCTTCCAGAATATGCAACGCTTGAAGAGAGCACGTGATAGTGATTGTCGGGGCAAATAACCTGCTGGCAAGGGCGTATAAAGCAGGGAGACCGGAAGCGATTATTGTCTGGTCACATTTCCAAAACTGTTCACATCCTAATAAAGCTTCCATTGTATTTCTTAATATACACATCTTTTTCAATTCCTTCTATTAGCTCACACTCTCCTGATATATATCTCGTACAAATTTTCAATCTTTAATAAAATACGTTTTTATTCGTCCAATTAAGTTCAAGTAAATTTATTTCAACATATATAGGATGACAATTGATGTTAAAACAGTTTTTTCAAATATTTATTCAATAACTAAATTATAAAATTTGTGGGGTCAGCCGGATTCGAACTGACAATTATTCATGTACGAAGTCTAGCGCGCTTTGCCACTGCGCCAACTTATATATCCAATTCTTAGAAACATATTTCTCAAAAATATACGGCCTTTATTAATTTTTTTCCCCATCTGGTTGTCGTTGAAACCTCCATTGTACAACCTTAAACTGATGCCACGATTACCACACAATACAATAGTGATCTAGGGTACCTAGAACAAAATTTTTATTTGTTACCCTCAGTAGGAATTTACTTAAACAATATTTTTTCATATTACTTCTTTTGAAGAAGTACTCATCTTAAATAGTCATGAGTACTATTTAGGTTTTAAAACTGAGACATTCCGAAACGCGTTAGCAAAGGAAATTATTGTAATTTTAAAAAAGGCAGAATATGTACTGGAGTAGATATATTTCCATTGTATTATAAGTTTAAAAATGATACTAATAAATTTAAATGTATATTAATATATAGTAGCAATTACTTTATGTCTAAATGAGGAAAAATTAAGTATGAGGAAAAATGTAGGATTATGATAAGTAGGTTATGTAACCATTACTTATGACCCGATTTGTTGCATATACCGAAACAGCCATCCTCATTTGATCGTAAAGTAAATGTTACTATATATAAGTGTTTAAATTTTGATAGTCTATATGTGTATAAGTGTAAACTAGTAGCTAAAGTTGACCATGGAAACAAAACATTTTTTACTTTATTATTTCCAACTGAAGGGACTTGAGATATCCATTGTGGTACTTCTTCTAGATTCGGGTGTTACCTTTAATGCAGTAAACTGTATAAAATAATGTTCGCAGTAAAGTAAAAAATGAAGTAATATAATGTACTTGTTTTCGAAGAGAACGAAGGAGACGATGCAATTCTGTTAGCTTTACTAATCCTGTTTTACATGTTTAACGTAGCAGCTGTGGGAAAATTGTTAAGTCTGGCTAAGCTAACCACCGCTTATTCTTAATGGGACCTACCAGCATAATAAAAAACCTATGTCTTTAAACAGTCCGAAATGTCTTAACATATGTGTAGAATGACCTAGTTGGAGTTATAGTTTTGGGCCACATAAAGTCCCTTTCCCTCTTACGTATATAGTCACTTTAAAAAAAGGTTTCTCATACTCAGAAATGAAGCAAAAGACAAATACAAATTTTTTTTTATAAAGTCCAGTCGTTTTAAGATAACTAATTTTTTACTCAGTACGTATTATAGTTAGCCATTTTTCAGTAAGCATCATTATTGAAGCCCTTATTTAAATGAGTTTAAAAACTTTTTTGGGGGTTTTCTATCTTTTATAGTTTAAAAGATATGAAGCTTCCTTGTTCCCTGCGACGTCCCCTCTTCCCCCCGGTATGTCGACCACGTGAGGGGTTAACGACATATGTTTTTACAATCACCCAAGTGCCAAGAACAATAATCTTAAATAAAATTGGGTTAGGCTTTCAGTGCATGCTCAACCCCCTTTAGATCTTGAACTATAGATGTAACATATTATTTGTGTTAGCTTGTAAATATGTACTGGTTATAATGTCGTGCGAGTAGTATGTCTTGTGTAGACCATGCCACATAGCTGGGCTACACGTTGGCGCATGCGTTCTACGCTCCTCCCACCACCAGCAGACACGATACATTATAGGCACTCTAGCCTCACACGCAATAACTCTAGTTCAGTCAGAGCAACTCAAAATACTCAAATACTCGAAATACGGGGAACACCCCTACTCGTCAAGCTATGTGACGTGTACTGTGTGAATGGCGTGGGACTTTGCAAAAAAGGTGGTGACGTCACTAGCCAGCCTACCCTCAGGATTACCCCATCGCTGTTATAGCAACTGAGTGGGCGTTAAAAGAGGAATACTAACAACAATTATTATTTAAATTTTATTAATTTAGTGTCACTATTGTAGGATAAAGTCTTAGATCTCATGATACTCTTAAAAATAACGTTAATTTTTGTTTTGCAACAGATATCCATTTATTCAGTATAATCATGACTATGATTTATTGGAAACTGGTGACAAGGGAGAACGAGTTGTCATCTTTTAGAGAGATCTTATTGTGAGTACAATTGCTATCTGTTTAGATCTGTGGAATTCTTTATTATAACAGTTCAACATTTTATTTCACTTAAGAAACACACTAGTTTCGCCAAGTCATCATTAATGACGTCAATGGAATAGAAACTTTCTCCAAAGACCTTTTTTTTAGAAGCTTTTATATTTTTATATTCTAAGGTACATAATCTTAAAAAAAGTGTTTATATTTGCGTGCGTGTGTGTGTGTGTGTGTGTGTGTGTGAGTGTGTGTGTGAAAGCAAAGCGTTACACACACACACACACACACACACACACACACACACACACACACACACACACACACACACACACACACACACACACACACACACACACACACACACACACGAACACACACACACACACACACACACACACACACACACACACACACACACACACGAACACACACACACACACACACACACACACACACACATAAACACACACATACAAACACACACACACATACACGCACACACACACACACACACATAAATATATATATATATATATATATATATATATATATATATATATATATATATATTTATTTATTTATTTATATTTGGTCGCAAAATACATCTAGGCCAATTCTACATCTGGTAGGAATTTCCCTAATTCAAACCATTAAATCAAATACTTTCGTGAATTGAATATTTATTGTTTTGTATTAATGTTCTAAATTTTCTTAGAGATAAATGTAAAGTGAGGTAAAATATAACAGTCTTTTTAATTAAAAGTGCATATCCTGCTTTTATATTGTTGAGGGAGGACAATGCTTAGCTAAACCAAGCTGGAACACTTTAGTCTACAGTTGTGTTCAAGTTTGGTCAATAAAGTAAATATTCTTGTGGGTTATGGTTCCAAGTTAAAGCCAATCCCTTGGCATTACAATGTGCCAAACTCGTATTCGGTCTTTCGTTAATTCTAATTACAATGGCAGATTACTTTTAATTTGTTTAAATTGGCTTTTTAAAAACTTGATAGTTTTTATTCTAGGTATAAACGAATTGGAATAAAACTATAATATGTAAACACTAATCACTTACATTTGCTCTGATATGCATATTCTCTGGTTATTCGAAAAGTAATGTACGTGTTTTACTAAACACATACACGTATATATATATATATATATATATATATATATATATATATATATATATATATATGGAGATACAAAAAAAAACACGAATATGAGAATAATTTATTGAATATACTAACCTGATGTTTATTCCTGATAATGTTGTTACTATTTGCCAACGGAAAGCTTTGGATTGTATACTCAATAAATTAATCATGTATTTGTAATTTATTGTATTTTCGTTACACAACAATACATATTTTCTCATATATATATATATATATATATCAATATTCCTGATGATGTTGATACTGTTAGCCAACGAAAAGCTTTGAATTGTAAATTCAATTATATTTCTTGTATTTGTATTTTGACTTAGTTCTTTATTAATACACAAAATACATATTGCGATATATATATATATATATATATATATATATATATATATATATACATATACATATATATATATATATATATATATATATATATATATATATATATATATATATATATATATATATAGACAGGGAGAGAGTTTGCACGCACACACATATGAACACACTGCAGACTCTAACACACAAAACAAGGCGCAGAGTAAGCAGTTTAACGTTATTTTACCTTGGAACCGTGAATAGTAAATATAAACAAAACTAAGTTAAAGAAACACTGTATGAAAGTAAAATATAGTCAGTAAGATGATATAACGAAATAGTCCCTGTTATTTTATTCATCAGTGAGCGGTTAATTTATTTGCAATTTAGATATAGTGCTTACAACGTATAATGTAGGTGAATATAATGTCCTATGCAAGGTATAATAGATGAAGCCAATTTTTTCATACTTCTAATTTTAAGTACACTAAACCTTAGAAAACTCACTTGATTTTTCTTGGATAGTTTTATTTTTAATAATAGTTTGTCTAAGCAACGAGTAAATAACGGTACCGACAAGGTAATCATTGGCCGCAAATATTTCAATTCATTCTACTTATACAAAATTATTGTTATTTAATTATTAGAATTAGACTCATAAAAGACTTTAACGTATTAACACACATACCCTTAAAAACTAAATTTCGATTGTAAAAAGTATGAAATAAGTCACAGCATTGCCAACTAAAGTTAATTAAATATCCCTGCTAGTATTTGAATACCCATTTATTAACGTTATTAAATATAATTTGTATAAGTCTTAAGTGTTATTATTATAATCCATGATTATTTTATTCATTCTATCTAGTAAGTTTGAAAGAGCTTAATTTTGGCTATATAGATTGAATAATTAAGAAACCTCTGTCAGTTTGCGATTGTTTTTTTTAATTATTTGAAATCAAATATGGGGTCTTTCTGTTAAATGAAATATACCTAAAGGAATGTATTTTATTATCTATTTAAAACCCTGTGGTAAAATGTATAAAGACCCTGAGATCAAAGACTTGTCTAAGACCTAATACGTCTTAGAATTATTAATATTTAATTATCTATTATTTAACAGACTAATATTAGTAAACAAATTAATTAATTGAAAAAATAAGTACTTTCCAAGGTTGGTTACTTACGGTTTATCGATTTTGAAAAGTTGGATATTTCGTTTAATGTGCAAAAATGTAGCGGCTGATACACTCCCTATAACACCAATTCTGAAAAGAGGTATAATTATGAGTATTAGGCAGGTATTTGTTCTGATTCTAATCTTACAGGTTAAGGGATATTCGTTTACCAGCATCCACCTTGTCCTGCTCAAGGTCGCCTAATTTCATGCTTGAATTTCTCCTTTTACAGATTTACTTACCAGGTGATTACAGCTACTTAGTAGGCATCTCAACCTCCCAAGGGTAGGTTTTGCATTTAGTAATACCCTGTTAAACCCGTTTTTCCGGAAATGATTTTAGACTTGTAATATTTGAGTAATTCCAAGCGTTCGGTGTCCCCTTGTGACCTATCCTTCACTTCCCCATCAAGGCGCGACCGGCAAATGTGTTTTCACACAATGCTTCACCTAACAGGATTTGAATCTTTACCGCTCAGTGACGCCACTAAACTATTCAGTTACCATTACTATTTAAAATGCAGATATTTTAACTAGTTCCAGTCATTTAAAACTCTTTGTTGTTTGCCTGTAAATTTCAAACTGCAATAAAAATTAGTTTTCTCAGTGAAGTGTTAATAATATGAAACTACTCTGACAGTCACGTTCTTGCCTAATCACTCCATCTCGCGGATGGTTGACGAGTTACAACGACGTACTCTAGTTCAAAGCGGAACCCACTACAAGTACTTTTTCAATTCCTGCTATTAGTTCACATTCGCCTTATATATCTTCAAGTACATTTTTTTAAACTTGTAGCGCATGACAATTTGTGTTAATAGATTTTTTCAAATATTAATTCATTAAATATTAATTAAATTTAGTTTTAACTGTGTAAACACTTTTCACAAAAGGAGCAAGTTAAGAAACACAGGTATTTCGTCCTATTTGGCTGCTTAAAAATAAGTGATATCATATAATTTCATAACATTTTATTTTATTCTATAGTTAGTGTACTAAAACAGCTGATTTAACGGATAGGTTATTTTACTTTATTTATATTAATTGTAATTATTTAATAAAAAGTAACTAAAATAAATTTCTTTTCTGTTGAGCAATGTAGGTATGGACTTGAAAAATGTTTTGTTTATATCACTTGCGTTTATGTTAAAAATTCCAAACTAAGTAAAAAATAATATAACTTTAAAAAATTACGTCTGGCGCTAGGCCCTTGTAACATTTATCGGACAAATTTTTGTTTATACTCGTATTATTTGTATGTAGAATATGAAGGTAATTACTCCCTTATGAGTAAAACAGATTACAATTAGCATCATGTGTTTTGAAAATATGTATTGGTTATTTTAGAACTTTTTTACAAAAATGTTTTACCGAATGAAAAATAGAATAATGGCTTAAACCCCTTAAAAGTACCCCTTAAAAGTACATGTTACGAGTATAATTACCTGAAAAACAGTAATTAAAATATATATATATATATATATATATATATATATATATATATATATATATATATATATATTATAATAAAGATGATTATTTTTTCTTGATTTGTTATAATTATTAAATAACTTCAAAAAGTTCATAATCAAGATATATTTTATTCAACATTTACAATTATGCTGAAGCTTTTCGCCGGTGTATAGTTCCAGCATTCTCAAAGACAAATGCTGGTCTTTGAGAATGCTGGAACTATACACCGGCGAAAAGCTTCAGCATAATTGTAAATGTTGATTAAAATATATCTTGATTATGAACTTTTTGAAGTTATTTAATAATATATATATATATATATATATATATATATATATATATATATATATATATATATATATATATATATATATATATATATATTGCCTATCGAGCTCCCAGGTAAATGGTTTTGAAATATACTATAATACGTCAAATTTTAACACACTCATGAAACCAGTAATGTTATACTACATAAAGGTATAGATATATTACAAAATTGCTGCAAAGTGTCCGGTTAGAAAAGTAGCAGCGGCAGACAGAAGTGAATACTGCATTTGTAGAATGTAGTTAATGATAGTTTTTCAATAGAATCTAGTTAACATAATAAATAATTTGAAAAAATAGTTCTTCGAAAACCTTCTTCGAGTACCTTAATTATGTATTGAAACGTGTAATAACCAAACATTTTATTTAAGGAATTTAATTGAAATTATAACTTGAAGAATTCAAAATTGTCTAGGAAGTTTTAATTTAAAACAAGTAATTTGAAAAAAATTGTTTCAAGTCAATTCCTATTTAGATCAACAAAGAAAATGTTTATTTTAGTTATTGTTATTAAATAATTACAGTTAATATAAATAAAGTAACATAGCCTATACGTTAAAACAGCTTTCCTACCACATAACCTGTAATATAAAATCAGCTGTTTTATGAAATCATATGTTATCAGTTATTTTAAGCATGGGTTCCCAAAATGAGGGGCGTGAAAGCAAGTCGGGGGGGGGGGCACGAGACTAGTTGGAAAATAATAAAATAAATTAAATATATTTAATAATATGGGAATGCACTTAATGTTGTTAATGACTTGGGTTGTGCCCTTACTAAAATACAACCTCAAGTAGGCATGCTAGTGTAGAAAATGCAAGCTCAAGCATCTCACTAACAGATATTTCTCTTATCAGTTAAACTTTACTTTGAAAATTAAAACTACTTGAAATATTATATCATTTTTCTTGTAAAAGTATGTATAAATAAATTGGTATCAATATATATTTGGTTCTTGTTCATATGCCCATAGTATATTTTTATAGTGTAACGTGGAGGGGATGAGAGGTATTCATCTCCAGAGGAGGGGGCTTTGACTCAAAAGGTTTGGGAACCAACGTTTCAAACCTAATGTGACGAAATAACATGTCACATGACATAACATAATATTACATGTCTTTCTCCTTTTATGAATAGTTTTACTCACAAATATAAAGCTAAAATTAATTCAATTATAAAATTAACTACGTAATTAATTAATATTTTAAAAAAATTTATGAATGATTGAAAATTTATTTGGGAGAGTGTGCACTAATAGAAGGAATCAATAATAGAAAGTCAGTGAAAAATTTAAATACATTAAATAAAACATAGACTTATAATAGAAAGGTTTATAAAGGAGCTGGCCACATTACAATGTAAAAACTAGCCGAAAACACTAAACAAAAACTTGAAATGGACGCACGACAACCAATCAAATTTCCACGGATTCAGAAGAACTGAGAGCGCCGAAAGTATACCAATGACTTTTTTCCCTAAAATAACCTGGAAAAAGTTACAAAAGTAAACAAAATATAGAAAATTACTACAAGAAAGAAAACCCGTACGTAATTTCTCAGCAGAAACGCTTCAAACGGAGGCCAAAACTGAATTTACCAATCGTAAAATTCGAAGAATAATTCTCATTTGATAAAAAACAAAAAACCCTTGGACTGCAAGAGCAACCCTGCTACGAATGGAAAATATAGAAGTTATTCTGTTTTGAGTCTCTGATAAATCCCGATTTTCCATTACCTGTAACTAGAATCACAAAATGCCTTCTTAAGTTCTTTCTCAGAGATATTGTATTTGGATACTGCTTTTTTAGATATAAAGAGCCTGAAGCCTAAAGGATTTTCAATCCTTCACTGGCAACCTTTGACCTTTGAAGAGACTTGCAGCCATAAAATATAACTGAATCTCTCTCGCACAAAACCATCCAGTCTTGTAAATTCGGAACGAAAATATCCAAAATTTCTCGAAGTGTTAACACAAGAATGCAGGCTTCCTTTAATATTTGCATTTCAAATGTACTTAACTAGTTAGACTTACAAACCTTTCTCAAATAAAACGCGAAATCAGTTTTGTGAATTCCGCGGAGGGAATTATGCAAACGACAACGTTGAGCAAGCCTTTTAAAAATATTTTCCTGCGGTTTGGTTTATTTAAATATCAGACTATCTTCTGTGGCTTAGCAGCATTGTTAGGATAGAATTGCTACGTTGAGTTGATATACCAATGGATATAATTGGGTTGGCAAATGTCTCGTAATCCACTAACCATTTTTCCCTTTTCCTAAAGTCGATGAGTCTTGTTTTTGTGTTGATCAGCCTCTTGTTCTACAGGAATTCTAAAATGAGTTATATCTTACATCGACATTTGATATTTATTCCCTAATGTACTTAGGCAGTTTGTAATTGCTATTTTAAAGTCTGTTTGGAAATATGTATTTTTGAAGATTTTTTAATCTAAAAATTTAATCTTTGAAAAGCTACACAAACTTATTTCATAAAGGTTTGATTGTTATTATGAACTAATCAAACGTCATGGGTTTTTGCAAAAGTATTATATCTGGCAATGTACAACATAAGGAAAAGAATAAATTTTACGGTTAAAGCCATAAAAGTGAAAAATTTGAAAGGTGGCAAAAACTTTACTTAAAACAAATGCACAACTTTATAATATCAAGGTTTTCTTTGTACAATAGCACTATGTTACGCTACATAACAATATAGCAAAAACATTTGTTAGGAAAGATTTGATTATGGAAAAAACAGTATAAGGTTTGGTAACTTGTTAACTTGGAAGTGGCTTCCATTTGATATTACTAAATTTTTTTGCATTGGGTAGTACATCATTTTGAGTATGAAGTATTTCTTTAAAACTAAATCAATCCGAACCGGATACTCTGTAGATATTTGTACATTATTATTTAGCTATATTGCAATGTAAGATTAACCTATGCTCTGTTTTATAAAAAAAAAATAGATTTTACAAAGTTTGGAGTTTGTAGATTAAGAGTGAATAATTAGACCCTTTTCGAATGTTTATAATTTTTTGCGTCAGCTCCAAATTTTATTATTTTATCGTGTTCCACAGAACGTTCTACATTACCATGTATAATGTCTTGTGCAAAATCTATAACATCTGACTAGCCAATATTTACAGTTTGCTCTTACTATTAGGCTAATGTTTTAAATTTCCTTCTAATAGCTCACACTCTCCTGATATACAACCTTGTACAAATATTCAATCGTTAACAAAATACGTTTTTATCCATCCAATCAAGTTAAAATATTTGTTGTAAATGTAAATATATGTTTTGTCAAATATTTATTTAATAATTAAATTATAAAATTTGTGGGGTCCAGCCGGATTCGAACTGAGAATCTTCATGTTAACTTTCCAATACCTAGAAATATATTTCTCAAAGATGAATATGAATTTTTTTCCTTCATCTGGTTGTCTTCAAAACGGTAAATTGTTGCCATGGTTACCATACAATATCATAAATAGTGCTCTTGGGTAACTAAAATAAAATTTTTTTTGTTAACCTCAGCAGAAGTTTACTTGATTTTTTTAAAATTAATATTTGTTACTAATAGTCTGTGTTTTTCGTTACTAACGCTTTACGAATAGCACAAAAGACCTTCTTTGTATCCTGACCACTTAAGCCATGATTACCTCCCTCTGTTTGTTAATAAAAGGGGAGCTTCATATACATACCTTAACTAACCAATAATTCTCACAACTAACCTGTTTATGTTCCAGATATAGGAAAAGTAACGTATTTATGAAATGTGTAACCTTTATAGTAGAACGGTTTGTTTAAGTTGAGTCGAATACAGCGAGGTACAACAATCACCTCTCAGTAGATATTCTGCTCTTTCTGATACAAGAATCAATTCTTTACAGAGTTCACCAAGACCTCCTTGATTTAACAGAGCGCCCTGGATAATTACCAGTGGTTTATTGATGACATCGACCAAGATTCATATTAACATACAATGGTGGCTTTAACTCCGGAGTAAGTCAGTAGCCTTTACCGTTATCCAAGTGGCAGGTCTTTTCATTCTGTCCCTGCATCCATAATGTACGTCATGGCAGACACTGATTTAGGAAACGTAAAATATTTCCGTAAATGTTTGTCTCCCTGTCAATTAATTGAGAGAACGTTGAACATACTAAAATAGGAAAGACAATGAACTAAATTGTATGCTTTATTATGAAGTGGTAAAATAGAATTCTATTTTATTGATTTAGGAGTAAAATGATCAGCAATATAAACATAGCTACAAAATTCATATTTAGTCACATACACGGTTAGAACTCATCTTCCTCTTTAGATTAAAATCTCCATTGAACATTCGCATAAAGCCTTTGCGGTATTTAGTCCTCAGTCTAATGAATAGACTAGTCATTGTGGTTTAATATGCCTGGCTTGGTGGCCTATTCTGTGAAGCGCACGTCGGCTTTGATGTATCGTAGAGACCCGCTACAAAGTGGATTTATCGATTCTCGGATTAATTAGAATAGCGGGTTGCATAACACTCTTGGATGCGGGCTTTTGTATTTAATACAAATACATTTTCGTTTAATTTCAAAATAACCTCTTGCATAATTCTACAGCTTTTTATACCAACCACTCGAATATTCCCTTGCTTTATACAAAGTCAGTGTTGAGCTAAAACAGAAATTCACTTAAAACGATTCCCACTAAGTCGTAGTGTTTACATATTCATCGACGCTCCCTAAGCCAATGTTTGGACACCTTATTTCGAGTTTCACTTGGGAAGAGTTTGAACTAATCCAATCTTGTTACAGTATTTGCATTGCAGCCCCACATTCTGGTACTTTCGATTAAACGAAATTCCTCGTTTGCTATTGACGATTGGCAGTTTCAAAAAGGTAACTTTTTGTGTTGTGTTTTTGTGTGGTTATTTGATTTAGTATATTTTGAATAACAAGGGTACATTTTTACACAAATGTCAAAATTTTATAGTCTACTTAAACTAACTTACTCTTCCATTCATATCATATTTTGATCCCTTGCCACAGCCATATTGAGTTTTAGCTTTGAGTTTCTTTTCCAATTTGGTATTTATTAATGCCTATTTGACTTCACTTCCTTTGCAGAAACCTACAACTTTCTCTATTGAGCATGACAGTTTTATGGAAACTACATCTACATATGGAAACTAAATTTCGACACACACACACACACACACACACACACACACACACACACACACACACACACACACACACACACACACACACACACACACACACACACACACACACACACACACACACACACACATACACATACACATACACACACACACACACACACATATATATATATATATTTTATATATTATGAAATGGTGAGATGGTGTATATTATATATGGTGAAATGTTTTCTTGTAATATTGTTAATAAATTGAAAATGTTTCAAAAACCAGAATACTTTTAATGCATATATTTATTCAAAGCTTTTCACCGATAAAAAAGTATCAGTATCTTCAGGAAAATAATTATCTAACAAAGATATTTATTATATATATATATATATACATCATTGTATTTCAACCTGTTTTTCGCGACTCTCTACATTAGATCGCGAAGCCTTTATAGTGTCGACAGTCGCAGTTACTTACAAAATAAATTTACTCGAGGTCAAAATAACTTATTTATTGCAGTAACTAGAATAAAGAAATGGTTAATTAAAGGTTACGTTCTGTGACCATTAAAATGTTAGTTGCGTCGCTTTCTTGTTGATAAGTTTTCCCAAAGTGAAGCAGTTTTTACGCAGATCATCTTCAATACCTGGGCGATTACTTTGAGTAATCAAAGCAAAAGTCATCTCGCACAAGTGGGTGGTGAAATATGGAATCAAACACTTCAATGCTTCTGTGGTTAGTTGTGGATACTCTGTTTTCCTAACCGAACGTTATCCAAAACGACACACTTGAATTCCAAGTGTAACACTTCATCTGAAGTTACTTCCAAGTGATTTAGGTTGGTTTCCAAATTGGCTTCGTCTGTACCTACAAAAATGGATTTATGATCCATCTTTGCTCATTGTTTTCTGGAAGTTCTTGAGCCGAGATTAAATGACAACACGAATGGCAATAATACTACAAGACAATTTTCATGCCAGGTATATGATTTGATGATTATATCAGGACCCAGTTCTGCAATATAAAAGAAAATAAATCAAAGTTTTTTTCGTTTATGGATAGTGACCATATGAGGTCACAGAATGTTTCACGGGATCATTTTTTCCATGGGGCATACTCATCAGCAGAGGGTGGTGGTTGCATAATATTTTCCCGTGCAGGGAAAGCGCCATGAAAAAGGTTGTAAAACACTGCTATGTACGAATGATAATTTTTAACATTGATCTCCTATTTGCTTTTAGACTCACTTTATTTGATCTTTGTGCTGTTATTAGTTTGATAAAATAATTGAAATTGTACTTACTTTCTTCGTCTCATTTGATTCCATCTGTAAAGTGAGTTAATATTTCACACTTAAACACTTGGAACATATTTTATTGTGAAGAAGGCCTTTAGTAGAACTTACTTTCTGTGTTTAATGAGGAATAAGATCTGAGCTGATAATGGATACATCTTCCGAAACCACCGTAATCATTACACAAAGAAAGTAGGGCTACTATAGACAAGAGTTTAAGTGTTTATTTTCTTGTTTTCTACCCGTTTCACATACTACTAGTTGTATAATTATTAATAAAATATCCTAAGACCTAACCTTTTATATTTTGCTTGCAGTATAGTTTTCCTCCATTCTCAATTTAGGGGTTTTAAATCTAAAATCTTGTTAAAATTTGTAGGTTATATTAAAAACACGTGCTTCTGGTAATGAAATTTGAAAATTATATATTTTTAATCTCCAACAAAAACAGCTCAATTTTAAACATGATTAAAATCTGTTTGTAAAAATTCAAGGGCCTCCTCGTTTACAGTTATTTACAACTATTTCTCCAGCTCAGCCTATTCAACTATTACTAATGTTGCCCAGGAATGGATTTCTTTTATCGGCGATGTAATTATGGTGGCTTTGAGTTAGCGAACATTTATCTTATTAGAAATGTATGTCAGCAGACAATGTGCAGCAGAGTTTGTCAATCAAGAAGGCATTTCTCCATTCAATAAAACCAGTTCCTCACTGGCCACTGGTCGAGGAAGTGTTTGTTTTCTTTTTGCGAAATGAAAGCGAGGTCATAACGACGCGCTGGATGTAACCGATTCAGGGAACGACAGTTTGTTTCTGTTATCAGTATCAGTTTCTTTAGTTTGGTTCAGGTGTTACTGATTACGGAGGATACTGGACTATAATGCACATTTCTAACATATTTAAAAACGTAGGTAATAATATAATTGTTATAGCACTTGTTGCATTAACAAAGTTGAAGGAGTACACAACCTTTTTCTGCTTGATGGTGGGTGCAGGTTTCCGCGAGTCTTATTAAAACATAAAAAGAACTCCTTAAAATTCTTAAAATGTTCCACCTGACTTAAAATGGGTCAAATCTATGCTCGCTAAGTAGCAAAAGACTAGACCCAGACATAGCAGAACCTCGCGAAACAGCTCCGAACATAGCTAGGTGTTCGTGTTTGCGCGTGAGGTATTGCAAGAGTGTTTGTAAGATAATTGTTTTAACGATTGGGCCGGCTGAAATATTTCGTTTTTACATATGATACTAAACTATAACAAACTGGTGTGTTTTAATATGGGTAAAACTATATTATGATTATACTATTTCTTAAACATTGGTACACTAGAAAATCTTTATGTGTTGTGTCTAGTTAAGATGAAAATAGCAAGTCAACGATACTGTGGTTATATTACCTTCTGCTGTTTGTACATTTCTAAACGCAACATAATTGTAAATTTTAGTTAAATAAGCATTGAAACTAACAAACATGTAATATAATTTTTTTAAAGTCAATTCCTAATCAACTCAACAAAGGCAAATTTAATTTTAGTTTATTTTCATAGTGTAACTAGTACTTAGGTACTTCGTATCGCCTAAAAGTCAATGAATGGCGTGTTAAAATTAGCTGAACGTAATTTAGTGTTTTATTAACAAAATAATAGCTGAACTAATAGTAGTCGATCGAGAAAAGCGTGACGATAAAAGTTCTTGATTGAATGTTATTTATTGAAGTGCATTCGGATACACAATATTTTTTGTACATTGTTTGAAATGGGTTGGAAAATAATTTTAGATTGTTGAGTGTTGCCTAGCAATCAAAATATGAAATGAATTAAATGAAATGTCTTGAGATAAAATAAGATTGAAAGTCATATTTTATGCTATTTTGGCACTTAAAAAATACATGTTGGAAGAATTATTTATGTCGCCAAAATCCTTACCAGGAATGTACTCAAGAATTTCTTAAAGTTTCATGGCAATTGAATCCGTAGTTTAGTAACACATAAGGCCTATTGATGCATACGTAATTTACATACATATATACACACAATCATTCATTTATATATATATATATATATATATATATATATATATATATATATATATATATATATATATAAGTTACGTTTTATATTAAGCAAGAAAGGTTTTTAAAAATGATTTTTATTTTTAACAAACCTTTGAATTTAATAAACAATTAATTTAGAAAACTGTTACATAAATTTTTACTTAATAAAACAATACAATTGATATGCACTCAATCGGAGTGGAAAACGTCTGTGCGATACAGAGGCGACTTACACACTGCCGGGGCTCTGTTCTCACACCTATATAATACTAAAGCTGCGTAAGCAGGAATTTTCCTAGCACGCATTTAATTATGAAATGTTCACATAAAATGTTTATATAACTCCTCCATCCCTAAAGAGAACTTCGGGGGTTGGCGAAGTTTCGGCGTTGGTTGAAGTCTTCTTCTTCTTCCTGATGAGGGCGAAGTATATAAGCTGCTGAATAGGCCTCCATAAAGGGCAATTTTCGGCATGGGTTGAAGTCCTCTTCACTGGAGAAAGTCACCAGGCAAAGGTTGATTTCCAAGATCCAGTTAAATGGGTTGTCTGCGATTTCCAACGCAGTATCCTCGTAGTTTGTAGGCGTTATTGTTTTTGATGATGGGCATTTTACAGTCTAATTTTCTGTTCATTATAATTCAACTGAGCAAAAGTATTTGGAATTAATTAATACAATTTATAATGAGTCTTTTCTATCATAGGATAGATACAAAATGTTTATAACATATACAATTGTTATCAGAATCTAATTTTTGTTCTACAAAATTTACATTGATTACAATAAAAGTTTTATATAATTTTTCATAATTTTTCCATCATTTACATTCAAATTGCCTGCTATAGATTTGATAAAGGATTCTAGTCAGTTTATAAGAATTCTTTTTGTTTTGTTATCTCTTTAAGAGTATAGTTTCTAATTTTCTTCAATTACAATTCTTTTTGTGATTAACATATTTCAAATAATTAACAATATTTATTATCATAATTAGTTACATATCATTTAATAAATTACAACAGTTTGTAACACATACAATTAATAAAACAATGTTGTTTAAAGGTTTAATAAAGTTTCTTGCATAGAATTAGTGGACAAAGGTATGGTTGGGATTTTAATTTGATTGTGTTGAATATGAACAAGAAGGATTTTGGTCATTAATTACATTTTTTATCTTCTTAGGCCTTTTAACTTTCGACAAATGTATTTTGTCTTTTGTGTTGTGATGTCTAGGCTTTATTTTTCCAGTTTTTCTTTCTTTATCTATCGAAGCTATTTCTTCCTTGCTATATCTGTTTTTAGTTTTGCTTTGCTTCTGAACTGATTTTATATAAACTTCAGATGGTATTTCTGGAAGTGGTTCTTTGTTTACATTCCTTTTTTCTAAAACTTTTTCTTTAATTCTTTGATTGCTATCCCTAATGTTTTCATAAAGTATTTTTGTTTTTTCCTTATGGTTTAAAACGTAGTCATTTACAATTTGTTTTTCTAAATCTATATCTAATAAAGAGTTTGAATTTATGTGTCCAAATAAGACTTCGCACGGCGTTAATTTTGTGACTGAATGAATGCTATTGTTATAGGCAATTATAGCATATTTGACTTTCTTAATTATACTGTCTTTTTTAAATTCGATTTGATTGTTTAACAGCCTTATGTGTTCTATTAAGGTGGAATGAAATCTTTCACATAATCCGTTTGATTGGGGGTTTTGTGTACTGATAAAATGGATTTTGATTTTATGCAGGTCTAATATCTCCTTCACAATCCTGTTATTAAACTCCGTTCCATTGTCTGAGATAATAACTGTTGGTAAGCAGAACTGCGCAAAGTAATCTAATAGCTTGTCTGCAATCTCTGTAGCTTGAGAGCTTCCCAAGCGATAAGCTTGAGCATACTTTGTGAAACTGTCGACAATGCTGATAAATGCATTCTTTTCTAAAGAGATAGTGTCGATGTGAATTATCTGGAAAGGCCTTGAAGCTGTAGGCGTCAAGTTCATCTCTAATTGTAAGGGCATTCTGTCATATTTGGTTCTTTGACATATGTCACACTGATTTATGAAATTTTGGATTAGTGATTTTAAATTAGGCCAATAATATCTTCGCTTAATTTGTTCGTATGTTTCTTGTATCCCTCGGTGATTGGTTTTGCTGACATGATAATTACTTATCGTTTCTAAGGTATCTTCCTCCGAAGTTAGGTCTAAGAGTTTGTTATTACACTTAACCAAATTTAGTTCAGTTTGTTTGAAATTTTTGGCTACGCATGATGCAAATTTCTCGTAAAAATCGTCTTCAAAATATAGATTATATTTTATTTTGGGTACCAAATATGATTTTACGAAGTTAACTATGTCTTCTTTAAAGTTATTTTCTGATATTTCGACCATTAAACGAATTTTTGAAGTTCCGAATAGTTTTATAATTTTTACTTTCTTTGGTTCGTATTTTACTAATGACAAAAATATTTGATTTCTCCCAAAGTTTACAGGTTCGTCGGAAATTGGTATTTCAATTTGGGTGTTCCCTTCGAAGTTGGAATGCACGGTTTGACTGTCACTTTCTTGATCGTACTCTAAGTTGGCATTATCTGTTGCGTCGAGTTGTACGACCATAGACTCGTTATCTTCATTTAATTCCGGGAAGAAACGTTGGATTAATCCAGCTGGAGATAAATCAAGGTCTGGTTCTACAGTGTGTTGGGTGTTTGTTGACCTTTTATTAGTAATGTTCAATTGTATTCTAGACAGGGCATCTGCGTTTTGGTTTAATTTCCCTTTTTTGTATCTTATGTCATAATCATATTCTTCTAATTTTAATCTCCATCTTAAAAGCTTGGAATTTGGTTCTTTAACTGAAAATAACCATTGTAAAGGTTTATGGTCTGTATAAATTTTAAATTTTCTTCCAAATAAATAAGGCCTAAAGTGTTTAGTGGCCCATACGATTGCTAGTAATTCCTTTTCAATCGCGGAGTAATTAGTTTCGCTGTCGTTTAAAGTTCTGCTGGCATACGCTATAGGAAGGTCCTTCCCATTTTTGTCCTGGCTTAAAATTGCTCCTAGTGCAAAATTACTAGCGTCTGTTGTTAGAGTAAACTCCTTTTCAAAATCTGGGTATTGTAGAAGGGGCTCATTAGTCAGTATATTTTTACATGTCTCAAAACATTCTATGAAGTCTGGATTTTCTATGTTTATTTTTGCATTTTTCTTTAAACAGTTAGTAAAGGGTTTTGTTATCTTGGCGAAGTTTTTAATAAATTTTCGATAATAGCCTATTAGTCCTAAAAATCCTTTAATTTGTTTGGTGGTTTTGGGTATTGGATAGTTTTTGATTGCCAAAATCTTTGCTGGGTTAGGTTTTACGCCTTCCGGTGTAACAACATGCCCTAGATACGCTACTTCTTTTCTTAAAAATTCTGTTTTATCCAGCTGTACTTTAAAGTTGGCTTTGCGTAATCTGTCGAATACTTCTTTAAGTCTTTGTATATGTTCTTGGAGGCTAGTGGAGTAAATTATAATATCGTCTAAATAAACTAAACATGTTTCATTTTGGATTCCTCTCAGAATGTTATTCATAATTCTTTGAAATGTAGGGGGGCTATTCTTTAGTCCAAATGGCATTCTTAAAAATTCATAGTGTCCCGTTTCTGTTGAAAACGCTGTTTTTTCTATGCTATTTTTATCCATTTCTACTTGGTGAAATCCTGAGGCTAAATCTAAAGTTGTAGAATACTGAGATCGTCCTAATTTATCTAATATGTCGGTAATGTTTGGCAAGGGAAATTTATCGTCAATTGTTTTCTTGTTTAATCCTCTAAAATCTATTACTAATCGAAATTTTCTTTTGCCAGAAGCGTCTTGTTTTTTGGGTACAATCCAGACAGGAGAGTTCCATGGAGAATTTGAAGGTCTAATAATTCCTTGTTCAAGCATGTCCTCAGTTTGTTTATTAATTTCGTTCTTGTAAATCTCTGGATATCTATAATTTCTGGAGTATACGGGAATTTCATCAGTAGTCCTAATAACATGTTTTATTTGGTTGGTAAAAGTTAAATCGTTTCCCTCAATATGGAATAAATCTGCATAATCTTTTATTAAACTTGTTATAGCGGATTTTTCTTCCGAGTTCATATGTTCCATTCTAAATTTTGATAAATCTAAATTTTTTTTTCTCGAATTTTTTTGTTTATAATCTAATAAATTGAAATTAGCGTTCATTTGCATTGCATCAGGTCTAAGGATATTGTATTCTTCTAAAGATTTTAATTCTAATGGTTCATTTACTGTTAATTCTACATTTACTTCTGTGTTGTTTATTATAGGGCAGTAGGCTTCTCCCTTGTGTACTGAGACTATACACTGCGGAATTTCTAATCCATTTAAGTTTTTGTATGGTAAGAGTCCTTCTCCATCTTGAATATTTTGTATTCTAAATTTAATCGTTTGGCTAGCGCGGGCTTGTATAACATAACTTGTTCCCTTTTTTGCTTTCTGTTCCTGACATTCGCTTATATTATTATTATTATTGTTATTATTATTATTTTGTTCTTCTGTGTTAAAATATTTGATCGGCATTTGCTTATTGCGAAATATTAATTTATCATTCACAAAATTTAAATTAATTTTTAATTCTTTTATGTTATCTAATCCAAGGAGTAAGTCAAAATCTTTATGGAAATCAAATAAATAGAATTTGGTTGTTTCTTTTCCTAAAAGGGGTAGCGTACAACTGTATTTTTCTTTTGATACTCCATGAGCTGTACTCACTTCAAATGGCTCTTGTTTTAGAGTGTTTTTGAAAAATTGGAAAGCTATTGATTTTTTAATAAATGATCTCGTACTTCCAGTGTCAATCAGCATCTTTAAATTGGTCTTGGGATCGTGGATGTACGGTAGTTCGTTTGTGTCGTCTTCTATATGCATTATGGAAAATGTCTTTTTAATGTGGTTAGTCCTAAAAAATGATTTTGGGTATGATTGTCCTCTTGAGTGAATCCGCATGCGTTTTCCTCTTGCGGGGAATCATCAAAGTCTATGTAGCTGTCAGGGTCCTCTTGCGGTTCATAATCTGTTTGTTCGGTCAGATAAGAGTTAGTCATTTGTTCAGTCAATCGATTCATAGTTTGATCGTAATTTTCCTCCTCTATTGGTTTCCCTGTCATCTGATAAAGTCTATTTTGTCTAATTGTGTTCCCTGTTTGACGTGTGGAAATGCTCATTGGTTCTGGTTCAAATTTTTGATGAACTTTTAATGGTGTGTAGTTGTTAGACTGTCTCGGTTGTTGATTTTGCTGCACGTATGAGTTAGGTTTAGTAAATTGGTTAGGATTATTTTGGTAGTTGGGCCTATAGTTTTGGAAGGTTTGTTTGTTAGGAAGGGGTTTGCGAATAGGCGGGTATTGTGGGGCCCTAGGTGGAATGTTCTGTTTAACATTTTGAAATAATTTGTTATTTTTAAATTGAAAATCGTTAGTAAGCATATTAAGTGCTTCGCTAAGAGAATCTGGATTTTTGGTTCGCATTAGCGATCCTACAGGTTCATGTAAACCTCTAAGGAGAACTCTTAAAGCTAGTTTCTGAACATATTCTATTAAAACATCTTTGGCCAATTGTCTTTGTGGCTCTTTATTAACAAAAAATGAAATTTGTAAATTTAATAGTTTTTGAATTCTTTCATAAAATTTAAAAGGTGATTCGTTATGCTCTTGTTTTAACTCAGCCATTTCTAAATTTAAGGTAAAACAATCTCTTTTGTCTGAATAGCTGGTTAATAATACTTTTTTAATCTCATACCAGTTATATGAGTTTGAGTTTACTACCATTTCTAATGCTTGGCCTTTTAGTTTAGCTAGTATAGAAGAAAATAAATATTCATTTTGAAAATCCTCTGGATTTTCGCTTACATAAAACTTATTTACTACTTTGTCACATATAGAAACAAATCTGTGGAGCATAGTGGGCTCTCCACTATACTCAGGAATCATATCTAGATATTCTTTCTTTAATGTTGGCGTTGCCATTTTAAAATATTATTTTCTTTAAAATAATAAAATTAAAAATCAATTATATAAAATTAAAAAGTATTTACTCTACTTTTTCTTAATTCTATATCTTAAGATCTACTTACAAGTTGATCCAAAATACTTTGCTCATTTGAACAACTTTCACTTTTCACTTACACGATATTCGCTCGTGTTCTTAATAGATATGCGCTCTATTAAGTGGTTGTAGATATTCACTCTACTTAAGGTTTCCTCAATTAACGGTTAAAACCGACGGACGTTATATTCGTTAACTTCCTTGAGGTGTCCTACCGACTGCGCCAGTTACGTTTTATATTAAGCAAGAAAGGTTTTTAAAAATGATTTTTATTTTTAACAAACCTTTGAATTTAATAAACAATTAATTTAGAAAACTGTTACATAAATTTTTACTTAATAAAACAATACAATTGATATGCACTCAATCGGAGTGGAAAACGTCTGTGCGAACCAGAGGCGACTTACACACTGCCGGGGCTCTGTTCTCACACCTATATAATACTAAAGCTGCGTAAGCAGGAATGTTCCTAGCACGCATTTAATTATGAAATGTTCACATAAAATGTTTATATAACTTATATATATATATATATATATATATGTTTATTTTTATATATATGTATATATACATATATATATATGTATGTGTGTGTGTGTGTGTGTGTGTGTGTGTGTGTGTGTGTGTGTGTGTGTGTGTGTGTGTGTGTGTTGCAACGTCCCCTCCACCTCACCTCTACCGTCCCTACCACCGCCGCAGCACGCGGTCGTCTGCTTGCGTTGTTTGAATCCTTTCTTGCAGAATACTAAAATTTAATTGTTTACGAGAAAACATATTTATAAACAACCAAAACTCTGCCTATCACCCTGCTGGTAAAACCGTGCTAAACTCCCAGAGTTAAGTGTATGTTTCCTGCTTGTAGGGCCAAACCCACACCAAGCCTATTCCCGCTGACTACTATTTAAAAACCGTATAAACACTCCTAAATAAGTTTATCAATGGTGTATGGTCTAAGTATAGTCACACATGTCAAATTAATAGTCAGCTGGAAAGAAACACAGTTAGAATAATACACATAAAAAACACAGAGTCTTACCACCTGATGATGATCTGCAGAAACAGCAAGGGAACGTGCAAAATATGATTGTGTTTAAAAATACCTATTTTAAAAGGCTCCTGTGTCCTCTTAAACACAATCTGCCAGTAGATAAATCTCTGGACTTTTATTACAAAAAACCAACTAATCTTTAGACTAGCTCATGAAATTAGTAGAGCGAAACTCTTTAAAACATTAGGCTTTATCTATTGCCATTTAATGAAATTTAATTAAATTTGTTTACTGATTTGATAATCATTTTTATATTAGTTGGAAAAAGCTAAACAGTTTTTATTGGTTATTTGACACAGGATGGAATGCAAATAATCTTGATTTTTATGACATATTTAACTCTATTTATTGAAATAAAAAAGAAAATTTATCCTTCAAAGTATTACACAATTATATTAGCAAAACAATTCATTGAGTTACTTCTCGTTTCTTATGCTTTGAAAAATTATACTTTGCATATAGATTAATAACATAGACATAACATAAAATTATTTTCAAAATTACACATAATAATATTTTATCTACTATATGGAATTGGTAAATTCATAACTTATGACCTTTAATTTTTAAATTTATAATATTCGAAAATTTCTCATTTTCTTTAAATAAACGGCTTATGGCCAAAAACCTTTTGTAATTTTAATATTCATTATTTTAAATATTCTGAGCACATAAATTCATTTACTTAGCATACAATTTATTAAAATTTTATAAAGAGTGAAGTCATTGTTTTAAGCTTGCAAATTTGTTTGAATTTAATAAAATTAACTAACTAAATTTGACGTGACTGATTTCGAATAAAGAAAATGACTTGCCAAAGATGTTCTTGCCGGTCCTTGGGGTCCCTCGTCTGGATTCCCTGGTCCTTGGACACCGGAAGTCGCCATCCCTGGTTCGTCGGTGGTGGTTTCCCTCTATTCGAGCGTCCTGGAGGCTGAGTCTGGAGCCTTCATCCTTGGTGGTCCTGGATGTCGAAAGCGCTGAGGTTATTGTCCATCTGGCCTGCTGACGGTCTCTACTCGCGGTCCAGCATAGCGTCCCGCGGCACCTCGTGTTAGAAAATTTTTACAGACTGTCCCTAAAAGCTTAGAGACCAAGTATATATAGCGGTGAATTTAACCTACCGCACCCCGCCTGCAAGTTTGCTATCGCTCGATTTATTCCTTGTACAGGCAAGTCGGGCAACGAAACTGTTTTAGCTTGCATAGTTTGATAATTAATTTTAGAACACTGAAAAATGTCTATTTTATTTAAACGGCTGTAACTTTTTTGTTTCTTAAGTTTTTTGAATTCTGTTTTCTCTAATGTTCATTCTAGGTTATTGTGGTTCTTTTGAAATGTCGATGAAAGTTCTACGTGGTTTGGTTCGAAAAATAGCTTTTTTAGGCACTTAGAATTTTTTCGCTTCACTCTCGATGTTCAAATTTAGTTAGTTATTACAATTTTATTTTATAACATTCTTTAATGTGGCTTAACTATTCTATTTACTGTTTTATTTAATTTTTCCCTCTTTAATAATTGTATAATTCCCTACTTGATTATTTTAAAAACAGCTTTATTTCTAAAAAACAGGAAATTACTTATTTCCCACTTGCGACGGTCCTTCACCCCGTTGCAATTTCCCCGTTTGAGAGGTTAAAAATGTTTTACTTTTTTAAAATGTTTTTTACCAATTCCTTATCTTATTATTACTTAAACTATCTTATTCTATTACAAAATTCTCTTATTATTATTCTCTTGTCTCTTGAGAAGTTTTCACCCTGAAACACTTCAAACACAAGTCAATTAGCAATTTATTAGTCACTTTTGTTTACACTAACTTTTATTTTGTCAAATTACACATTATTCACCACACTAATGGCTGTCATTTCCTTTATATATTTACCACGTCAATTTCATTTTATACTAGTTATGGCTTTAAAAACAATGACTTGCAATTAAAAACCTAACTAATCTTACAGTACTATTTTTTAAACATATTCCATTCATATCTTAAGTATTACGTATTATTGTGTCAGCTGTGGAAGTACAGTTTATCAAGTCTAATTTGTTTATTTTCCGATAAACCTTTCGTAGCGGCTAACTATTGCGTGGATTCTACATTCCAAACTACCTGACAAGGTCAATGAGCTGGCTTGTAAACATTTTAATAGAATACAACAATTCTACTTATCATATTAAAACGGAACAAAACTTGCCTTTTAAATTCTCTATCTTTAGATTGTACAGTTTATAAAACTGGCTTGTGTCTCGATTATCGAAGTCCACTTGATAAACCCTGATTGCTTCTGTTATTCATGCAAAGTTTCTATTGTTGCGACCTTGATCGTCAGTACACAAGTTTTCTTGTTTTATATTGTACAGTGATAGTCTGATCTAACGACCCACTATTTCATGCACACAAATTTCTTGTTTGATTTTGCAAAAGTCTGTCCGCGTATTTGTTGTACAAGTCATTAAGATTCGCCTGCTATCTTCCTGATTGTTGCTTGATTTAACCCGCTTTTTTGATTTAAGCAGTGGATGTAGCTCGGCAATGCTTGCTCAATATACACAAAGACTTCCTGAATAATACTTTTGTAATGTTGATTTAGTTATTAAATAGTTTGTTTTAGATTTTAAACATTTGTCCCTTTACAAACAAGTAGCTAATCTTAATGTCTAGATTTAACTACTGCTTATTCTTGTTTTTACATTAAATTAGTTTGTTAATCATTCTGACAATTTGATTCCTGCCTAACTTAGCTTATCGCTCGCGTACTGGTTCTATTATTGAACAATATTCTAATTTGGCATTTCCGTATTTTTATTATCATCAGTGTAAAGATCACATTGTAGAATCCCTTTACCCGTCATAAAACGTCTTAATGTTTTTAGTATCATATACAATTTTACAGGGTACATTACAAGATATTTTATAATTATTGACACAGTTGGTTTGATTAATCGTAACAAATCAAGTTATTGTTCCTGAGTTTGTTTCATATCCCTTAAACATTTCTCTTTAACTTATTTTTGGAACTTCCGTAGAACATCCTATTGACTTTGTCCTGTTTTAAATACATTTTGGTACGTCCGGCTTATTTTGTTACAAGGAATGTTTTTATAAACTCGTTCCCCGCCCGTCCACCGGATATTTCATTGTGGCCTTGTTTACAAACACAAGTGATTGCCCTTAACCTTGAGCCTTTGTTTACATTTGTTTGACTCGCTGGGTATTTCATTCAAACATCTGGATACTTTATTATAAATTATTTCAACCTAGACAATTCTGGTTTATTTAAAAGTACAGCGGTTATTTATTTGTACTGCCTTTCTTAATAGTATTAAGTTTTAAGGTATTTTTTACTTATTCATAAAACTCTTCATTAAACACGTCTGAATAACTGTTTAGCAATTCTGGTAACTTCAACATTTCTTGTTTATTCAATATGCCATGATTATTTGTATTTTCCAACTTAATCGTATTTATTTTAAGACATGTTTTACGCGTTCTGATTTTCTTTCGGCGTTTTGTGTTACGCCATTGTGCGTAATTCCTGTATTTTATTTTTATTTTTGATTTATTTTTACTTGGTTTATTTTGATAATTTTTATACTGGTGAGATTTACTTCTAAATTTATTTTTAGCAAACAATTTGGACTTTGTTTTCAAGCAAGATTGGTTAGAATTAAAGTGCTTTGGAATTCTTGTTAAGTCTAACGGATTTGTTTCCCGACAATTAGGTCTTTCCCTAACTTGTTGGAATTTTATTTGTTTCGGCTTGTAGCCATTTTTATTTAATTCGTTGAATCCTCCCTCGTCATTATTTAATTTGTTTGTTGTAGGCTTGGTTAACCCATTTTTTGCTTTGTTTAATCCCGTTAGCTTACTCGATTCCGTTCTTTCACAGTTTAATAATTCACTCTTCCTCGAATTTTCGCACAATTTGTTATTTAAATTTTCGGTAACCTCGTTCTTAACCTTATTCGTTGACAATTGTTTTGATTTTATTTTTTGTTCCCCGCTTGTATCGGTGGAACCTTTTACATTTTTAGTTATATTTTTGTTTATTATTTTATTAATTTTATTACATCCCATCTCTTGTTTTATATTATTTTTATTATTATTCGATACAAGAAACTCCTGGTGCAGCAGATATCCATCAATTTCATACGTCATGAACGATCTCTCCATGTTTATCCGGGCTTTTAACGCACACAAAGTATTTGCTCCCAAGATGAGGTCAACCCGTAGATTGTCCACAATCAAGAAAACAAATTCCTTTGTGTGTCCGTTTAATGTTAGAGGTAGCATTGTTTGTAACTTGACTCGTTTACAGGTTGACCCTAATGCTGTGACTATCGCTACGTTAGCTATAGGTAGCTCATAGAATAAATTCCCGTTTTGCTTTAGGGCTATGTATTTTTCTGTTTTAATCACAGACATTTGGGCACCTGTATCAACTTGTGCAATTAACTTATGGTCTTTAATTTCGCACTCTATCACTGGACACTGGTCTATATTCTCTAGTGTTATAACCGAGTCAATTCTTTCCTCTAACAAATCGTCCCTAATAGACATGGAAAAACCGCCTAGCCTGATCTTATTATGATGGTAAACCGGCTTTTCCTTCGGTCTCTCGCTCTGAATTATTTTTGGTTTCTTATCGCTTCGGATCTCTAACCTGGTTAACTTATCTCCCTGATTGTTGCCAGAGATCCTTATATTTAGTTTTTTGGCTTGTGGTCGCTTGGTCCGGGGATAGGCGATTTAGGATGAGGGTTTTTAGGATACTTGGTCTCTTGGTATTTTGCGGTATCACCATGGGACCTTGGGTTAGGGTTAGGTTGTTGGTTTGGAGCAACCTGCCTCTGTTGACTTCTTTGAGCGATCCCATTACCATTGCCGTTATCAGTAACGCTGTCTAGCTGTTGTAGGAAAACTATCGCTTGTTTGATGTTACTTGTGGGGTTCCCCACACTAGCTAGCTGAACATTACTCCCGAAATGTTTCATTAACATGAAAATTAGATGGTTCTCTGGGATTATCGGGTCTAAGTTTTTCGCCCTGTTTACCATCATAATAAAATACTCTGCCATAGAGTATGGTCCATTATTATGGTAGCGCCCTTGATTTATCTGTCTGCGTACCCTATCCTGCTGGCGATAACTCCAGAAATGCTCCGTGAATTCCTGCCTGAATTCAGAATAAGTTTCTGTATTGTTCTTTATGGCTTTCCACCATGCATCCGCTGCCCCTTTCAAATATCGCTCTACAATTCTTAATTTTGCAGTCTCGTCCATAGTATTGTCTATTTCAGAAAATAGATCTTCTATTTCCCCTAGGAATGTCATTGGATCTTCCTTGTCATTCCCCCAGAACTCAATCCTACGGTACGTAGCCTCCCCGTTCCTGTCTATTACCCTTGGTAAGCAAACTTGTGTTACTATTCCCGCTCCCGCGGTTTGCTTTACCTTTGCGACTTGTTGCTTTACCGATTTAATGTCCTCTTGGATATCCTGTACTTTCTCGTTTAATTTAGCCGTTTTTGTTTCCGTTTTAGTTTTCAGTCTCTCTATTTCTGTCTCATGTTCGCTTAACTTTTCATATATATGACTTGTCTTAGCCTCATTTTCTTTTTGATAGTCTTCAAATTTTCCCTGGAAAGCCTCCCATAACCGTTGTCTTTCCATTTTCTCTTCGGCTTTTTCCTTCTCTCTCAGTTGTCTCTCTTCCTCTCTTAATCGTTTCTCTTCCGCCTTCTCTTTCTCTCTCAACTGTTTCTCTTCCTCTCTCCATCGTTTTTCTACCTCCTTCTCTTTCTCTCTCAATTGTTTCTCCTCCTCTCTCCATTGTTTTTCTTTGTCTTCTCTCTCCTTCGCTCTTTGTTCTGCTTCCTCTCTCAATCGTTTCTCTTCCGCCTTCTCTTTCTCTCTCACTTGTTTCTCCTCCTCTCTCAATCGTTTCTCTTCCGCCTTCTCTTTCTCTCTCACTTGTTTCTCCTCCTCTCTCAATCGTTTCTCTTTTTCATCTCTCTCTTTCTCTCTTTGTCTTGCTTCCTCCTTCTCTTTCTCTCTCACTTCTTTGTCTTTTTCCTCCTTTGCCTTGAAATAGGCCATCAATTTATCTATCTCGGGTTTTGACATTTTGACTTATTATTTAATATTCAATTATTTATTTATGTACTTATTCCTTTCTTTTCGATTTGGTTTAGGCCAGATGGTTCCTACCCGCTCTTTCGACTAAATCCTATACAAATTTATTTATTTATTTATTTTATTTTTACGCTCTTGGATTTGTTCAATTTATATTATTATTTAAAAATTTAATTACATTATTTAAAACATTTTGACTTCATTTATTTAGGCTATCTCGATTCATTTCTATTATTTAATTATTCAATTTTGATATAGGGAACCTGTTCAAAGGCCCTACCGTATGGGCGCCAAATTCTGCAACGTCCCCTCCACCTCACCTCTACCGTCCCTACCACCGCCGCAGCACGCGGTCGTCTGCTTGCGTTGTTTGAATCCTTTCTTGCAGAATACTAAAATTTAATTGTTTACGAGAAAACATATTTATAAACAACCAAAACTCTGCCTATCACCCTGCTGGTAAAACCGTGCTAAACTCCCAGAGTTAAGTGTATGTTTCCTGCTTGTAGGGCCAAACCCACACCAAGCCTATTCCCGCTGACTACTATTTAAAAACCGTATAAACACTCCTAAATAAGTTTATCAATGGTGTATGGTCTAAGTATAGTCACACATGTCAAATTAATAGTCAGCTGGAAAGAAACACAGTTAGAATAATACACATAAAAAACACAGAGTCTTACCACCTGATGATGATCTGCAGAAACAGCAAGGGAACGTGCAAAATATGATTGTGTTTAAAAATACCTATTTTAAAAGGCTCCTGTGTCCTCTTAAACACAATCTGCCAGTAGATAAATCTCTGGACTTTTATTACAAAAAACCAACTAATCTTTAGACTAGCTCATGAAATTAGTAGAGCGAAACTCTTTAAAACATTAGGCTTTATCTATTGCCATTTAATGAAATTTAATTAAATTTGTTTACTGATTTGATAATCATTTTTATATTAGTTGGAAAAAGCTAAACAGTTTTTATTGGTTATTTGACACAGGATGGAATGCAAATAATCTTGATTTTTATGACATATTTAACTCTATTTATTGAAATAAAAAAGAAAATTTATCCTTCAAAGTATTACACAATTATATTAGCAAAACAATTCATTGAGTTACTTCTCGTTTCTTATGCTTTGAAAAATTATACTTTGCATATAGATTAATAACATAGACATAACATAAAATTATTTTCAAAATTACACATAATAATATTTTATCTACTATATGGAATTGGTAAATTCATAACTTATGACCTTTAATTTTTAAATTTATAATATTCGAAAATTTCTCATTTTCTTTAAATAAACGGCTTATGGCCAAAAACCTTTTGTAATTTTAATATTCATTATTTTAAATATTCTGAGCACATAAATTCATTTACTTAGCATACAATTTATTAAAATTTTATAAAGAGTGAAGTCATTGTTTTAAGCTTGCAAATTTGTTTGAATTTAATAAAATTAACTAACTAAATTTGACGTGACTGATTTCGAATAAAGAAAATGACTTGCCAAAGATGTTCTTGCCGGTCCTTGGGGTCCCTCGTCTGGATTCCCTGGTCCTTGGACACCGGAAGTCGCCATCCCTGGTTCGTCGGTGGTGGTTTCCCTCTATTCGAGCGTCCTGGAGGCTGAGTCTGGAGCCTTCATCCTTGGTGGTCCTGGATGTCGAAAGCGCTGAGGTTATTGTCCATCTGGCCTGCTGACGGTCTCTACTCGCGGTCCAGCATAGCGTCCCGCGGCACCTCGTGTTAGAAAATTTTTACAGACTGTCCCTAAAAGCTTAGAGACCAAGTATATATAGCGGTGAATTTAACCTACCGCACCCCGCCTGCAAGTTTGCTATCGCTCGATTTATTCCTTGTACAGGCAAGTCGGGCAACGAAACTGTTTTAGCTTGCATAGTTTGATAATTAATTTTAGAACACTGAAAAATGTCTATTTTATTTAAACGGCTGTAACTTTTTTGTTTCTTAAGTTTTTTGAATTCTGTTTTCTCTAATGTTCATTCTAGGTTATTGTGGTTCTTTTGAAATGTCGATGAAAGTTCTACGTGGTTTGGTTCGAAAAATAGCTTTTTTAGGCACTTAGAATTTTTTCGCTTCACTCTCGATGTTCAAATTTAGTTAGTTATTACAATTTTATTTTATAACATTCTTTAATGTGGCTTAACTATTCTATTTACTGTTTTATTTAATTTTTCCCTCTTTAATAATTGTATAATTCCCTACTTGATTATTTTAAAAACAGCTTTATTTCTAAAAAACAGGAAATTACTTATTTCCCACTTGCGACGGTCCTTCACCCCGTTGCAATTTCCCCGTTTGAGAGGTTAAAAATGTTTTACTTTTTTAAAATGTTTTTTACCAATTCCTTATCTTATTATTACTTAAACTATCTTATTCTATTACAAAATTCTCTTATTATTATTCTCTTGTCTCTTGAGAAGTTTTCACCCTGAAACACTTCAAACACAAGTCAATTAGCAATTTATTAGTCACTTTTGTTTACACTAACTTTTATTTTGTCAAATTACACATTATTCACCACACTAATGGCTGTCATTTCCTTTATATATTTACCACGTCAATTTCATTTTATACTAGTTATGGCTTTAAAAACAATGACTTGCAATTAAAAACCTAACTAATCTTACAGTACTATTTTTTAAACATATTCCATTCATATCTTAAGTATTACGTATTATTGTGTCAGCTGTGGAAGTACAGTTTATCAAGTCTAATTTGTTTATTTTCCGATAAACCTTTCGTAGCGGCTAACTATTGCGTGGATTCTACATTCCAAACTACCTGACAAGGTCAATGAGCTGGCTTGTAAACATTTTAATAGAATACAACAATTCTACTTATCATATTAAAACGGAACAAAACTTGCCTTTTAAATTCTCTATCTTTAGATTGTACAGTTTATAAAACTGGCTTGTGTCTCGATTATCGAAGTCCACTTGATAAACCCTGATTGCTTCTGTTATTCATGCAAAGTTTCTATTGTTGCGACCTTGATCGTCAGTACACAAGTTTTCTTGTTTTATATTGTACAGTGATAGTCTGATCTAACGACCCACTATTTCATGCACACAAATTTCTTGTTTGATTTTGCAAAAGTCTGTCCGCGTATTTGTTGTACAAGTCATTAAGATTCGCCTGCTATCTTCCTGATTGTTGCTTGATTTAACCCGCTTGTTTGATTTAAGCAGTGGATGTAGCTCGGCAATGCTTGCTCAATATACACAAAGACTTCCTGAATAATACTTTTGTAATGTTGATTTAGTTATTAAATAGTTTGTTTTAGATTTTAAACATTTGTCCCTTTACAAACAAGTAGCTAATCTTAATGTCTAGATTTAACTACTGCTTATTCTTGTTTTTACATTAAATTAGTTTGTTAATCATTCTGACAATTTGATTCCTGCCTAACTTAGCTTATCGCTCGCGTACTGGTTCTATTATTGAACAATATTCTAATTTGGCATTTCCGTATTTTTATTATCATCAGTGTAAAGATCACATTGTAGAATCCCTTTACCCGTCATAAAACGTCTT
Organism: Prosapia bicincta; assembly: GCA_036971475.1. Lineage (NCBI taxonomy): Eukaryota > Metazoa > Arthropoda > Insecta > Hemiptera > Cercopidae > Prosapia > Prosapia bicincta. The sequence goes on from JBAIZL010000008.1 coordinate 38,477,745, forward strand.
AATGTTTTTAGTATCATATACAATTTTACAGGGTACATTACAAGATATTTTATAATTATTGACACAGTTGGTTTGATTAATCGTAACAAATCAAGTTATTGTTCCTGAGTTTGTTTCATATCCCTTAAACATTTCTCTTTAACTTATTTTTGGAACTTCCGTAGAACATCCTATTGACTTTGTCCTGTTTTAAATACATTTTGGTACGTCCGGCTTATTTTGTTACAAGGAATGTTTTTATAAACTCGTTCCCCGCCCGTCCACCGGATATTTCATTGTGGCCTTGTTTACAAACACAAGTGATTGCCCTTAACCTTGAGCCTTTGTTTACATTTGTTTGACTCGCTGGGTATTTCATTCAAACATCTGGATACTTTATTATAAATTATTTCAACCTAGACAATTCTGGTTTATTTAAAAGTACAGCGGTTATTTATTTGTACTGCCTTTCTTAATAGTATTAAGTTTTAAGGTATTTTTTACTTATTCATAAAACTCTTCATTAAACACGTCTGAATAACTGTTTAGCAATTCTGGTAACTTCAACATTTCTTGTTTATTCAATATGCCATGATTATTTGTATTTTCCAACTTAATCGTATTTATTTTAAGACATGTTTTACGCGTTCTGATTTTCTTTCGGCGTTTTGTGTTACGCCATTGTGCGTAATTCCTGTATTTTATTTTTATTTTTGATTTATTTTTACTTGGTTTATTTTGATAATTTTTATACTGGTGAGATTTACTTCTAAATTTATTTTTAGCAAACAATTTGGACTTTGTTTTCAAGCAAGATTGGTTAGAATTAAAGTGCTTTGGAATTCTTGTTAAGTCTAACGGATTTGTTTCCCGACAATTAGGTCTTTCCCTAACTTGTTGGAATTTTATTTGTTTCGGCTTGTAGCCATTTTTATTTAATTCGTTGAATCCTCCCTCGTCATTATTTAATTTGTTTGTTGTAGGCTTGGTTAACCCATTTTTTGCTTTGTTTAATCCCGTTAGCTTACTCGATTCCGTTCTTTCACAGTTTAATAATTCACTCTTCCTCGAATTTTCGCACAATTTGTTATTTAAATTTTCGGTAACCTCGTTCTTAACCTTATTCGTTGACAATTGTTTTGATTTTATTTTTTGTTCCCCGCTTGTATCGGTGGAACCTTTTACATTTTTAGTTATATTTTTGTTTATTATTTTATTAATTTTATTACATCCCATCTCTTGTTTTATATTATTTTTATTATTATTCGATACAAGAAACTCCTGGTGCAGCAGATATCCATCAATTTCATACGTCATGAACGATCTCTCCATGTTTATCCGGGCTTTTAACGCACACAAAGTATTTGCTCCCAAGATGAGGTCAACCCGTAGATTGTCCACAATCAAGAAAACAAATTCCTTTGTGTGTCCGTTTAATGTTAGAGGTAGCATTGTTTGTAACTTGACTCGTTTACAGGTTGACCCTAATGCTGTGACTATCGCTACGTTAGCTATAGGTAGCTCATAGAATAAATTCCCGTTTTGCTTTAGGGCTATGTATTTTTCTGTTTTAATCACAGACATTTGGGCACCTGTATCAACTTGTGCAATTAACTTATGGTCTTTAATTTCGCACTCTATCACTGGACACTGGTCTATATTCTCTAGTGTTATAACCGAGTCAATTCTTTCCTCTAACAAATCGTCCCTAATAGACATGGAAAAACCGCCTAGCCTGATCTTATTATGATGGTAAACCGGCTTTTCCTTCGGTCTCTCGCTCTGAATTATTTTTGGTTTCTTATCGCTTCGGATCTCTAACCTGGTTAACTTATCTCCCTGATTGTTGCCAGAGATCCTTATATTTAGTTTTTTGGCTTGTGGTCGCTTGGTCCGGGGATAGGCGATTTAGGATGAGGGTTTTTAGGATACTTGGTCTCTTGGTATTTTGCGGTATCACCATGGGACCTTGGGTTAGGGTTAGGTTGTTGGTTTGGAGCAACCTGCCTCTGTTGACTTCTTTGAGCGATCCCATTACCATTGCCGTTATCAGTAACGCTGTCTAGCTGTTGTAGGAAAACTATCGCTTGTTTGATGTTACTTGTGGGGTTCCCCACACTAGCTAGCTGAACATTACTCCCGAAATGTTTCATTAACATGAAAATTAGATGGTTCTCTGGGATTATCGGGTCTAAGTTTTTCGCCCTGTTTACCATCATAATAAAATACTCTGCCATAGAGTATGGTCCATTATTATGGTAGCGCCCTTGATTTATCTGTCTGCGTACCCTATCCTGCTGGCGATAACTCCAGAAATGCTCCGTGAATTCCTGCCTGAATTCAGAATAAGTTTCTGTATTGTTCTTTATGGCTTTCCACCATGCATCCGCTGCCCCTTTCAAATATCGCTCTACAATTCTTAATTTTGCAGTCTCGTCCATAGTATTGTCTATTTCAGAAAATAGATCTTCTATTTCCCCTAGGAATGTCATTGGATCTTCCTTGTCATTCCCCCAGAACTCAATCCTACGGTACGTAGCCTCCCCGTTCCTGTCTATTACCCTTGGTAAGCAAACTTGTGTTACTATTCCCGCTCCCGCGGTTTGCTTTACCTTTGCGACTTGTTGCTTTACCGATTTAATGTCCTCTTGGATATCCTGTACTTTCTCGTTTAATTTAGCCGTTTTTGTTTCCGTTTTAGTTTTCAGTCTCTCTATTTCTGTCTCATGTTCGCTTAACTTTTCATATATATGACTTGTCTTAGCCTCATTTTCTTTTTGATAATCTTCAAATTTTCCCTGGAAAGCCTCCCATAACCGTTGTCTTTCCATTTTCTCTTCGGCTTTTTCCTTCTCTCTCAGTTGTCTCTCTTCCTCTCTTAATCGTTTCTCTTCCGCCTTCTCTTTCTCTCTCAACTGTTTCTCTTCCTCTCTCCATCGTTTTTCTACCTCCTTCTCTTTCTCTCTCAATTGTTTCTCCTCCTCTCTCCATTGTTTTTCTTTGTCTTCTCTCTCCTTCGCTCTTTGTTCTGCTTCCTCTCTCAATCGTTTCTCTTCCGCCTTCTCTTTCTCTCTCACTTGTTTCTCCTCCTCTCTCAATCGTTTCTCTTCCGCCTTCTCTTTCTCTCTCACTTGTTTCTCCTCCTCTCTCAATCGTTTCTCTTTTTCATCTCTCTCTTTCTCTCTTTGTCTTGCTTCCTCCTTCTCTTTCTCTCTCACTTCTTTGTCTTTTTCCTCCTTTGCCTTGAAATAGGCCATCAATTTATCTATCTCGGGTTTTGACATTTTGACTTATTATTTAATATTCAATTATTTATTTATGTACTTATTCCTTTCTTTTCGATTTGGTTTAGGCCAGATGGTTCCTACCCGCTCTTTCGACTAAATCCTATACAAATTTATTTATTTATTTATTTTATTTTTACGCTCTTGGATTTGTTCAATTTATATTATTATTTAAAAATTTAATTACATTATTTAAAACATTTTGACTTCATTTATTTAGGCTATCTCGATTCATTTCTATTATTTAATTATTCAATTTTGATATAGGGAACCTGTTCAAAGGCCCTACCGTATGGGCGCCAAATTCTGCAACGTCCCCTCCACCTCACCTCTACCGTCCCTACCACCGCCGCAGCACGCGGTCGTCTGCTTGCGTTGTTTGAATCCTTTCTTGCAGAATACTAAAATTTAATTGTTTACGAGAAAACATATTTATAAACAACCAAAACTCTGCCTATCACCCTGCTGGTAAAACCGTGCTAAACTCCCAGAGTTAAGTGTATGTTTCCTGCTTGTAGGGCCAAACCCACACCAAGCCTATTCCCGCTGACTACTATTTAAAAACCGTATAAACACTCCTAAATAAGTTTATCAATGGTGTATGGTCTAAGTATAGTCACACATGTCAAATTAATAGTCAGCTGGAAAGAAACACAGTTAGAATAATACACATAAAAAACACAGAGTCTTACCACCTGATGATGATCTGCAGAAACAGCAAGGGAACGTGCAAAATATGATTGTGTTTAAAAATACCTATTTTAAAAGGCTCCTGTGTCCTCTTAAACACAATCTGCCAGTAGATAAATCTCTGGACTTTTATTACAAAAAACCAACTAATCTTTAGACTAGCTCATGAAATTAGTAGAGCGAAACTCTTTAAAACATTAGGCTTTATCTATTGCCATTTAATGAAATTTAATTAAATTTGTTTACTGATTTGATAATCATTTTTATATTAGTTGGAAAAAGCTAAACAGTTTTTATTGGTTATTTGACACAGGATGGAATGCAAATAATCTTGATTTTTATGACATATTTAACTCTATTTATTGAAATAAAAAAGAAAATTTATCCTTCAAAGTATTACACAATTATATTAGCAAAACAATTCATTGAGTTACTTCTCGTTTCTTATGCTTTGAAAAATTATACTTTGCATATAGATTAATAACATAGACATAACATAAAATTATTTTCAAAATTACACATAATAATATTTTATCTACTATATGGAATTGGTAAATTCATAACTTATGACCTTTAATTTTTAAATTTATAATATTCGAAAATTTCTCATTTTCTTTAAATAAACGGCTTATGGCCAAAAACCTTTTGTAATTTTAATATTCATTATTTTAAATATTCTGAGCACATAAATTCATTTACTTAGCATACAATTTATTAAAATTTTATAAAGAGTGAAGTCATTGTTTTAAGCTTGCAAATTTGTTTGAATTTAATAAAATTAACTAACTAAATTTGACGTGACTGATTTCGAATAAAGAAAATGACTTGCCAAAGATGTTCTTGCCGGTCCTTGGGGTCCCTCGTCTGGATTCCCTGGTCCTTGGACACCGGAAGTCGCCATCCCTGGTTCGTCGGTGGTGGTTTCCCTCTATTCGAGCGTCCTGGAGGCTGAGTCTGGAGCCTTCATCCTTGGTGGTCCTGGATGTCGAAAGCGCTGAGGTTATTGTCCATCTGGCCTGCTGACGGTCTCTACTCGCGGTCCAGCATAGCGTCCCGCGGCACCTCGTGTTAGAAAATTTTTACAGACTGTCCCTAAAAGCTTAGAGACCAAGTATATATAGCGGTGAATTTAACCTACCGCACCCCGCCTGCAAGTTTGCTATCGCTCGATTTATTCCTTGTACAGGCAAGTCGGGCAACGAAACTGTTTTAGCTTGCATAGTTTGATAATTAATTTTAGAACACTGAAAAATGTCTATTTTATTTAAACGGCTGTAACTTTTTTGTTTCTTAAGTTTTTTGAATTCTGTTTTCTCTAATGTTCATTCTAGGTTATTGTGGTTCTTTTGAAATGTCGATGAAAGTTCTACGTGGTTTGGTTCGAAAAATAGCTTTTTTAGGCACTTAGAATTTTTTCGCTTCACTCTCGATGTTCAAATTTAGTTAGTTATTACAATTTTATTTTATAACATTCTTTAATGTGGCTTAACTATTCTATTTACTGTTTTATTTAATTTTTCCCTCTTTAATAATTGTATAATTCCCTACTTGATTATTTTAAAAACAGCTTTATTTCTAAAAAACAGGAAATTACTTATTTCCCACTTGCGACGGTCCTTCACCCCGTTGCAGTGTGTGTGTGTGTGTGTGTGTGTGTGTGTGTGTGCGTGCAGCGTACGTGCGGTGTGTGTGTGTGTGTGTCAGAATAACAAAGTGGCAAAACAGAAAGCGAATCATCTTGCAATTATCCGTTTTTTCTATGTATGGCTTTAGACTATCATTTTTGTTTGTTACTTAATTTTTTCGTCGCTAGCATTGTGTTTCTTTTCGATTTCGTTTTGCATTGTCCTTTGTGAAGCATGGTTTGACTCCGTTAATCTTGTTTGTTTGTGTATTTTATTCCTTTCATTAATTTTTAATCCTAGATCGTTATTTATAATACTTTATCTTAGCCATGGAAAACATTTAAATGTGTACAATGGAGGTTTCGATGCTAACCAGATGACGGAGAAAGAAAGATTCTTACACAACCTTAAAAACTCCATTTATAGCTATGGGAAAGTTGACTCAGTGCCAAAGCGCTAGACTTCGATTATTAGGATACTCATTTTGAATCCGACCTAGACCATCAATTTTTTATAATTTAATTCTTGAATCAACATTTAAATAAACTGTATTAACACCAAGTGTCATCCACTATAGGTTTGAAAAAATGTTTTTGAACTTGATTGGATGAATAATAACATATTTTATTACGGCTGGATATTTCAACAAGATATGTATAAGGAGAGTGTGAGCTAATAGAAAGAACTGAAAAATGTATTCCAAAGAAAAAGATACTTTTTCAAATGACACAAAAGTTAATGAATAATTGTTAAAATTTGGTAAAATATTTACACAACTTCTTCTTGTTTACTTCATAGTTTATACTGATGGTCTGCTTTTGCTACGAAGGACCACCTGGGTGTCTTTCTATCGGTGGCGTATTAGAATTACGTTCTAGCTGTTGTGTCGGGACCTTTAGGTATTGCGAATTGTAGCGACGTACTTTATACTGAATTTTAAAAAAATATTTTTTATTGTATCATGATTAACAATGAATTATTTCCGGTCTTAATATATTTATTTGTCACTATGACTCACATTTTACATTACGTGTTTTCAGATGACTAGTATATTTTTCTAGATATGACTCTCAACCAGGTCTTTGTGTCTCTCTATGTAGCGCGGCCTACTTCACTGCATGTAGTCCCCTCCGACAAATAATCCTCGTTATTATTTTCTTTACATAATAAATATTATAAGAATATAGTATAATATTCTTTTTTTTTAGTGCGTAAAAAGACAAAATAAATACGTAACGTATGCAAGTAACGCGTTTTTACTGTCATTTTCAAAAGGTGATGATCTTTCGGTCCAACGGACTCCTCGGGTCTGGGCCCCCAGAAAGCTCTTACTTCTAGCGCCCCTGCAGTAACAATTAATTGTCCTCTAGCGTGCTACCTCTATCTGACATGAATATTATGCTATTAAAACAGCCAAAACCCATGATGTACCATGCTTAAACGTGTTACAAAATGGAAAATCGCAGAATAGCTTTCGATATATTCATAGGAGAAACAACCGGAAAATTAGATTCAGATGGGTGGTTAATAATTTTACGAGTATTTGAAATGCTTCTCATGTTACCAGAGAATTTGCGTTACTACGCCGTCTACGTAACCTGTAAGAAGTTACATTATCTTGCGTTACGAGTACCTCGTGTTACGCCCCGTGTAGTTCTGTCACAACACGTTTAAAACAGCCAAAACCCATGATGTACCATGCTTAAACGTGTTGTGACAGAACTACACAGGGCGTAACACGAGGTACTCGTAACGCAAGATAATGTAACTTCCTAGAGGTTTCGTAGACGGCGTTGTAACGCAAATTCTCTGGTAACATGAGAAGCATTTCAAATACTCGTAAAATTATTAACCACCCATCTGAATCTAATTTTCCGGTTGTTTCTCCTATGAATATATCGAAAGCTATTCTGCGATTTTCCATTTTGTATACCGATACATATCCTTACTATTGTAAATTGATTAAATCAGCTATCCAATTAAAGTAGTGGGGCGGTTGGTGACGCCCGAGGTATTAGCAACAACAATGGTTGCAACTGAAGTCTGTCTGGCAACAATGATTGCAGCCGAGATTTGACTGGCAACAATCGTTATTGGTAGGAATGCAGGATCGGTTTTGTTGGAATCAAGAGGTATGTTTCTGCAGTGTGGGAGGATAGTTTGTTGGTTTCGATATATCTGGTGCTCTATTCTGCAAAACGTTTTTTTCACTTGAAGATTACTGCGTGATTGAATTTCTGTACAATTGTAAAAGGTATAAGGCTGCGGACATACAGAAGGCAACTGGTGACGGCAACGCAACGCAAAACTTGAGTTGCTTTTTTACAGCGTATAAAGCTGAAAAGCACATATTCATAGTGAAGTGATAGCAATACGACTAGCAAGTGTAATAGAAACTAGAGTTGCTCCGATCACTGCATGCTGTAAACTAAGTTTCGCAGTTGCCAACAATATTTTTTGTGTTGTGTATGCGTTTCTCAAGAGTGCTACCGTATTTAAATTATAATTTTTATTTGTATTTCTTGTGTTTCGGTTTTTTGTAATAGCCTTTTATTATACTGGTGTAGTACGTCAGAAGAACAAAATATTGTTGGTTCTGGTCATGATTTGTGCATCCAACAACTTCAAGACGATACGAATGATTACCAACAATTTTTTTCGAATTATATAAAATCGGAGTAAACATATAGTCTTAATGATGCTGGTTTTTTCAATTTAAAAAAATTTTAATTAATCGTTTCAATATGTAAAACACGAATATCAACGGAAATACGGAAAGTTACTTTTTTCACATTTTAAATGTTAGTCTGTAATGGCTTGTAGGCCTATAACGTGAACAGGGCGCGCAGCAACTAACGCTACAGCGCACTACACTACGTCTAGATTTGGTTGTAATTTCATACAACATTAATATATACCTATATTAAAATATACCTACGAAGTATCCAGCAGGATCTATTTGGTTATAATTTTATTCAACATAATACACTGAATTGTCTTTTTTTGTAACGTTTTTGTAGTTTGTTTCTTAAAATATAGACAAGGACCTCATCCTCCTCTGACGACGCGACGATATAACAGACAACTAAACTAGCAACTTTATATGAACAATCGTGTAAACCGACTAGCAACGTTTCTAATAGCAACTCAAGTTTACGTTGCGTTGCTATCACCAGTTGCTTTCTGTATGTCCGCAGCCTAAGAGTATGAGTAACATAAAGATATAAATGAGTAGATGTAAAATTTCGTTAGTATAAGAACTTTTTACAAAAAAACCTACATTAGAACAATAGAACTATTGTGAAAGATTTAAGAATTAATACGAAATTACTGAAGCTAATAATAAAAAGCTACAATATATATATCAGGTACGACAGAAAGAGTACGTGAATGGGTCCTGAGTTAGGAGTCATGTAGAACTGCTGAGATTCAGGAGATGAGGATAAACTGAGTTCTATAGACTGCTGAAAAGCTTAGCGGGAATGGAGGTGATGAATACCGATGGGGAAGGAAATGATTTGCTGATGTTGTTGGAGAGGTACCAAGGGTGTTGGAAAACAGATTTTGTACTGTAGTTCCTTTAAAATGAATTATAAATATAATATATAGCTATCAAATTAAAAATGTTTTAAAACATTTGTTTGAAAATTATAAATACTATAAGGAAAAGCTTAATAGAAAATTCCCATGAACTTGTAAAACAATAATCTTGTGTTAGGAATTAGGAAAAATCTAATCTTCAACACAAAAAATTAAAATAAAACAATATCTCAAATAGAAAAAAAAGTTATTTGGATTACAGCTAACATTGAGTTTAAATGGACTTAGGAGTGTCCCTAAACTGAACGTGTTCTAGGCCGTGTTGAGACGTCTTCGAGCATTGTGGCCACCAAACAGGAGTTGTCAAAGCTGGTTACAAGAGAGGAAAGGCGAGAGAGTTTAAATGGAGTTAGGAGTGCCCCTAAACTGAACGTGTTCTAAGCCGTGTTGAGACGTCTTCGAGCATTGTGGCCACCAAACAGGAGTTGTCAAAGCTGGTTACAAGAGAGGAAAGACGAGAGAGTTTAAATGGAGTTAGGAGTGCCCCTAAACTGAACGTGTTCTATGCCGTGTTGAGACGTCTTCGAGCATTGTGGCCACCAAACAGGAGTTGTCAAAGCTGGTTACAAGAGAGGAAAGACGAGATAGTTTAAATGGACTTAGGAGTGTCCCTAAACTGAACGTGTTCTATGCCGTGTTGAGACGTCTTCGAGCATTGTGGCCACCAAACAGGAGTTGTCAAAGCTGGTTACAAGAGAGGAAAGACGAGATAGTTTAAATGGACTTAGGAGTGTCTCTAAACTGAACGTGTTCTATGCCGTGTTGAGACGTCTTCGAGCATTGTGGCCACCAAACAGGAGTTGTCAAAGCTGGTTACAAGAGAGGAAAGACGAGATAGTTTAAATGGACTTAGGAGTGTCTCTAAACTGAACGTGTTCTATGCCGTGTTGAGACGTCTTCGAGCATTGTGGCCACCAAACAGGAGTTGTCAAAGCTGGTTACAAGAGAGGAAAGGCGAGAGAGCTTAAATGGAGTTAGGAGTGCCCCTAAACTGAACGTGTTCTATGCCGTGTTGAGACGTCTTCGAGCATTGTGGCCACCAAACAGGAGTTGTCAAAGCTGGTTACAAGAGAGGAAAGGCGAGAGAGTTTAAATGGACTTAGGAGTGTCTCTAAACTGAACGTGTTCTATGCCGTGTTGAGACGTCTTCGAGCATTGTGGCCACCAAACAGGAGTTGTCAAAGCTGGTTACAAGAGAGGAAAGGCGAGAGAGTTTAAATGGACTTAGGAGTGTCTCTAAACTGAACGTGTTCTATGCCGTGTTGAGACGTCTTCGAGCATTGTGGCCACCAAACAGGAGTTGTCAAAGCTGGTTACAAGAGAGGAAAGGCGAGAGAGTTTAAATGGACTTAGGAGTGTCTCTAAACTGAACGTGTTCTAAGCCGTATTGAGACGTCTTCGAGCATTGTGGCCACCAAACAGGAGTTGTCAAAGCTGGTTACAAGAGAGGAAAGACGAGAGAGTTTAAATGGAGTTAGGAGTGCCCCTAAACTGAACGTGTTCTAGGCCGTGTTGAGACGTCTTCGAGCATTGTGGCCACCAAACAGGAGTTGTCAAAGCTGGTTACAAGAGAGGAAAGACGAGATAGTTTAAATGGACTTAGGAGTGTCCCTAAACTGAACGTGTTCTATGCCGTGTTGAGACGTCTTCGAGCATTGTGGCCACCAAACAGGAGTTGTCAAAGCTGGTTACAAGAGAGGAAAGACGAGATAGTTTAAATGGACTTAGGAGTGTCTCTAAACTGAACGTGTTCTATGCCGTGTTGAGACGTCTTCGAGCATTGTGGCCACCAAACAGGAGTTGTCAAAGCTGGTTACAAGAGAGGAAAGACGAGATAGTTTAAATGGACTTAGGAGTGTCTCTAAACTGAACGTGTTCTATGCCGTGTTGAGACGTCTTCGAGCATTGTGGCCACCAAACAGGAGTTGTCAAAGCTGGTTACAAGAGAGGAAAGGCGAGAGAGCTTAAATGGAGTTAGGAGTGCCCCTAAACTGAACGTGTTCTATGCCGTGTTGAGACGTCTTCGAGCATTGTGGCCACCAAACAGGAGTTATCAAAGCTGGTTACAAGAGAGGAAAGGCGAGAGAGTTTAAATGGACTTAGGAGTGTCTCTAAACTGAACGTGTTCTATGCCGTGTTGAGACGTCTTCGAGCATTGTGGCCACCAAACAGGAGTTGTCAAAGCTGGTTACAAGAGAGGAAAGGCGAGAGAGTTTAAATGGACTTAGGAGTGTCTCTAAACTGAACGTGTTCTATGCCGTGTTGAGACGTCTTCGAGCATTGTGGCCACCAAACAGGAGTTGTCAAAGCTGGTTACAAGAGAGGAAAGACGAAAGAGTTTAAATGGAGTTAGGAGTGCCCCTAAACTGAACGTGTTCTATGCCGTGTTGAGACGTCTTCGAGCATTGTGGCCACCAAACAGGAGTTGTCAAAGCTGGTTACAAGAGAGGAAAGGCAAGAGAGTTTAAATGGACTTAGGAGTGTCTCTAAACTGAACGTGTTCTATGCCGTGTTGAGACGTCTTCGAGCATTGTGGCCACCAAACAGGTGTTGTCAAAGCTGGTTACAAGAGAGGAAAGGCGAGAGAGTTTAAATGGACTTATGAGTGTCTCTAAACTGAACGTGTTCTATGCCGTGTTGAGACGTCTTCGAGCATTGTGGCCACCAAACAGGAGTTGTCAAAGCTGGTTACAAGAGAGGAAAGACGAGATAGTTTAAATGGACTTAGGAGTGTCCCTAAACTGAACGTGTTCTATGCCGTGTTGAGACGTCTTCGAGCATTGTGGCCACCAAACAGGAGTTGTCAAAGCTGGTTACAAGAGAGGAAAGACGAGATAGTTTAAATGGACTTAGGAGTGTCTCTAAACTGAACGTGTTCTATGCCGTGTTGAGACGTCTTCGAGCATTGTGGCCACCAAACAGGAGTTGTCAAAGCTGGTTACAAGAGAGGAAAGACGAGATAGTTTAAATGGACTTAGGAGTGTCCCTAAACTGAACGTGTTCTATGCCGTGTTGAGACGTCTTCGAGCATTGTGGCCACCAAACAGGAGTTGTCAAAGCTGGTTACAAGAGAGGAAAGGCGAGAGAGCTTAAATGGAGTTAGGAGTGCCCCTAAACTGAACGTGTTCTATGCCGTGTTGAGACGTCTTCGAGCATTGTGGCCACCAAACAGGAGTTGTCAAAGCTGGTTACAAGAGAGGAAAGGCGAGAGAGCTTAAATGGAGTTAGGAGTGCCCCTAAACTGAACGTGTTCTATGACGTGTTGAGACGTCTTCGAGCATTGTGGCCACCAAACAGGAGTTGTCAAAGCTGGTTACAAGAGAGGAAAGGCGAGAGAGTTTAAATGGACTTAGGAGTGTCTCTAAACTGAACGTGTTCTATGCCGTGTTGAGACGTCTTCGAGCATTGTGGCCACCAAACAGGAGTTGTCAAAGCTGGTTACAAGAGAGGAAAGGCGAGAGAGTTTAAATGGACTTAGGAGTGTCTCTAAACTGAACGTGTTCTATGCCGTGTTGAGACGTCTTCGAGCATTGTGGCCACAAAACAGGAGTTGTCAAAGCTGGTTACAAGAGAGGAAAGACGAGATAGTTTAAATGGAGTTAGGAGTGTCCTTAAACTGAACGTGTTCTATGCCGTGTTGAGACGTCTTCGAGCATTGTGGCCACCAAACAGGAGTTGTCAAAGCTGGTTACAAGAGAGGAAAGGCGAGAGAGTTTAAATGGAGTTAGGAGTGTCCCTAAACTGAACGTGTTCTAGGCCGTGTTGAGACGTCTTCGAGCATTGTGGCCACCAAACAGGAGTTGTCAAAGCTGGTTACAAGAGAGGAAAGGCGAGAGAGTTTAAATGGACTTAGGAGTGCCCCTAAACTGAACGTGTTCTAGGCCGTGTTGAGACGTCTTCGAGCATTGTGGCCACCAAACAGGAGTTGTCAGAGCTGGTAACAAGAGAGGAAAGACGAGAGAGTTTAAATGGACTTAGGAGTGTCCCTAAACTGAACGTGTTCTAGGCCGTGTTGAGACGTCTTCGAGCATTGTGGCCACCAAACAGGAGTTGTCAGAGCTGGTTACAAGAGAGGAAAGACGAGATAGTTTAAATGGACTTAGGAGTGTCCCTAAACTGAACGTGTTCTAGGCCGTGTTGAGACGTCTTCGAGCATTGTGGCCACCAAACAGGAGTTGTCAGAGCTGGTAACAAGAGAGGAAAGACGAGATAGTTTAAATGGACTTAGGAGTGTCCCTAAACTGAACGTGTTCTAGGCCGTGTTGAGACGTCTTCGAGCATTGTGGCCACCAAACAGGAGTTGTCAGAGCTGGTTACAAGAGAGGAAAGACGAGAGAGTTTAAATGGACTTAGGAGTGTCCCTAAACTGAACGTGTTCTAGGCCGTGTTGAGACGTCTTCGAGCATTGTGGCCACCAAACAGGAGTTGTCAAAGCTGGTTACAAGAGAGGAAAGACGAGAGAGTTTAAATGGACTTAGGAGTGTCCCTAAACTGAACGTGTTCTAGGCCGTGTTGAGACGTCTTCGAGCATTGTGGCCACCAAACAGGAGTTGTCAGTGCTGGTTACAAGAGAGGAAAGACGAGATAGTTTAAATGGACTTAGGAGTGTCCCTAAACTGAACGTGTTCTAGGCCGTGTTGAGACGTCTTCGAGCATTGTGGCCACCAAACAGGAGTTGTCAGAGCTGGTTACAAGAGAGGAAAGACGAGAGAGTTTAAATGGACTTAGGAGTGTCCCTAAACTGAACGTGTTCTAGGCCGTGTTGAGACGTCTTCGAGCATTGTGGCCACCAAACAGGAGTTATCAAAGCTGGTTACAAGAGAGGAAAGACGAGAGAGTTTAAATGGACTTAGGAGTGTCCCAAAACTGAACGTGTTCTAGGCCGTGTTGAGACGTCTTCGAGCATTGTGGCCACCAAACAGGAGTTGTCAGAGCTGGTTACAAGAGAGGAAAGACGAGATAGTTTAAATGGACTTAGGAGTGTCCCTAAACTGAACGTGTTCTAGGCCGTGTTGAGACGTCTTCGAGCATTGTGGCCACCAAACAGGAGTTGTCAGAGCTGGTTACAAGAGAGGAAAGACGAGAGAGTTTAAATGGACTTAGGAGTGTCCCTAAACCGAACGTGTTCTAGGCCGTGTTGAGACGTCTTCGAGCATTGTGGCCACCAAACAGGAGTTGTCAAAGCTGGTTACAAGAGAGGAAAGACGAGAGAGTTTAAATGGACTTAGGAGTGTCCCTAAACTGAACGTGTTCTAGGCCGTGTTGAGACGTCTTCGAGCATTGTGGCCACCAAACAGGAGTTGTCAAAGCTGGTTACAAGAGAGGAAAGGCGAGAGAGTTTAAATGGACTTAGGAGTGTCCCTAAACTGAACGTGTTCTAGGCCGTGTTGAGACGTCTTCGAGCATTGTGGCCACCAAACAGGAGTTGTCAGAGCTGGTTACAAGAGAGGAAAGACGAGAGAGTTTAAATGGACTTAGGAGTGTCCCTAAACTGAACGTGTTCTAGGCCGTGTTGAGACGTCTTCGAGCATTGTGGCCACCAAACAGGAGTTGTCAAAGCTGGTTACAAGAGAGGAAAGACGAGAGAGTTTAAATGGAGTTAGGAGTGTCCCTAAACTGAACGTGTTCTAGGCCGTGTTGAGACGTCTTCGAGCATTGTGGCCACCAAACAGGAGTTGTCAGAGCTGGTTACAAGAGAGGAAAGACGAGAGAGTTTAAATGGACTTAGGAGTGTCCCTAAACTGAACGTGTTCTAGGCCGTGTTGAGACGTCTTCGAGCATTGTGGCTACCAAACAGGAGTTGTCAAAGCTGGTTACAAGAGAGGAAAGACGAGATAGTTTAAATGGAGTTAGGAGTGCCCCTAAACTGAACGTGTTCTAGGCCGTGTTGAGACGTCTTCGAGCATTGTGGCCACCAAACAGGAGTTGTCAAAGCTGGTTACAAGAGAGGAAAGACGAGATAGTTTAAATGGACTTAGGAGTGTCCCTAAACTGAACGTGTTCTATGCCGTGTTGAGACGTCTTCGAGCATTGTGGCCACCAAACAGGAGTTGTCAAAGCTGGTTACAAGAGAGGAAAGGCGAGAGAGTTTAAATGGACTTAGGAGTGTCCCTAAACTGAACGTGTTCTAGGCTGTGTTGAGACGTCTTCGAGCATTGTGGCCACCAAACAGGAGTTGTCAAAGCTGTTTACCATAGAGGAAAGGCGAGAGAGTTTAAATGGACTTAGGAGTTTCCCTAAACTGAACGTATTCTAGGCCGTGTTGAGACGTCTTCGAGCATTGTGGCCACCAAACAGGAGTTGTCAGAGCTGGTTACAAGAGAGGAAAGACGAGAGAGTTTAAATGGACTTAGGAGTGTCCCTAAACTGAACGTGTTCTAGGCCGTGTTGAGACGTCTTCGAGCATTGTGGCCAAAAAAAAGGAGTTGTCAAAGCTGGTTACAAGAGAGTAAAGGCGAGAGAGTTTAAATGGACTTAGGAGTGTCCCTAAACTGAACGTGTTCTAGGCCGTGTTGAGACGTCTTCGAGCATTGTGGCCACCAAACAGGAGTTGTCAAAGCTGGTTACAAGAGAGGAAAGACGAGAGAGTTTAAATGGACTTAGGAGTGTCCCTAAACTGAACGTATTCTAGGCCGTGTTGAGACGTCTTCGAGCATTGTGGCCACCAAACAGGAGTTGTCAAAGCTGGTTACAAGAGAGGAAAGACGAGAGAGTTTAAATGGACTTAGGAGTGTCCCTAAACTGAACGTGTTCTATGCCGTGTTGAGACGTCTTCGAGCATTGTGGCCACCAAACAGGAGTTGTCAAAGCTGGTTACAAGAGAGGAAAGACGAGAGAGTTTAAAATGGCCGCTCATAGCTTTGTTAATCACATTAACTTATCATTGCAGTGGATTTTCACTCAAGCTGTAAGGCGATTATCATCAGTTGGATTACTAGAGGCGATATTTACTCTCAAGACACTATAAAACTGGAAATACCTCTTATTGGGGAAACAACAAACAATATTTGAGTTGTGTTCGAAACTATAAGCGTTCATATTAACCTTTCCGATTGCAATTAGGTATGTAAAAAAAGGACATCCAATGAAAATTATTTTATTATTTGAAAGTACATAGAATGCAATTTTAATTTACTTGGTTTAGCAAATATCTTGTAAATGTCTTTCTCCATTTTTCACACACTGACGAAGCCTATCTTGGAAGTTGTCCATTACTCGGCGAATAATCGGGGAATAGCATTGATTTCTTCAGTGATAGGAGCCATCAGTTCATCGATATCTCGAGGACGATGCATGTACTCTTCCTTCAGGTTATCCCATAGAAATACCGCTTGGGATTAAATCAGGCGATCTCGGGAGCTACTCAAGGTCACCTCGCAAGAAAAATGAGATGAACAAATTAGTTTATGTGTCCAAGTCAAGTCCAGTAAACTCTTGCACTATCTGTGTCTTGTATGGTTGCATAGAAGGTCTCTATGCAGTATTCTGCTACTGGCAGACAATCCAAGTGAAACGGAGTGTTTGCAAACAGAGCACTTGAACGCAGGGGAAATTGTTGAATTGAAGTCCGCATTCTATTCACGTTTCCCAGTACTCTTGACGCAAAATTAGACCTGCTGGTTTACGTTTTAATGCCGATGTTGCTGAAATTTGATATCTATTTTCTAATTGTTGGTCCAGTAATCCTTTAGGTGGCATCATGATAACCAATATCAAAATGAATACGAAATTCGCGCTTGTTGTGATCACGGATCCTCTATTTTTGAATAAACTCTTCCACTAAGAACATGCGATATTGTCCCGACCAAGTCATTGCTGACACTGAAAACTGCAGGTCATGACACGTCATCCCCACCCTTCTCCCCCCTCTAGTGTTCGAGCAACAGCCATATGAAATCGCAAGGTTAATATGAAACACCATGTATAATCAATCACTACATTCAAAGTAGATTATAGAGTAAAGTATTGTGCAAGTTAGGATTAAGGTATGAGTACAATACTATGAGGTCTGGATAAAATGGAAAGATTAGACTGTGCAGACTTACTCTCTATTGGGGCTGTCTATCGCTTACACTGTGTTCAATGATAAATTATCATTTCTTGCGACAGTGGTAAAGAGTTGTAAGCAGTTATCATTTATTTTAAATTATAAATGTTGAAAGGTAGAATTAAATACGCTAAAAGGAATGACGGATCGGGAAAGTTGTGTTTTTCAACCGTATTATACCTACTCTCCAACAGTGCCGAATTAACGTTCTGTCCTCCACCATCTCTAAGAAAATATGTGCGACTGATAGACAGTTTATTGAATAAAATGATGTGGTTGTTTTGTTTTGTGTTTTATTTGGGTACCGCAGGAAATTTTAACTCCTGTCGGTTTGAGCATACAACTTTCTGAGGGAAAACAAGTAATATAATGAAATTATTCTTAAAGTGAATTCCTACTTAGGTAAGTAAAAATATAATTATTTTAGCTACTTTTTATTAAATAATTACAATTACTTCAAAGAAAGTATCATAATCTATGCGTTAAAACAGCTGTTCTGCCTCAACCTATAACGTAAAATCAGTTTTTTTATGAATTTATATCACTTATTTGAAGCCAAACGGGACGAAATAACTATATTGCATATCTTGCTCCTTTTGTAAAACGTTTTTGGCTCATAAAAAACATTAATTAATTTAGTTTAATTAATGAAATAATATTGGTAAAAACTGAATTAACATCAAGTGTCATCCACTACTAGTTAAAAAAAAGTGTTTGAAAGTGTTTGTAGTTGAATGGAGTAAAAAGTATTTTATTAAAGATTAAAAATTTGAAGAAGATATATAAGTGGGAACTAATAGAAGGATTTGATTGGATAGATATAAATTGTACTAGGGTAGAAGTAACATTTTTAATACTGCTAATTGCTTAGTATTCTACCTGATCGAGATTAATTTGTATAATAGTACAGTCTACTTCTTCTTGAGTACGTTTTTACCTTGTAACGAGTTGAGAAGCAATTTACGGACTTTGTTCTGACAACTTTCTACTTAAACTTGCAAAGCACAACGTTTTCTCCCTTTAGTGCTTCTGTCAGCCTTTTTAATACTGTTTGAGAGCTTTGCTCTTTACTTGTGAACGTATTACGTTTTCTCAAGTACGCTTTTATACCAGCAAAATTACTGGCTATGTTCTTTATTTTATGTCTTCAAATAGCTATTTTTTAGATAGCTTATGTGCGGCGTTAAATGTGGCCGAGTGTTCAACATAACGACAGACTTGCAGTGAAACGCTTTCATTTTTCTTATTTTTTATTTCACTTTAGCAATCCTTGACCAAACGAAACTCATTTTTGTATTTTTTTAATATATTTTTATAATAAACTTATTATTATTGTAATTTTTTTACGATAGATAATCCGTATCTATATAATATTTTTAACACTATGTTTATACAATATTGGGTATCTAACATGTACGGTGAGACTATGCTTTATTATATATAATTTCAAAATAAATAAATATATACCAAATTTCAATCAAATTTTCAATCGTTAATAAAATACGTTCTATTCATCCACTCAAATTCAAATACATTTATTTAAACCTGTAGTTTAAATAAAACAAATAATAATTTATCATTTAAATCTAAATAATTCATTTAGATTTCTATTTTGCCACTTAGTATTGTGATTCTCTCATATATATATATATATATATATATATATATATATATATATATATATTTTTTATTAATTGTAATTATAAAATAAAAAGTAACTAAAATCATATTTTTTTCGTTGACCTCAGTAGGAATTCACATGAAAAATTTTGTTTCGCAAAACTTAAAAGCATGGCACACATATTTTAAAATTATAAATTTAACAATATTCAAGAATAATTATAATTTCTTAAATAATAAAATTTACTTATTATTTATTACTTTCATTCTTTCTTTTCGATACTATTTTAAATGTTAACAATTAGTAACGTAAAATAGTACCATCATTTAGAGAACGTTTTATTCAATTAATACTAGGTCACACTATCCTTATATATATTTTGTAAAAATCGTGAATAAAATACATTTTTTTTCATCCAATCACTTTGCCAAATTTTCCATAGTTAGAAGTGTATTTATTTCTAAAAGATGTATATAATTTTTTTTCTTCCCCCCCCTCTGGTTGTCATCGAAACATCCATTGTACAACCTTAAATTGTTGCCATGGTTACCTAACAATATAAATAATGCTCTAGGATTAACAATTAATTAAAAGAAAAAAAAATAAACAAACTGGATTAACTGTATCGAACCTTGCTTCACGAACAATGCGTAAGAAAAGTGAATAGAAACCACAACACAATGCAAGCGACGAAAAAAAACCGTATAAATAATAACAAACAAGGAAATGCGTATTTGAAGGAAATTCTCTTTCTATATTGTTGTTGTTATATTGTTATTCTGACATATGTATATACATATTTATATTATTTGTAATTAGAAAATAAAAAGAAACTAAAATAAAATTTTTGTTGTTGACTTAAGTAGGAAATGAAGTTGTTTACATATTACATGTTAAACTTGTGAAGAATGACGCTTGATGTTCATGTAATTTTTAAAAATAATAATTCAATAATTAAATTTAATTAATTGATTTCGCCTTCTACTTGGCATTTAATATATATGTGATTCTGTAATACGTAGATTATATGCATATTTATATTAATTGAAATTATTTTATAAAAAGTGACTAAAATAAAATTTCTCTTTGTTGATCCAAGTAGGAGCTTTTTTGACAATTTTTTTAATATATTACTATGATTTGTTATTTCATAAACAGTTGATCTTATGGATAGAAATGACGTAATTATTATCATTAAAACACTTTGGAACTTGTAAAAAGAAGCATTATACTGCAACATTGTACAATAATATATAATTGTAATCAAATTTAGTACCTCTTCATATTAACACAGTTTATTATGTATTTTAGACTCTAAGCAATACTAAAACGAATGTTGGTGCAAATCTCTTCAAACATAAAAACTATATAATAAAATCCAAAGAAACAAGTTAATTGTTTTTAGATTGCATTGAAAATTGTTATTATTTACTCATTTTTGTGTCCCTTTCACGGTTCATGTATTGATTGTATCGTTTTTGCTTCGTAGCTAGAGGACAGTAGTCGATTCTCGAGATTGTCCCTACAATCGATACTAGACAGTTACCTCATTTCGTTCTTACAACAACACAAAAATATTTCATTTTACTAAACCGTATTCTTCATTTCTTATTTACTAGATCGTATTCTTTACCAAGTATTGTTTTCCTATTATTCCATGTTTCTTCATTAAGTCTCTACGTGCAATACTTTTAAATGTATTAAATAATTTGGAATTTTATGAATCCAATCTTGCGCCTTAGTCGCCTTGATTAACGTTTCAACTATATACAGCATACGCACGGTCCCATTTATATTTTCTGTACATTTACATTGTCCTAGGTGACGTTTAAAATGTTGAAGTTAATAAATACAAATATCTTTTTTGTATTTAAAATTAAAATATCGAATATAGTTTTTAGTTATTGAATACGATGTTTTAAATTAAGGTAATTGTTTACTTGGTACTGGTAACATTATCGGTATAACAAATTACATCTAGCGATAATTTGTCATGACCTCAGGAACACGGAAAAAAATAAAAGTTGGTGGCGTCATTCGATAAAATTTTAAATTTAAATTAACTTTAAAATACTAAAAAAATTTTTTAAATCATTTTTTACAAGACATTTTTATATATGAACACTTTATAATATATAAGAATATTGTTACAAGGTTTAGGCAAATATAGATTTAGCTATAAAAGAAAGAGGTCGTGTTTAACGCTTTTAACAGTTTACCTCTTGCCTTAGGAAACATAAGGTTTTGAATGCCTTCTATTATTTCACACTCTCCTTTTATTTATTTATATGTTTTCAATCGTTTGTAAAATACTTTTTATTCATCCACTCAGATTCAAATAAGTTTGTAAAATTACAAGTTCAAAGTACAAGTAAAACCTAAGTGGATGGCACGTGAAGTTAATAAAGTTAAAAATAATTATTCATTAATTAAATTTAATTAAATAATTTTACTTTTATAATGGGAAAAAAACTTTCATAAGAAAGGCAAGGTATGCAATATAGGTATTTCATACCATTTGGCTTAAAATAAGTGATAACATATGGTTTCATAAAACATCTGTATTTATGTTGTAGGTTGTGTGTTAGAACAGCTGTTTTAACGCATAAGTTGTGTTACTTTATTTATATTAATTGTAATTATTTAATGAAATATAACTGGAATAAAAATGTTGTTTGTTAACCTAAGTAAGAAATGACTGAAATGTTTTGTTTATATTGCATGTTTAAAAACCATATCTATCTATAATGGATATGCCTACGTTTTAGCTATATTTTAATAGAGTACAATATAAAAGCTTCTTTTATAAAGATGTCTGTATAAAGTTTCTTGTTTATTGTGAGGTAAGGTATTTTGTATATTTTTTAAAATTTTAAATATTTTGGTAGTCACCTCAAAGTTTTATTATTTTTATCGTGTTCCTGCAAACGTTCTGCATCGCGAGGCATATATTTTTGGCAATATCGATTACTTGTAGAAACGAAATAACTACCAAAACTGATTTGGTAGGGTCAAGGGCGGCTTCAGGGGAGGGGCAGTAAGGGCAATTAAAGAATTCGGGTATTATTTTTTTTACAATATATTTTTTATATTTGGAACACATTTATCCCATATATTTTTCATTTGATTTTTGTTTTAAATCATTGTATATTGTTTTTAAATTTATGTAAAGTTAGGTGTAAAATTCATCTGATAACATTGGTAGTCCCCCCCCCCCAGCACAAACAACACTGGCATGTTACAAGTCGCGCACTAGTTCCGTACCGGCTCGGCTGTACTACGACTCCGCGTTGTCCTCGTCAGTTCAAGCCGTTTGGTGAAACGAAGAAAGTTAAACAATATTTTGTATTATGTACAAAATAATAATTTTGGTATCCATGTAAATTCAGGTAAAATGCATGTTTTGATGAAAAAATCCCAAAAATCCTGTGATGTTTAATTATAAGAATAGTTTAAAATTTCATTTCCGGGTATTTATTTTTGAAATTTTTCGGACCGAAACCATTCTATGTTTTTCTGCAATTGTGAAAACCCAAAAGTTTATCCTGGGGCCGCCCTTGGGTAGGATCACGGCGCGGCGTGGGCTGTGTATGGATTAATGACGACAATGAATAAATGATTACTGACCAAAATATTTCTTCTAATTATTAGAGTATCTTGAATAGTATGAATTACAATGGTAGACGTTCATGGAAAAACTGTAGTATACAGATTTCAGTTTGTATATTGTTATAGAAATTATTTCATAGATGAAATGTATTTTAAACCGCTAACATCGTATTTTAAATGACCTTTTAAACGGTTTTATAATTGGTAAATATCCAGGTGTAACAATAGTTTATTACACTTATATGTCTCTGAGATTATTATTTGTTAGAGTTAATAGAGTTTGTTATAATTTGTCATAACAATGATTGCATTGTTATAAGTTAGTTGAGTCTGTTGTTCAACCGACATGACAACAATAGCAGAACAAAAAACACTAGAGACAATTTTGCCAACTACTTTATATTTCCATTAAACCAATATCATTCAGCATGCCTTTTTACCACTCTCTGAGCAATGAAATATTCCATATTTCACATTTTATATAGTAAAATAATCTTTTCGAGTATTTGTAGAGAATAGATTTTTAAAATCTTTCAAAGCTGTAGGGAAGCTTTACTATCGGTGTAGCTTATAAAATAGATATACCTCTTTATATTGAGTAAGCTTTTTGTGTCACAACCGCCTTGCATTAAACTGCTACAAAATATTACGTCTTGTTCGACGGTGGCTTGATCGGTTTTACGGTTCGTTAGTCAATGTTCATTTAAACCGTCAATTAAACATGTCTGTTGCAACAAATCTGTTGAAAATCAATCACTGATTAGTTCATTGATTCTTAAACAGTGATCTAGCCTGTCAGGCATCGCTTACACAAATGTTCATGTATTTCGTTTTAGCACAGCAACTTTCTCCGATCCTCCCGTCTACTGTTCGATCCTCCCGTCGCCTGTTTGTTTCATCATATTATTGGTTGCCCTTAAAACGAATGAAATTATTGTTCTGTTTCTAACACTTCAGAGTTTACTTTTCTGGTCATTTGTTGATGTTTTTATAGATTGAGGTGATTATCACTTCGCGTGTGATGTAGAAACTGTGATTGTGAATATGGATAGGATCAAGGCAGAGATATAGACTTCTTGGTAGACGATGTAGGTGGGAAATCGTCTGTGTAGGTTGTATGCCTACTCTACTACCAGGATCATCTCCCGACCCGCTCTCTAGTAAGAGTTTGAAAACGATGGTGGAATTAGGTACGGCTGGAATGGACATGATTCTTCCCTGTTACTGTTAAGAGAAGATTAAGGATCTCGTGGTCGCCTGAAGAAGATCTGCTCTCAACCTACCTAGTCCAGTAGGATTTGTAATTGAACCACTCCCTATAACCCAATCAATTTTATCTGTTCATTAATTGACATTTATTTACTCATTTATTTGTCTATTTATGAGTTGATTTGCCCATTTATTTATTCATTTATTTGTTTATATATTTATTTATTTCTTCATTTACTTATTTATCTATTTATTTGTTTATGTATTTTCCCATTTATTGATTCTTTTACTTGACCATTTATTCATTCACGCCTTTCAATATTTATTTGTCTATTTATTTAGTTACTCATTAATTTGTTCATTCACTTACTCGCTTATTTCTCCATTTATTTATTCACATATTTATTTGATCATTTATTTATTCACTCGTTTTATCATTATATTCTTTAATTACTTTAAGTGCTTCAATTATTATCCTCATTTTACTCCCATTTCAACACTAATGTTGCGCAGTATTCCACTAATCTCGTTCATATTTTTCTATCCAAAGAGGCATAAAAAGATCTTATGTTTCTAAAGACTTGTTTTCTGTCGGTGTTTCATTTCTACATGAACACCACACTACTTACAGAACGTTAAAAATATTTTAAATTTGCCTCACTTCTAACTCCTATAGAACTACTCTTTTAAACATAATATTACACAACGAATGTTCTTTATCATTGCCTGTATTTGTTTTACCACAGTATCGAATTTAAAACTCCTGTAATTGGTTTCTCCTTGTTTATTCTGTTTTCTCTTTCACACTCTCTATTAATAATAATTTTCGTTCGTAATCTTTGTATTCTTTACACGCTTTCATTTATATTTAGTTAACTAAATTATAAGATGCTTAGTTACTGCCAGTATCAATTTACACTGGAATTATTGAGTTCGCTCTGTGGGTAAAAATTTTAAATAATGATGTAATAAGTACAGTCACTGTTGTAAGGTCAATTTATTAGCATTATCAGCACACAATGATGTATAATACTGCTGATTTCAAAAGAATATCTGAATTTTACCATTCCTTCTATTAGTTAACACTCTACCAATATATATCTTGTTCAAATTTTCAATCGGTAATTAAAATAACTTTATTCATTCCCTTAAGTTCAAGTAAGTTTTTTTAAACTTATAGTTCGTTACACTTGATGTTAATACGAGTTTTTCAAATATTAATACCTTAATTACATTTAATGAATTAATTTTAGTTTTATATGGGAAAATACTCTTCACAAAAGGCATAGGTATATAATATAGTTATTTCGTCCCATTTGGTTTAAAAGAAGGGATAACATATGATTTCATATGATTTTATGTCACATTTTATGTGGCAGAACAGTTGCTTTAACGCATAGGTTACATTAATTTATTTATAGCGATTGTAATTATAAATTAAAAAGTAACTATAATAAAATTTTTCTTTATTGACCTAAGTAGGAATTGGCTTTACACATTTTTTTGATAATATTACTTGTTTGTGGTTTTTACCGTTGGAATAATCATTCGAGGTAAATATAAATCTGGGTGTCGGCCCAAGAAGAAATCCTGTCAGATCAATAAATTTTACAATAGATCTATTAGGACTTCTGTAACGAGATGTTCAATATGTTTACTTTAGAAAAAAAACTATTGTCGGTCTGTCACAAGATTAACGTCAAATTTCTGTCAGAAAGTACTTAATCTACCCAGAAGTAAACTGGGTCACGGAAAGAGTTGACTCCAGACCGAAGCTGTCAACGGTTGCGAACTAGACACTGTCACTCCCAGTGGCGCCATCTGTGCTAATCATCTTGTTACACTTACCTATAGATCCGAGAAAGGTTGGGCCAGGTAATTATTGTAATGCTGTCACTACAAAGTGATTTGTACTTCTCCTGCGTCTCTTTGAAACCATTTGCTTTTCGTTACGTCGCGGATTGAACGAGCAAGCCCGAGTGGTTCCCAACCAACTTCCTGTCAAACATTTTGCTTCTGGACGTTTCAAAACATTTCTGATGTTTATATTAAACAGTAGTGTCTTAGCAATGCCTTTTTTTATTAATAATTACTCATTTTATGTCGTTAGAATGGCTTAGGAGGTACAAGGGTAGACATGTTGTACTGGTGTAAAGAGCCGTATACGGTATTTAAAAATTGTAATCAGACTACGCCTTAATCACAAATTATAACCCCAGTTTGACCATATATTCACAGGCTGGATGCTGAAAATAACAGACATTTTTTAGCCTTACCGAGAATCGAACCTAACATCTTTAAGGTTAGCAATCAAGTGTTCTATACACAAAACCACTCAGCTGCCCAATAGTTGTAAAAATGTAAATGAAATTAAATCAAAAAATTATTTCAATTCGCTATTTTGGAACAATCTTGGGTGCATTAAATCACAAAACACCCTTAAACAACCGTAATTTTTACTATTTAAACTTATCCACATTTTGATTACAAAGCAACCGTCCTAAGAGGACTTTAACTTGATGATAGGAAAAGATTAAGGAATAACAATAAACCTAACTAAAATAAACCTATTCCATATCAAGGTCGTACGGTTTTCTATGACCCCTTAACTACCTTTTAGGAAAAAGAATAAGAAAGGTTAGGCTGGTTTCCTGGTGATGTAATAGGGAACATTAAGGACACAAATCATGGTTGCCTGTCTCATACAGGTGTAAAGCATAGTTTAGTTTAGTTATAATATTATGGTGGTGAATTCCCGGTATTTGTAAATGTGAATTTGCTTATTTAAAAAAAAAAAACTTTACCTTTTTCCACTTGTACTTACAGAGACTCGCCAAATCAATTTTTGCTCAGGCAGACTGGCTGTCTGTTTAATAGCTCTATCGAAGACAGGTCACATTAAATTCTCGTTTATGTTTATAAAAAAGATTTAATTTTCAAAACAATTTTATATTCAAAATATTACATTTTAAATTATAACTTGCTTATTACTCTTTTTTATTTCAGAAATTAAAATATTTAAGTTTACATCTTTTGAAAATGTTCTCTGACAAAGTTAGGTGTAATGCATTCCGGTATTTTATATTTACTGATTTGATTAAAACCACAAATATTAAAAAAATTAGATTTAAAACATATCTTTGACAATCACTTACACCCACGTGTCTTTGTTAAAACAAATAACTAGCCCAAATTCACTTGTAATTATTGAAAGAACAAACTAAACGTAACAAAGCCAATAAGAAAATATCCCGTTTTAAATTAATTTAGAAATCACATTATATAAAAGTTTTATGAAAATTTTTACGATTGCTAGCCAATCTTGCTCTTTCCTCTAAGACGTGCTACGAAAGAGTGCTTTGTCAATATTTTCCAAAGAAACTTAACACGTGAATTCGAAAATACTACACCATTGTGCATTCAGAATCTTCCCTGGGAATTTCCTGCTAGCTCCGTTGATAAAACATTTTTTTCAAAAGACAAAAATTTATTTTAAGCAAAGCCGATTTTAAATTTACTAAACAACAAATATACCATGTAACATACGTTTTTGCAATCATTAATTATTAAGTGTTACATGGTAATGTTTGAATAAAGGATTAAATTTATCAACTGTATATCTATATTCTTTTTCACGAAGTGTTGATGCTTATAATTCCCCCAAAGCAGCCAGCGGGAGAATCCATGCTTGTGACCTTGAAGCTGCTTTAACATTGCAATTTCATATTTACCCACATAGTTCCGTAGATTAAGTTAGCAAGCTATAATCCTATTTAATGTTATAGACTGTTAGGATTTGAGTAGTACCGAGTTCATGAATATGTACGAGTCTTACCTCGTCAATCCCAGATCGAAACCAGTTACTTTATAAACTGAAACCCCATAAAGTTGTGCTGGATATAGAGGAAGCGGAATAATAATTTCTTGGCAAAGCTGCATTTTGTACTTGATTTCTCTTCTATATACTTTGTCGTTGTAACGAGCACTCATTTTTAATAAATTAGAAAGTATAATATTTAATTTTGTCTTGAAATAAGTAAAGTTTGCTTAAAATATATATATATTTTCTTGTAAAATACAAAAAAACTCGACAACAAGTCGTAAATGAAGCCTGTAAGCGTAATTTTGCTTTGCAATTGTCTTAAAATTCTAATATTTAAGTTTACTGCGAAATATTTTCGAGAACAAAACTCTTGTATTTTTCATTCCTTTTGAAACCGCGTCTGGGGATTATGCAAACACATCGAATCTAAGCAAATTTTATTAAAACTGTTCGGCGGTTAAAATTAAGAAAATGTAAATTTATTATTGAATTATTCATTTTAATTTAATATGAGTTTTATTCGTAACTCTTTGCCAAACGCCGGTTTCTTAACAATGAATATAACATTCATCAAACGCTGCTTATATATTTACACACACACACACACACACACACACACACACACACACACACACACACACACACACACACACACACACACACACACACACACACACACACACACACACACACACACACACACACACACACACACACACACACACACACAACTTATGTATGTATATATATATATATATATATATATTGCATGACACTTTCATAAACAAGAATATATGATGTTTATTTTAATATATACTAAAAGAATTAAATAATATATACCAAATTGCAACAAAAATGGTCATAAAAAACAAACAATAACAATTAAATGATAATATGCTAAAAAAATATGTAATAGTTTAAACAAATATACCTATACGACAAATCTTAAAGAAATTATTTGTTTCAAATTCATACTTACCGCATTGGAATTTAAATCAATCGTAAAGTTAGTAAAAGATACTAAAACTTGACTAGCCTATTGCACAAACAATAAAATTAGTAATATATTAATTACAAATATAAAATTTAATAAATTACATATCAGTGGTATTTATAGTATCAAATGTACAATATGTCAAAAATACTATATAGGACAAGCGAAAATAAAATAAAAGAAATATATAAATAACGTTTAAATGCATACAAAAACCATAGTATATATAAATCTAATTGTATATAGTACATACTGTATATCATAGCATATATAAAATGTAGTGACACATTGTACTGTAGTTAACCACGGTTTTCCGTAAATGAATAATATGAAATTCATTAAACATCCTCAAAAAGGTTTAAAAATGAATATCATTGAAAATTTAAAACTATATAAAAATAAAAATACACTTATTGAAGAACAAATACATAGAAAATCAAAACGTAACACCATTTTTAGCATATTCAATAATACCTTAAAAATAAAAATAAAATAAAATAAACAGAGAGTATTGGTATAATCAAGCAGATAAGATAAGCATTGACTGATCCTTTGAACATCAGTGAAAAGCTTTACTTAGTTAGCTTAGTAAAATTGTATTAAGAAAAATAAAAAATTATATATTCTTGTTTATGAAAGTGTTATAAAATCACACACACACACACACACACACACACACACACACACACACACACACACACACACACACACACACACACACACACACACACACACACACACACACACACACACACACACACACACACACACACACACACACACACACACACACACACACACACACACACACACACACACACACATATATATATATATATATATATATATGCGTGTGTGTGTGTGTGAGAGAGAGAGAGTGAAAGACTGTTAATTATTATATATATGAGAGCCATTGATTACTTTTAACATATTGCATGAACACACCATGACTTTCAAACTACAAAACTATTCTGATTATGCGTGTTACATTTTTTTATAGTTTTAAGAAATATTTGTGTAATTTTGAACAAAAACATATGACCTAGTTACTGCATTTAACTTAACGACCGAAAAATCTCTGTTCCATACTTTTTTTAAACCACTTAATTAAAACGTTGTTTTGGTTAGTAAGCGGTTAGATGAGAAAAAATCATTGTAGCAATCATGCCAGCAGAACTTTAAAAATATAAGGATTTATGTATTTTTGTACAGGTACAAAGAAGGGTTCAGTGTATTTTCTTCTTTATGGGGAGGTGAGGCGAGTTTTCACTTAAATCATCAAGTTAAAAGGTAAGCATTATTCTTATATTTAGATTGTTGGTGTTTATTAATGATGAGTAAAGTTATTGAGCAATTATTTGATATATTGCACTTATTGATCGAAAACGTCTTGTTAAGGTAAATGTTTTGTCCAAATTTACCTTAGTTATTATTTTGGCAAGCCGTTAATTAGTTTAATGAGATCGTAAAGTTTCGCGGATCGTCACGAGCAATAAAGTTTACGATAAAATGCGGTACGCATGATCACAGAAATGAATAATAGCCCATAATGTTCCAAAAAGTTCCTAAAATGTTTCTTTCCTTAGGGCTCAAATTCCAATAAGGGTAATCTTTGTAATGACAATAAACAAAGCTCAAAATACAACCTTTGAAAAATTTTGTCTCTATTTGGGAAACGCAATATTCAGTCATGGATATTTTGGACAATTATATTTGTAAAATCTAAATAGCTTTTACTACATTAAGAACGCTTCGGGTAATTAGGATTCAAAGGGAAAATCGAGACACAAGAAAAAATGAACAATGACGAAAATAGTTACACGGAAACATTGCATACCAAGAAATATTATTGCGATTCTAGTATATAGTGTCTTGGTATTAAAATACATTATAAATAAAATATTTATACTATTAAAAAGTATTTTGCAGTGAGTATTTCATTTCATTTTATTATAATAAATAAGAAGAAGCAATTGCTGCTACGATCCTCTAGCGTCCATTTAAGGGTGTCGTTTTGTAAAATTAATAATTCGAAATCTATTAAAGTAGGCTACTTTAAATACGCCAGTGGTTATATTAAGACACATATTATAAACAGCTTTGGTATAATTGTATATTACAATGTAATTTAAAATTTGTTCACAATGATTAATTAATTGCAGTTCTTACTAGATTAATAAACCTATCCTAGATACTATAACTTATCCTAGATACTATAAACCTTGGAACTCCGTCTTACACCTATAAACTCCTTTTCTCTCTATTTATTTTACTCCAAATAAATACGGCTAAATCACACAGTCACTAATGGAGCAAACATCTCCATCAAACAATAACAAACCGTTCAGACAAATGTTCACATTTGGCGCGACCTACATCCCGAACAAAGTTATAGGAAAATTTAGGGAAATGTTAATTTTTACAATTTTCAATGTTTCAATTAGTTCACACTCAATAATAAAATACATTTTATTCATCCGCTCAAGTTCAAATACATATTTTTAAGCTTGTAGTGGATGGCACTAGATGTTAATACGTTTTTTAAAAATATAATGAATTAATTTCAGTTTTATATGAGAGAAAAACGTTTCACAAAGGGACAAGGTATGCAATATAGTTATCTCGTCACATTTATCTTAAAATACGTGGTAACATATGATTTCATAAAACAGCTGATTTTATGTTATAGGATATGTGGTAGAACAACTTTTTTAATGCCTAGGTTTGTTACTTTATTTATATTAATTGTAATTATTTAATAAAACGTAACTACAATAAATTTCTTCTTTGTTGACCTAAGTAGGAATTGACTATACAATTTTTTGCTTGTATGACTTGTTTTTAGTTTATACTGTCTTACAAAGCCGCGTACAAACATTCTTTTATTGCTACTGCAAACACAAGCTCGAGGACGAGCCTTTGGAGTTGGTTTACGATAGTTTACGGAGTTGGTTAAAATAGTACGATATTAAAGAAATATAATTGATCATTAAATATATAGAAAAAAGCTCTTGTCTGTTAAATGTAAGCTTTCAACAATAGATTCCAGGTTAACCTAAAAATGGCTGGTCACATTACTAACATCTAGTAAATTATCTTATAAATATAGTAATTTAGTACTAGAAATTGTTTTACCTGAGTGTATGATAACGTCGACCCTTAGGGCATTGTGTTGCTAGCAGACGAACAAATTATCATTAATTTAAAGATATCTAGCTATAAAATTCAGAATACGTGGTGCCATTGCCATCGGCCAGGTAGGTTATCATTTTCCGACTGTATTAGAACAATGGAATACGAACTGTGAACAAAGTTACGCTGCTGCTACTGTGTGGCGACAAAGTGGACTAAGGATTAAACATTGCCCTTGCTCTATCTCATATGTATGTAGTTAACCATTAAAACGCACATTATTTAATTGTTAGAACGCGTAAATACTTAAGTAAGGCAAAACGGGAGCATTTTATCAAATTCTGAAACTCATGTGTGCCAAGTGTTCCCCTTCATGAAGGTATTCAACATGTTTATTTACTAATATTTATTTCATATTTCTGTACCAGTAGCTAAAATTTCTTTAACAAATAGTTTTTTATAATTATAAATTGTAATATTTACACGAAATACACACACACACACACACACACACACACACACACACACACACACACACACACACACACACACACACACACACACACACACACACACACACACACACACACACACACACACACACACACACACACACACACACACACACACACACACACACACACACACACACACACACACACACACACACACACACACACACACACACACACACACACACACACACACACACACACACACACACACACACACACACACACACACACACACACACACACACACACACACACACACACACACACACACACACACACACACACACACACACACACACACACACACACACACACACACACACACACACACACACACACACACACACACACACACACACACACACACACACACACACACACACACACACACACACACACACACACACACACACACACACACACACACACACACACACACACACACACACACACACACACACACACACACACACACACACACACACACACACACACACACACACACACACACACACACACACACACACACACACACACACACACACACACACACACACACACACACACACACACACACACACACACACACACACACACACACACACACACACACACACACACACACACACACACACACACACACACACACACACACACACACACACACACACACACACACACACACACACGTACACACCTCACAGCTAAAATATGCATCATTTCCAGTCCATCGTACGTCAAGAAATGAAATTATATTAGAAGTGAGCAATATGTTGACGTAGGTGGTGAGCAATCTCTTGTTTAAGCATATAAAGTGGCCTAATTGGATAAACGCCTGCGATTGGCTAAACACTGCGCTCGCGGATGCTTTAATAAAAACTATTAAACTTGCAAGACTCGGTGCATATAATAACCAAAGAGACTTGCGAAGAATGTTTCGTGTTTAATAAAATGTTTAATATGTGTCTTGATAGATTTAGTCATTGTGTTGGAAAATATTTTTATACAGATTGGATTAATTTTATAAGATTCAGTATGAAGCTCTAGGTATTTATTTATCACACCGATATACGATTAGAAAATACGAAGTGTTTTCTCTTCTTTTTATCTATTTTTCACGAAATAAACATTATGGATTTATAGCGTTAAAAGCAAACACCTCTTAAACGGGTAAATAATTATTCCTCCAATAATATTGAGTTTTTTCAGTTAACTTATGCCTTATCAGGGAGATTATGTAGAAGAATGACGCCATGGAGATGTGGGATTAGATGAAGTTATTTTCCTAACGAATATCGTATGTGTGTAGAAGTTCCTAAATCCTTAGCATATCCTTAAAATAATTTATAAATTATAGTAATCAGTAATTCCTAGTAACAGAAAGACACTAAGGTTATTCAACTCTTCATTTTCAAATATTACAGTAGAATTAAAATTATAAAGGTATTTTTCAAGGCACGAATTTAAAAGAGCAGAATGACCGCTTTTATCCAGTCTAGCACTAACAATATGCAAAACAGGATTTACAGTATTGTTATTTTTCTCTGTGAACCGATTACCGCTTTATGACAAACTTTAAACTCTTTTGTCTTTCAGGTGCAACTAAACTCCATATTTATATAACTTACAAATTTTTATCCAAAGTACAATGTATGATGAATGTAATCATTCATGTCCTTTTATGTTGGGAAGCCTCTTTATTTCCCGATCGTCCCTCCGAGCTTCAAATGTTCACAAATTACTTTAATTTTACACACTTGAGCTTTAAATTTCTCATTTAAAGCAAGCAGCATAGAAATACAGTGTTACGGGTGGAATTTACTTACCGTGGTCTGAAACTTTATCGAGATACGATACTTTCAAGGGAATAAAAGTACTTTCTCCCTTTACACCCTTATGGATGTCTTCAGTTTTTTCAATTGTGAACTACACAAAATAAGTTTATAAAAGTAATGTTTGTTCTATTTGTCTTACAAGATGTTCCTTCAAGATGTTGCTTTGTAATAAGATAAATTCTTTGACGTTGTCATTGCAATCATAAACCACGACAGACTCCGTAGGATGAACTGTAATAAGATTAAATCTTGTCGCCTGAATGTCGCCGTAAAATGTTGTTTTCACTAAGACCCCAGGGCACCTTCGCGGCCTCCTACATAATTTTTTATAGTGTTTTAAAACTTTCTACAAAGTAGTTTAATGAGTTCTGTGAGATACTTGATAGCAGTGAACGGTAAATCCCTAATATCTCTCGCTGCGTGACCGCGCACGCGCGTACGCGCGTGTTTGGGGGCGTATTTGTGTGTGTTGCAACGACCAATTGACCATTGCAAAAATCTTGGTAATTGGAGAGAATTGGTATTTAGGCCAAAGTGCATAGATTTGTAAAGTTTTTAAATACATAAAATAAATAATATAAAATAGAACAAAGTGAATGAAAGTAGGGTAGATTGGGTCTAAATATAATTATTAACTCATAATTTTAAAATATGTTAAAAACCAATATTAACGGAATAGTCATAACCTAAAATCAGGGTTATTAAAATATAAAGCTATAATTACATTAACAAAATTGAGAGAATCGAGGTGTTTATAAAATCTTCCAACAGGGGCACAAAAGGCGCTGCAAGAAGAAATGCAAAAATAAAATAACGGAGTAAATGAATAGAAAACTAAATAAATAAATTGTTTCAGCAAAATTGTAAATTAAAAGTATTACATAATGTAAAGTAAAAAGGCTCTAATAAAATTAAAAATAAAATAAATAAAAGAAATACAATCAGAGTGGGTTGAAGATTATATTTTAAATAACATTGCTCCTACCGAAGAAAAGGTCTGACTGGTGTATTAAAAGAATTGAGTTCACCCACGGACTATAACGCTCCGGGAAGAGAAAGCGTGGGTAAGCGTCGGGGGTCGTACAAGAGCCATCAAAGAAATAATGTATGTGTATAAAGTTCCTGAAATGATAATTCCAAATACGGATTAAAAAACTCATATTAGTGAAAGATGTGATAAGTTAGTGCTAAGGTATCTGAGCTGTATGCTAAATATCCAAATATAAACCACCTCGACCTGTGAAAGATAGGAAAGTGTAAATCGCCGTAATAAGTAAAGCTGGAGAAGACGCCTTCCATTAGAACACGTTTAAAAAACACTGTGAATTTTATTGAG
This sequence comes from Prosapia bicincta, assembly GCA_036971475.1. Taxonomy (NCBI): domain Eukaryota; kingdom Metazoa; phylum Arthropoda; class Insecta; order Hemiptera; family Cercopidae; genus Prosapia; species Prosapia bicincta. The sequence continues at coordinate 38,513,044 of JBAIZL010000008.1, forward strand.
GAAAGTTTCGACCCATCAACACATTTAGTAAGACGTATAACCAAAAAAAAAAAAAAAAAAACCAAGGGTGACCAGATGTGAGGAACTCATTTCACGATGAGATCCAGTCAACGAAATCATCAGAAATAGGTTTTATAAACAAGAATATTTATTTAAATTGGATTTTATTTCGAATTTCGTTATATATAAAGAAGATAATTATAGTAATTATGGTGAAGGAAAAGTGTTTGAATATGTAAAATAAATGCTAATGTATTAATTAACCGAACCTTTGGCTAAATCTTTGTCGGATTTAGATACTTTTGTTTAGATTTAGGTAATATATAGTAGAAAGATATAAAGATTAAAGTAGTGGAATTATAAAAGATATAATGATGTGTAGGGAGAATAACCTAGAAATATTAATGTGGTAATAGTAGGGAAGATAAATAATCATTATTGTGAAATGAGGTATAAATGTTTGGGGGGTTCATTCAAAAGCAAAGGGTCTAAAATTTTAATTATTTGCTATTTGTATTCAATAAGAAAAATATAAAGTCAAAGTAATGTATACAGAGTTTTGTCCATATTTTAAATAAAATATCTAATACCTGTAAATAAAAAGAAACAAATAATTAGAAATTAAGTTGAATAATAAATAAAAAAATTGTTATTTTCCAATTAGCTTGTTTTTTGTTTTTTTTTTTTTTTTAATATAAAGTAAGTTTCACAAGGTGTCCATTTATAGTCTTTTCAAAGAATTCATAACCCCGATTAAAGCATAAAAAGGCTTATAAGAGGCTAGTTGGTTTTTGTTACAAATTCAGGAGTTTATTCTTCTGAGAGGTTTATTCCTTGAGCTACAGGTATCGGACCAGAGTTTTAATTCAAGGGATAACTTTTCCCGGACAAGGAGTGTGTTAACATCATTGTAAAGAGCAGGAAGGAAATGATCTGGGCGGAGGTATGGTAATAGAAGAGAAGGGTTTAAGGCTATAGGGTGACGAAAAGGATCGCAGGAGTGTGTGTTGTGTAAGTCATTCACTCGTGTATTTTCTTCACACACACACACACACGCACACACACACACACACACACACACACACACACACACACAAACACACACACACACAGAGTTTAGTTGAAATAAAAAATTTCAAAGTGTTTCACGTTTTTAAATATTGTAAATATTAACAACCGGAAGCTGTTTCTACTAAGTTACACTTTATAAAAACTTATCATTTAGTCTTAATCATTTGACCCTATTAATTTTGAATTTGATTTTATAGCGATTTTATATTTCGCGTTAGTTTGAAAAGAAATAAAGAACCTATAATGTAGGTCACGTGATTCCAAGTAATAAATCAAACGGAACGAAGGTTTAATGTTGATAGAATAGGTCAACGTAGATATGCTGAATATTATTCTTTCCTCATCATTGACTTCATTGAATACATATTCCTTAATGCAATAATATCGCTGTTGAATATACAATATTTTATACATATGTGTTGTAGAGTCTTACTCCCAACTATTCTACATATGCCTGTAGGCCTAATTAGGTGTAGCAAGTTTGTTTTCATGTGGTCTGTGGTTAAATCCCTCTAATCTCTTTTATCTCTCTCTAACCTGGGATAGAGAGTAACTTTACTGCAGAGATAAGGTCGCGCCAATTTATATCCCCTTTTCTCTAAGTATTCGCAGAAACTCTTATTCCCTATTATCTGTAAGAAATTCTAATTTGTTCATAGTGAAGAGTTTACTCACTACGTTTCCGTGTTGGGTAGAGAGTTAGAGGTTGGAGATGTAGGATTAGGGTGTGGTCATAAAAATCTTCTACTCCTGGATGTATGTGTTGAGCAGTACGGTTTTAAGCCCATATGTGTATTGTAAACCGACTCTCTAAATTGTTAATAGGGAAGAGTTTACTCACTACGTTTCCGTGTTGGGTAGAGAGTTAGAAGTTGGAGATGTAGGATTAGGGTGTGGTCATAAAAATCTTCTACTCCTGGATGTATGTGTTGAGCAGTAAGGTTTTAAGCCTATATGTGTATTGTAAACCGACTCTCTAAATTGTTAATAGGGAAGAGTTTACTCACTACGTTTCCGTGTTGGGTAGAGAGTTAGAGGTTGGAGATGTAGGATTAGGGTGCGGTCATAAAAATCTTCTAGTCCTGGATGTATGTGTTGAGCAGTAAGGTTTTAGGCCTATATGTGTATTGTAGACCGACTCTCTAACTTGTTAATAGGGAAGAGTTTACTCACTACGTTTTCGTGTTGGGTAGAGAGTTAGAGGTTGGAGATGTAGGATTAGGGTGCGCTCATAAAAATCTTCTAGTCGTGGATGTTGTGTTGAACAGTAAGGTTTTAAGCCTATATGTGTATTGTAAACCGACTCTCTAAATTGTTAATAGGGAAGAGTTTACTCAGTACGTTTCCGTGTTGGGTAGAGAGTTAGAGGTTGGAGATGTAGGATTAGGGTGTGGTCATGAAAATCTTCTAGTCCTGGATGTATTTGTTGAGCAGTAAGGTTTTAGGCCTATATGTGTATTGTAGACCGACTCTCTAAATTGTTAATAGGCAAGAGTTTACTCACTACGTTTCCGTGTTGGGTAGAGAGTTATATATTTAAGGTGTAGGATTAGGGTGGGGTCATAAAAATCTTCTAGTCCTGGATGTATGTGTTGAGCAGTAAGGTCTTAGGCCTATATGTGTATGGTATACCGTCTCTCTTAATTGTTAATAGAGAAGAGTTTACTCACTACGTTTCCGTGTTGGGAAGAGAGTTAGAGGTTGGAGATGTAGGATTAGGGTGCGGCCATAAAAATCTTCTAGTCCTGGATGTATTTGTTGAGCAGTAAGGTTTTAGGCCTATATGTGTATTGTAGACCGACTCTCTAACTTGTTAACAGAGAAGAGTTTACTCACTACGTTTCAGTGTTGGGTAGAGAGTTAGAGGTTGGAGATGTAGGATTAGGGTGCGGTCATAAAAATCTTCTAGTCCTGGATGTATTTGTTGAGCAGTAAGGTCTTAGGGCTATATGTGTATTGTAGACCGACTCTCTAAATTGTTAATAGGCAAGAGTTTACTCACTACGTTTCCGTGTTGGGTAGAGAGTTAGATATTGGAGGTGTAGGATTAGGGTGGGGTCATAAAAATCTTCTAGTCCTGGATGTATGTGTTGAGCAGAAAGGTCTTAGGCCTATATGTGTATGGTATACCGTCTCTCTTAATTGTTAATAGAGAAGAGTTTATTCACTACGTTTCCGTGTTGGGAAGAGAGTTAGAGGTTGGAGATGTAGGATTAGGGTGCGGCCATAAAAATCTTCTAGTCCTGGATGTATTTGTTGAGCAGTAAGGTTTTAGGCCTATATGTGTATTATAGACCGACTCTCTAACTTGTTAACAGAGAAGAGTTTACTCACTACGTTTCAGTGTTGGGTAGAGAGTTAGAGGTTGGAGATGTAGGATTAGGGTGCGGTCATAAAAATCTTCTAGTCCTGGATGTATTTGTTGAGCAGTAAGGTCTTAGGCCTATATGTGTATTGTAGACCGACTCTCTAAATTGTTAATAGAGAAGTATTTACTCACTACGTTTCCGCGAAAGGTAGAGCGTTGAGGTATATATTCGGCAGTGTGTTATTCGAAAAAGTGTAAAACGGAAATAAGCTGGATGGAGGAAAGAACTATAAATTTCAGTTGTAACCCCTCGTTGATATTTTATTATTATTATTAAATTCCTTCTATTAGCTCACATTCTCATGATATATATATCTGGTACTAATTTTCAATCGTTAATAAAATACCTTTTTATTTATCCAATCAAGTTCAAATACATTTTTTTAACCTTTAGTGGATGACAATTGATGTTAACATAGTTTTTTCAAATATTTTTTTCAATAATTAAATTATAAAAGTTGTGGGGTTCAGCCGGATTCGAACGCAGAATCTTTATGTTCGTCTTGGCACTGCACGAACTTCCAATACATAGAAATATATTTATCAAAGATGTGTATGAATTTTTCCTCCCACTAGTTGTCGTCGAAATCTCCATTATACAACCTGAAACTGTTGCCATGGTTACCGCACAATATCATAAATAGTGCTCTAGGGTAGAAAGAATAAAAGTTTTCTGTGTTAACCTCATTAGGAATACTTAATTTTTTTATTGCATATTTTATTTGATAACTAAGTAGTTTCAAAACATTTTAAAATAAAAAATTTGTAAACAATTTAAAATATATATTGGTAGGTTCCTTTGATTTTATTTTATTTTCCGTCCAGAGGTAAAACATTAATCATAGACAACTATGAGTGTTGCCGTCAGTATCTCTACCACGTATAAAAGCCATATCATTTACTAACAATCTGGAAATATTTAATCAGATTTTTGTTTATATTTTCATCAGCTGTCCAAGGCTTCATGTCGGACACCACGCGCAAAGCGGTACTTCAATTACTCTTCGATAAACATCACTTGCGTCCATTATCCGTACATCGCTTTAGGAATTTGCAGTGCCCTACTGGAACAAGCTGGTCGCGGCATCCAATCATCGCTAGTGCCCATTTTGATTTATCCGATAAGAATACAAACGCGGCTATTGTAGTGTTAAAATAACATTTAACGGAATCTGCATAATGAGAGCTTGCGTGCCAGGAATTATTTTATGAGAATAAATTGTTAAAATGATATTTTCTGTATGCTCATTATATTTTCTTTGAAGTATAAACCCCTGTAAATTTCTATGAGAAGAATAAAATGGTGTTTACTAAAACGTTCTTAATTCAACTGTAATGCATCTAAAAACTTGTAGCATCGGTGGCGTAATTTTTATTTTAAATAAATTAAACCTGTTACTACAAATAATTTTTTTCAATTTATACCCTAATGTACATTTAGATTGCAAAGTATCGTCTTCAGGGGAAATTATTATAAAACTAACTAATGTTCTCAGTACCTTACATTAAATGTAGTTATCCAATTCTTTCATCTACTTTACACTCTCCCTATAAATCGTATTCATATTTATAATCGTTAATAAAATACTTTTTATTCATTCACTCAAGTTCAAATACATTTTTTAAACTTGTAGTGGAAGGCACTTGATGTTAATATAGTTTTCAAATAATTATTCATTATAATTAAAGAATAAATATGCTATAACTCATAAATATAAAAACTTTATTTTGATACTTCGTTTCAACGACAATTTGTCGTCATGCTCAGTGATCCTACACAAATCAAATTAAGCCTAACTAAAAAAAAAAACCACTAAACATAACCTATAAAGTTTTAACAAAATTAAAAACCAGATCTGGGCATTGTATGTTTTTTTTTTTTTTTTTATAGTTAAGCTTAATTTGATTTGTGTAACATCACTGAGGATGACGACAAATTGTCGTTGAAACGACGTATGAAAATAAAGTTTTTATATTTGTGAGTTGTAGCATATCTATTCTTTAATTATAACTTCCACTCACAAGCCAGCTCGAATATTATTTATAATTATTCATTAGTTAAATTTAATGAATTAAGTTTAGTTTTTTATGGGAGAGAAGCCTTTTACAAAAGGAGCAAGTTATTTCATATATGATTTCATAAAACATATGATTTTATATTATAGGTTATCTAGCAGAACAGCTGTTTTACCGCATAGATTGTTACTTTATGTAGATTAATTATAATTATTTTTCAAACGTAAGTTACGATACAATTTTTCTTTGTTGACTTAAAAAACAATTGACTTTATACATTGTTTGTATTACATATTTGATTACTGGATTTCGGTAAACGCAAACCTTACTGATTAGTACCGCTCTCTACAATTATTTTATAACTAGATTGGGGTAAGTAGAGTAGTCTTATTATTTTTAAATGTAACTTATAAAACAGAAGCCAGCGGATGTCGTACCAAAAACTGTGTAGCACGTTGGATTGTTTCCTTTTTTTCTTTGATTGGAGGTACTTGTTTATGAGTTTCGTATTTTTCATATAACTTATACTTTAATTAAAAACGAAACATATCTAAAAGTATAACTTTCAAAGCATGTCTCTTCTAAAAGACTTGATGGCTTGTGTTCGTAGAGAAAATTATTACCCAATTAAATTTATCTATGGTCTTGAGCAAATAGATAGGGCTTTGTTCATAGAGTGGCAATAGAAGCGAGCCGTTCATCACTGGAAGTGTGTCTAGTGAATGAACAGTATTGTACAGTAGTGGTGCCTGGAAGGGGGAGGGGAGGCGGTAAGTAGTAGGCTACCGACTTCATCGAATGCTGTCAGTCAGCTGTGCGGTACATGCTTGTGTAGAGTGGACTTGCGATGCAGTAGTGTTGTGTTTGTATAATTTCCTGGAACGGACGATATAGTTTTATGTAATATTTATTTGTAAATTGCATTTGACTGGCAAATAATTTATTTTTTAAATTTTTAGAGCGTAATGAAATTTTTAACTAATATTTTATATGGAGTTTATATTATTATCAATTATTTCTTCCTTCACTTACTATATTAATTTCTTTGCTACTCATAATAGTTTAACCCTTTTATTTACAGAAACTCCTAAAGGCTCGGAACCATTTAGAGACTCTATTTCATTGAGATCTCTATTTATATGTCCTCACATGATTCCGTTTGCACGCGGGATATTTTAAATCGTGAGGGAAAATACTGGTCGTTTTATCTATTGTGTCGATAGGTAGATCTTTCATGATTGATCTGAGCTGTACGACCAATTATAAAAATGGATTATTTATGCATTTACATTGATATTTCTTGTTAGCTTATGTCTTGAAACTTATTTAATGAGTGATGTTAATAAAAATGACAATTTGGTGTTCTGCGCAAGTCGGTTTGATCGCACAAAGCCAGCCACTTTTTATTTTAAGTGGGCCCTACTATTACTTTTATTTCTACTCACCATTGTTCATTCATTTATTTTACGGTCTTACCTAAAGGTTCTGAAACTTTAAGAGTTTTTATTTTAATGAGATCTCCATTTACGTGTTCTTACATGATTCCGTTTGGACTGGGGATATTTTCCATAGTGAGAGAAAATACTGTTCGTTTAATCTGTGATGTAGGTAGGTAGGTGTTTCTTGATTGTTCCGAGCTCTGCGACCATACAAATGTATTGTTTATGCATTTGCATATAGCTTTCATTCGTTTCTTGTTAGCTTTTGTCTTTTCGTTCCAGTTGTTACTGAAAGTCCTGAACATTTTGAGTCGCTTCACTAGTTATCTCCTACCTTGAACATTTTACCTTCAAATGAAATTTACTTATCAAGTGACGTTAGTAAAAATGTTTGGTGCTCTGCGCATGTAGCTTTATCCCTATCAAGCCGCGACTGGTAATTTTAAGTGGGTCCCTTAGGTGTCTAGAGCTATTTGCTTTTATGGGGACATATTGAAGCTATACTAAGGAGGGGGGGCGTCCGTTTACAGCTCGTGCCTGAAATATACAACATTAGGCGCCTTGTATAAATTTTAATTTTCTTTGTTCTTAAAAGGTTTAATCGCATTGAGTATTTAAGGCATGGAGGTCTCAAAAGAATGTATCGCAAGGGCTATTAGAAATAGCTCCACACTAGTAGACCGCTGGTGTTTAATAAAAGAGGAAATACTTGATGTCTTCGACGTTTTTACACATGTCTCTCTCTCTCTCTCTCTCTCTCTCTCGCTCGCTCTGCCCCTTCCTTTACATTATTATCAGACAGGAGACTATAATAAATTTCCCAGAACATCCTCTAACCCTATTAATGTTTTATTAAATTTATGTACATTTCGGTTGCTTTGGAACCATCTTCAAGGGTAGCAAAACCCAAATTGACTGTTTTGTGTTGCCTCTAAGTCAGTTTGTTTTTGTTGCGCGTATAACATATTGCGTTTACAGGGTGTTTTAAATTATTTATTGAGTGAAAACTTCTAAAACGACGCCTCCAAAAACTTATTGGCTCTACATAAACATACGATTTCGCGTCAGTATAATTTCCCTAAGATTACGCTATGAGTCATCTCAAAGTGAATTGAATGATAGCATATGATTTCATACAACAGCTGATTTTGTGTTATAGGTTATGTTGTAAAGCAATTGTTTTAACTCGTAGTTTATGCTACATTACTTATTGAACATTGTTAAGCAAAACTTTGATATTAAATAGTTTTGATCAGTCAATAAATATTTAAATTTTGATAAATCTCAAGACAAATAGCTCATTAGAACGATAATAAGTTATGTATTTTTAATCCAATTTTTGAAATGAAAACATTTGTTGCCTGATAACAAATGCTTAGGTAATTTCTCATTACGGATGTTTTTCTCAATTCAAGATTTCTGTAAGCTTGGTTATAAGCGATTTAATTTCTGTCAGCACTTCCCCGAGTGCCACAACCTAAGTTTTATAAATTTACCCATTTGTTTCAAAGTAGTGGGAAATAAAAAAATTAAAATGAAAAAAGTGACTAAAAATCAGTCACTACTCAAGTGAAATAATTCGTATTCTGTAAACATCATAACAGTCTTAAGTTACTTTTCGTTCCAAGTGATTAGCAGAGTTATTTACTAGGTACAATACATTTCCTTTATTATTTGTTACATTCAGAACGAATTTCCACTACTTCAGATAAGATTGATATATAATTACGTTTTAATGAAAATTCAAACTAAAACGTACATTACAGTTATTGTATTATGTACGCAATCTCGCTTCGCATCGTCCCTTACTTGCAGTGTCTGTTTTTTACCGTTTATTTATGTTAATTTGATCATGCTCATTTAAAATTTTTAATTGGTTAATAGAATATTAGAATCTGTAATTCCCACTTTTTATGTAGAAAATTTCAAATATAATTTACGAATTTATTTTTAAAAAGTAGTATTTTCTTAATACACTGACAATAAAACTTCTCGTTTTATGCTTTATTGCATTATCTCCCAGTAACCATGTTATCACCTGATGCTACATTGCAACGTCTTTATCTTTAATTAGTTTTTAAATATACTTCACTGCAAAACAATTTGATACAAGCTCACTCAAATCTGAATACAACAAATTTTTATAGAAACCAAGGAAATCACAAAATCAGATACCGTAACTTATAATCAAACTTATGTAGAAAAGACATCTATAAACCTAACCTAACCTAACTTTTGTTAATAAAGTAGTATATAACCAATAAAGGCATTTCATTGTGTGACACGGTTTGATTTTAAATTTTATTACACGCTCATTGGCACACACTGTAATATTATAAAATGGTATAATTGCTTTATGGATTGATCTTGTAACAAAGGAAATACACACACACACACACACACACATATATATATATATATACACAATTAAACAACACTTTCGTAAACAAGAATTTTTATTCTGTTTTTTTTTTTTAATACATTGAAGATTTTCGCTGATTGGCAGTATCTCCAATGTTTTATATCATCAGACTTCAAAAACATTTGGTCTAATCCGTGTAGTTGTATAACATTCGAGCATTTCCTTTGAAAGCACTGCCTCAACAATATATTCCATTTACTATCTCCAATGTTTTATATCATCAGACTTCAAAAACATTTGGTCTAATCCGTGTAGTTGTATAACATTCGAGCATTTCCTTTGAAAACACTGCCATAACAATATATTCCATTTACTATCTCCAATGTTTTTATTTCATCAGACTTCAAAAACATTTGGTCTAATCCGTGTAGTTGTTTAACATTCGAGCATTTCTTTGAAATCATTGCCTTAAACAGAATTCTATCTTCAATTTACCATTGTTTATATCTTTATTTACTCAGGCTACTATATTCTGCTCTAAGGCATAGTCTCCTTTAAATCTTGTTACAAATTACAAATTTGAAAAAAAATTATTTTTTATTTATACAGATTTAAGCACAATATTGGGCTGATTAGAGCTTATCTAGTGAGAACAACGGTAAATGTTAAAACAGCTCTCTCAAAATCTCACTACAAACTAGATTATTAATACATACAGACTAGTTCCGACGACCACGTCGCCTAATCATTGATTGGATAACACTAACATATATTCACCGAAACTAGTCTGTATATAGTGTATGAATAAACTAGTGCGTAGTGAGATTTTGAAGAACTCATTTAATATTTACCCTTGTGAGATTTAAGCCCAATGGGAAAGGTGATATTATTTTATATTTGCCTCTTATCTCGTATATTTACATATGTGTCTCGTCAAGCGGTATCTTGTTACAGCGCTTGCTGAAAGCACATGAAAACGTTCATTGTTTGGTCGAAACGCTCGTCATAATTATGGATCTAAAATTCCACAATGGCAAATCCAGAATATCCATACTCCAGTCAGCTGAGAGAAGCTGAATCTAAAAGTATAACAATTTCTTAAGAGATTTCGTCTTTTGATCTAAACTAAATAAATAAAAACTTATTTTTTTCGTTAAATATTAATTTCAAAACGCTTCTCGATTAATGCCTGTGGACACATCAAATTGTAGTAGTGGAAAAATTACTATTACGATAGCCGAAGTATAATGAACATTAACTCGCAATCAATAATTAGTTTTTTCCTACTCGTTTCAGTGCTAAATTCATCATCATCATCATTGGAGTTACGTACACAAAATCTAAAACTTAACTAACAGTCAAATACTACAACTTTAACAGTTAGTTATAGGGCCTATTTTAGAGTTTTTGTTGTTAGACACATTGATACAGCTCACTTTGTCATTAAAACGCGAGAGAAAATAAATTGTTATTAGTGAGTTGGTGTTCTAAATCATTTAAATAATATCTTTACTCACAAGCTAAGCTCAATTTTGTCGCTGACATATCTAAAACAGTACTCAAAAGTAGCAAATTAAAATAACATTCAGTATTGATACAACGTGCAACTTCACGTAACATGTTGTTTTGAGATACAAAGATATCAGCCGCCACCCTTAATGGATCAGCTGTTCAAAAAGTTCGTAAGTAGAGGGTTTGGGGAATCAATGAATAGCACAATTACTCTCCATTAAAATTACAAGACCAAATTTGACAATTTTAGTGAAATTGGACGTTTCAGTTTAATTTTTAGATAATATTTAATTTTTAAATATAAATTTCGAAACTGATAGTTGTAACTTACAACTCTTATGTATATAATGTTATAATGTAAAATTAAAAACTGAATTTTAAGTTTTCTTGAAAATTTCACAAAAGCTTCTATTTGACGAAAATAAAAATTAGTTGTAGGCCTATATACGTTTGTTTTTAAGACTAATTAACAATGTATACTCAAAATTAAATAATAATAAATAATTTATGCTATGGTTTAAACATTTTAAACGAACGAAAAATTGTTTATTTAAAATATAATTGAACATAAAGAAAGATTCTGTCGTTATATCAAGTGAAAATTGTAGATTTGAGAGGAGCGATCAGTTTCAAATCTAGCCTGGTCGTGAAAATACATTTTAATGCATTTTTAAGGGATTTACAAATTACGTGAATGTAACTTATAAAACATCGGGTACTTGCGAACTTTAAATTGAAAAAATGTAATGAAAAATTTACAAAAAAGAAATTGATGTTAATAGCTTAAATAGTGACTAAAAGACGAACTATCAGTAAACTCAAAATTATATACTAATGAAATATTTATGCTTAGGTTTAAACGAACAAAATATTATTTAGTTAAAATGTAATTGAACCTAAAGACGTAATATAAACAAAATGGTCTGATTAAATGGATTCAGCTTCTAACGGCAGCAATTATAACAATAATTTGAACTTAAAAGATGATCAATGCCGAGTTTATTATTTTAATATTATAAAAGCAACTTTTCGGCCACATTTAAATTTATTGTTAAAATTGTTTCTTGTTTTCATAAACAAAAAGTAAAAACAAAAACACAATCGATTCCTACTTAGGCCAGAAAAAAAATATTATTCATATTACTTTTTTTAATAGATTATTAAATACAGTAGGTCTCGAAATCCTGAGTTCCGATAATTCGAGGTTCCATTAGATTCGATCCTATTTCTGTTTGAGCCTATTTCATCTATTTTAAAAAAATGAAGAATCGGGCTTCCAAAATATATTTATAGCCATACGTAATGTAAATTAAACTAGTCAGGCTTCCAAGCTATATTCATATAAATACTTTATGCAAAGGAAATGAGTCGGGCTTACAAGAAATCTTCATATAAATACGGTATGCAAAGGAAATGAATCGGGCTTCCAAGAAATGTCCATATCAGTACGGTATGTAAAGGAAATGAGTCGGGCTTCCAAGATAGTTTATATTATTACGATATGCAAAGGAAATGAGTCGGGTTCTCAATAAATGTCCATATAAAGTACTATAAACTGATTTAGTACATTCTTAATTGTAGTACTGAATTAGGATTCATAAAAACACCTATTTCTTTCTAATGCACAAGGATTTCCGTGTAATCCGAATTTTTAGTAATGCAAGTGGTCTCGATCCCATCTACCTCGGATTATCGAGACGCTACTGTAATTACAATTAATATAAATAAAGTAGAACCTATGCGTTGAAAGAGCTGTTCTACCATATAACCTATAACATAATATCAAGTGTTTTATAAAATCATATGTTATCACTTATTTTAAGCCAATTGGGACGAATATATTACATATCTTCCCTCTATTGTAAAACTTTTTCCCACATCTAAAACTAAAATTAATTGATTAAATTTATTTAATGAATTATTATTTGAAAAGGTGTCTTAACATTAATTGTTATTCATAAGTTTAAAAAAATGTATTTGAACTTGATCGGATGAATAAAAAGTGTTTTATTTAACGATTGAAAATTTGTACAAGATATGTATAAGAAGAGAGTGAACTAAGAGAAGGAATTGAAAAACATATTGTGTTGTTTGGTCTAGTAAAAATTGTAGATTTTAGAGGAACATTTAGTCACATTCATCGTGGTTATGAAAAGTAAACGATTTCGAAGAGGTGAAATAGTGAATTGCAGGTAGGGATGGGGGTCTCTAGTACTGAGAGAGGTAGAAACATGGCTTGCGTAATCAGGGTCGCTTCTTGCAAGTAGATTACTATTTATTCCGCCTTTAATTTGTCAGCCTTGTAGAGCATACTAAACTGATTTTGTTTCGCTGCTTTCTTTATTTCTTCGCACACAGTTAACACTATCTTATTGAATTTGTATTGTGATACAGTGACAGCATGTGTTTCTTTGTACCACCACTAAAACTTCTTCGTGCGTTCCGTAATACTATAGTGCGTAATAAATACTTTAGTATGCGCTGAATGTTAATGTGGTTGTGAAGGAACATGCCCTGGTTCGGAGGCTGCTTTGGTGGCAGGCCCAAGAAGAAAAGACTTCAAATCAGTGCCCCCATACACCTGCTAAAAAAGGTAAATACAATTTTAATCTGTGTAGATATAAACTTCTAAGGAGTTCTAAAAATTATTTTTAAAGATTTTATATGTTGCGTTGTTTTCTTTGTAAGCTTACAAGTAGATCTACAGTATAAAAATACAGGGTGATTAACGATGAAAAATTTGTATTTCAAAGTAAATTCCTTTTTAAGTCAACAAAGAAAAATTGTATTTTAGTTTCTTTCAATTTTATAATTACCATTAATACAAATATACATATACATATGTCAGAATAACGACATTAAGTGGCCAAATAGAAAGCGAATTACCTTGCAATTTCACATTTTCCTTACTATGTGTGGTGTTGTACTATAGCTTAACTTTTGTTTGTTTCTATTTATTCGCTTTTGGTTTTTTTATGTTGCTTGCATTGTGTTGTAGTTTTTTTCGATTTCCTTTCGCATTGTCCGTTTGTAAAGCAAGGTTTGATACCGTTAATCCAGTTTGTTTGTTTATTTTATTATTTTTATTCATTTTAAATCCTAGAGCACTATTTATTATATTGTGTGGTAACCATGGCAACAATTTATGGTTTTGCAATGGAGGTTTCGATGACAACTAGATGGGGGCAAAAGTAAAATTCATATATTTCTTTGAGAAGTACATTTCTAGCTGTAGGAACGTTGGCTCACTGCCAAAGCGCTAGACTTCGAACATTAAGATACTCAGTTCGAATTCGACCTAGACCACCAAATTTTTATAATTTAACTCTTGAATTAATACTCGAAGGAACTGTATTATTATCAATTGGCATCTATCATTGGTTAGGTGAGAAGTATTTGTACATGATTGGATTAATAAAAACGTACTTTATTAACAATTGGAAATTTCTACAAGATACGTATAGATCAGGAGAGTGTGAGTTAATATAAGAAATTGAATAAATTAACATATGCGTTAAAACAGCTGTTCTACAACATAACATAAAATCAGCTGTTCCATGATATCGTATGTTGTCTTTTAACTCTCTTTCTGCTGACCCGATGGAGGTTAAGTCAGAGTAACCTGATGGGATTTATACTGACACTTTTAATCTGACGGAAGTTATACTGATGTGAAATTGTATAAACATGTTCATCCATTAAGTTTTAGCTATAGAATTTTACACTTCAATAACGCATTTTATGAATTTCGTAATCAGGAACAAAAGTTACCATGTATGTTCACCGTATATATGGGGACTTTGGGGAGTCATATAGCAATTCATAATTATAAATATGGCCATTGCCTTCTTTATACCATTCCTAAAGCAGAGTGCAGCCAATAGACACCTCTCTATGACCCCAGCAGAGCTCAACATTCCTTCTAACATTTCGGTAACGTTATTCTTTAATGTTACTTATGATTCAATATTTTTCTTATACTACGTATTCGTTGGACTTCGCAGCTAAGAAATTGACCTACGTTCCTTTCTCCTGATATTTTCTTCAAATATATATATATATATATATATATATATATATATATATATATATATATATATATATATATATTTCTGTAAAAGTGAACAGTTCATTTTTACTTCACTGTTCTCTCAAGATCACTGCAACGCTTAGCCACAATTAAAACGTTAATTATTACTCACGGTCCAAACAAGCGTTATGGTTACTTTTCGTGTCAAGGATTTTCGTACGCTCACCGTGCAAACCCCTTTCCAAGATTGTTGTGCAATACTTTGTGTTAGAAAATGTTTTTTGTTGTGTTCCTTTTTGTTGAAAAATGTTTTTACCTTCTTTGCGATAATTTACAATAAAACACTGTGTATTTGTAATACTGTAGTAAATAAACTCGTATTATACTAAAACATTTAAGAACATCAAATATTCTCTATTCAATCTCAGAAGTGCCCCGAGAATTAGGCGATCATTACACACGCACTCGCTCTGATTCGCCCCGATGGCCTAAATAACACCGATAAGTCCCCTACTAGGCCTTGGTACACTGTTGCAGTTCGGTTAATTTTACTGGTGTTTACGGACTTTATATATATATTTATATCTGTTTTCTTGTATAATAATGAAAAGCAACATAAGTTATTCAAATACAAGAATTATTTATTAATTTATTAAAGCTTTTCGGTGATAAACAGTATCAACATCATTAGGAATGAATAATACAATAATGCAAGATATAAGACATATGTTAGATTAGAAATATCATTGTTGCCAAATTTATACAAATGTTTTTGTGTAACATTACAGACATTGAATATAGTAACAAATTTAGAATGTATTTGTATTTGTTCATTTATATTACGGCAAAAAGATAAACTTGGCAAATTGTATAAATTTGGCAACAATTCTATTTCTAATTTCGTTGGTAATGTTTATCAACGAAAAGTTTTGAATATAAACTAATACATAACTCTTGTATTTGAATAACCTATGTTGTTATACATATATATATATATATATATATATATATATATATATATATATATATATATATATATATATATATATATATATATATATATAGTTCCTCTGCAATACAACACGTAATTATATGGTAATCATTTCTAACGTTAATACAAAAGACAACTCATTAAATATAGATTTCCGATATTTATTATATCATATTGAATATCTACATTTATGCGCGTGTTTGACCTCCACGTACAAGGAAAAATAAGCAGGAAGAAAATAGTCTACATACCTTTATGTGTAGAAAATATGTAAGCGAAAATGACCTAAATGTAATAGCATAAAAATGTTAGGTTTTTGAGACCAAGGCCTAGTAAATGACTTATGGAAATCCATCGGCGGCGGAGGCGGCGGCTGGTAGGACAGTGTTTGTGTGTGCAAGCGCGCTCGCGAGCGCGCGCGTGTGTGTGTGTGTGTGCGTGTTGAGTGGCTTAATCCTTCGATCATTTACAGAGTTTGGCTGAATTACAAGGAATATACAACAACACTGCGTCTGACCGATTGATTTAATCTCTGCAGGAGGAGACATGTGTTGTAAATGCTTCTGTAGTAAGACGTCAAGCCTCAACACTACATATATGATATTTTATCTTGTATGTAATACATATATACATCTCGGTGTGTGTGTGCGTGTGCTTGTGCATGCGCGCGTGCGTGTGTACATATATATATATATATATATATATATATATATATATATATATATATATATATATATATATATATACATAGGCCCATATATGTATATATATATATATATATATATATATATATATATATATATATATATGTATATATCTGTATATATCAGATATATATATATCTGTGTTTGTGTGTTTGTGTGTGTGTGTATGTGTCTGTGTGTGAGTGTGTGTGTGTGTGTGTGTGTGTGTGTGTTGTGGTTTGTGTGTGTGTGTGTGTGTGTGTGTGTGTGTGTGTTTGTGGTTTGTGTGTGTGTGTGTGTGTGTCTGTCTGTCTATTATCTGTCTGTCTGTCTGTCTCTGTCTGTCTCTCTCTCTCTCTCTCTCTCTCTCTCTCTCTCTCTCTCTCTCTCTCTCTCTCTCTCTCTATCTATCTATCTATCTATCTTTATCTATCTATCTATCTACCTATCTTTCTCTCGGTATATTAGTAAACTTTGATTAAATGATACGTTTGGACTGAAAAGGGATCGTTATTCATACTCCAAGTATTACAATAAAGCACTAGCATATTTTAAATTATTTATATTCTATATGCTCAGTCAAATAACTCAATACCTTCAACTCAACTATAATTTTTAACGTTAAGTTCACGTCTTTGTAGGTAAATAGGATATGCATCCAAAATAAAACTGTAGCTATAATTTAGTGAATTGTGTGCCGTTAAGTGAACTTAATGTTATGCTGTTAATTATTTTATGAAGCAATACTTGGTCGTCTTAGAAACAACGTCTTATGAATATTTTAAGAAAGTTAAGTAAGTGAAGGAGATTTTTAGTACACATTTATGTCTTCCATTAACCTAAGCCTAATAGGGAGTAAAATGAGGAATCGATAGCGGCCTAAGCCCAGAATAGCAAAGCGTGCATTAGTTCACATATGGGACCTATTTATAACTTGGGTCCAGATGCACGCTTGCCTTTGGGGAGTGGGACAGTTTGTGCCGTGGCTGCCGTAGGTAACCTGTAAGGAGTTGTGTATTTCCGTGTCCGGTGTTACGATGAATACAAGGGGATGATTATAAAATCCCTTTAAAACAGGTAATATAAAAAAACTTCAAGTAAATTCCTACTGAGGTTAGCAAAGAAACATTTTATTTTAGTTACCCCAGAGAACTATTTATGATATTGTGTGGTAGCCATGGTAACAGTTTAAATTTGTACAATGGAGGCTTCGACGACAACCTGAGGGGGGGATTCATATACATCTTTGAGATATATATTTCTAGTTATTGGAAAGTTGGCGTAGTGCCAAGACGCACCAGACTTCGAACATGAAGATTAACAGTTCAAATTTTATAATTTAATTATTAAATAATTATTTGAAAAAACTGTACTAACATCAATTGTCATCTTATTTTATTAACGATTGAAAATTTCTAGAAGATATAGGCTATATCAGGAGAGTGGGAGCTGATAGAAGGAGATTAATAATAATAATCATTATTATTATTATTAGTCTATGTATAATTAGTGATATCTATTATTTTGCCTCATAGATTCGCTTAGCCGAAGACCTTCTCGTATTGAGGGACAGAAAGGTGTCTATACGTCAGGCTATCCGGTCATTCTCAGGTGGCAAATGCGTTCCAAGGCTATTTCTAATTTATCCATTCCTCAATATTATTATCAGTACTATTCTGGTAGAAAATCGCTTCTCACTTTGCTTACATAATAATCTTCATCAAAGAGACCTTTATCGTCGCAATTATAGCAGACGCAAACTACCGGAAGCACAGCTGGAGCTAGACTAGCGCTGCCCTACGTAACAGAACGGAACTAATTTCCTCTCTCTGTTTCGCTTCCCAATAATTTTTTCAAAGAACAATACTTGTCCTCTGCAGCAGTGGGTGACAACAGTTATTAAGATCATCTGTTACGCTAGCCAAACCGGATATTAAACTGTAACATTAGGTGCACTACACACACAGATACGTTGTGATCTGTGAAGTCATCATCTGTGCTTTTTGCTCGGTGTAGAAGAAAGGGCATTGTGATACACGAACAGGCCGATTAAGGTTGCCCGAACAGTTGAACCTTATAGAGCCAACATAACCACCCAAAGTGTTAAAAATTTTCTTTAAAATAGTAATACGTTACAAGTTAATTATAACGATAATAACCAAATGGATAGATATTAGTAAAGAACATAACAAGTGAGGCAGTTATAGTAAATAGTGTTAAATAAAATCAACAAAAATTTAGTAAAAGAAGATTTTATATTTTCCAAAACAATATTATATGTTTATTTTAACTTACATGTTTTTTTAACAGCTTCTGTTTTTCACCAAAAACATATTTCCCAGTTATAAAATTATTTATATGACACTGCGTTTATTAATTAACCTACAAATTGGTG
>JBAIZL010000008.1:38534410-38624410 GCA_036971475.1 Prosapia bicincta
ACCCACACACAACACAGTTTATATATAAACAACATGGTATTGTTTGAAAAATGTTTTTATAATTACTTAATTAATCAAGCCTAATTTTCCGGGTCAGTTCACATCTGCGGAGCATGCACAGTACTAGTGATGAATTATTTAGTCCACGGCTCATGACGTCATTGCATATAAAGTACCTAAACTTATCAACTAATTTCAATACGTACTGTGCTTTGTTATGGAATCCGAGGCTATTGTGTGTAATGTTATGTTTACACGTTTGAAAACATTAGTGTTTACATGACAAAATAATATTGCTTACAGATTGACACTGAATAAAGTAAATTGACGCGTTTCGATAACAATATCTCCGTCTTTGTTACTACAAAAGTCGGTAAGCCTTCACCTAATCTTCAATATATCAGGTTAATATAATAGTGTTCACTAAAAGCCCTATACAGATTGTCCCTAAATAGACGTTAATTAACGTATCTCGATAACACACCCTTCATGAGCATAAATAGACAGAAACTGTTAGGAATCGATGTATACATTTGCATACATGTTTTTGCCTTTCCTATCGTTACAATACTTTTTTTGACTTGTTTCGGAATAATGTCATCCTTAAAACTTCAATAGATTGGGAAGTTTATTCAGAAAATTTTTGCAAACAAAAAATATACACATTTAGAAAGAAAATGAAAAAAATACAATTTATTGAAATACAGAACATAACTTATTCTAATAGGGAGGCTGCTTCCGCTTCTCTCCGGCGTTGCCTTCGCCATGCCCGCTGATTATTCCGCCACTGGCGTTTAGTCATGAGTTTTTTCCATATCGTCTCTCATAAGGTCTTTGTAGAGTTTGGTGTGGTCATCTGCGAAATTGGTGTCCTTAACGCAGACTCCCGGAGCTAGAACGAGCTCAGTAATTTCCTTGAACGATGTCGCAAGCTCGTCGTCCGGGATCAGCTCAGAACAAATACTCGTCGTCCGCTTCCTCGGTGTCCAAGAAAAAATACTTCTTCTTCAACTCCTCGATACGAGCCGGCTTGGTCTTCAGCCGACGGCGGCGACGCCAGGCTCTCTCCTAGCCGGTAGCCACAGCAGCAGGATCCTCCCTGTACTCGGTGTTGCGGTACTTCCTCTTACGAGGGGGAGCAGTCTTCTTGGATACCGCAACAGTATCCGGCGGCGACGACGACGACGACGCAGCCTCTTTGCTGTCCGCAGGTGTTGGCGGCAGCACCTCGGTGGAGACTAGAGGTCCCCCGAGCACCTGGCGATCGCTTCTCGGAGTGGGCGTCTGCTTCGGTCTCTTCTGTCGGCGGGGCCGGGACTCGTGCTTGAGACAGCCGCCGTATCGCTTGGACGCATGTCCAACGGTCCCGCAGTGCTTGCACTGGCCGCTCCGAGTCGTCACCCTTGATGTCCTGACAGTGACGACACATCGGAATCCGCTGCGAAGGCTCTCCTGCAGCTCGAGAGATTTAGTACTCTTCACAGTACTATTAAAGATTTGAGAATAGAATTATTCCGAATCATGACAACAAAGAAAAATACTGTAATGTTAGGAAAGGTGGACAAATATACACGAATTTATACAAAAATAGAATGAATAAATTTATTAATAAATACATTTTGAAAGAACAAGAAAGTGGAGCAGCTATAGAGAATGCGCTTTCTGTTTGGTTACATATTGAGAATGTCAAACAATAGACTTGTATGTAGAGGAATGACAGAGTGGAAGACTGAGCAGTTATCTCGGAAAGACAAGATCATTCTCGTAACAGATCGATGAAGCTGTTGAAGGTTTTGAAGGAGTAAAAAAAACTTTTAAAAAACGTGACATTACAGTGCGGAAAAAATTGATTTTGTTTGTAATTGTAAGAAACTAGCCAATTATTGCCAGAAAACATTGTGAAATAGGATTAAGATACGGCATAAAATGCGTCCCTGGAGTCGCGGATCTGAAATAGACCTTATCTTCTGACAATGTCATAAAGAGGTGTCCTCCTGTTACATCTTCATATAGGAGAAAATAAGAGGATCCTATATGGAATTAGGAAGAATATAATGATCCTCGTGTTTGGTGAATAGGAGGAAATTATGGAATAACGTGAGCATTGCTAGTTACTTCAGGTAGACCTGCTCTCAACGAGGTCAAGAGTTGGTGTCACCTTAGTAATGTAGGAGACGCAGTAAACGTAAGAGATAAGAGTCTACAGTAGCAACGAAAGAAGCATATGCCACATTTGGGGGATAGTTAGTAACAGAAAGTCTTCAAAACAAGAAGAACAGAATGTCCTAGAAAAACGATGCCAATAAGGCCAAGGAAAGATACTATGGAGGATGGTGGAACAGAAGATGGTAGATTAGATTGAATGTGGGAAGACAGAGAGAGCTGCAGAACGTTTGTTGCACGAGCGCTGCTTGCGGATCCGTGAAGCCTTTAGTCGACCTTTTTTTAATCAGTTTTTATTTTGTTATTTAATCCTTATATACATATTTTACAAATACCCACTAAAAAACCCTTTTAAAATTCTGAGATTGTATACACTTTTTGTCTTACAAATAATTCTGTATCATAGCTCTTAGAAGTAACATTTGTAGGTTTAGTGTCCATTAATAACTCTCATGTGCACAAATCGAAAATTCAGAACCTACTAAATAAAATGTAATAAAACTCGACTGTCACATCTTTTAAAATATATTTCGAATAATGACATCCGGCAGATATTTTAGTCTGGGAAGTTTGGAGTAGGCAAAGCGTGTACCAATGTCACGATAATGAGACACTCAAGTTCTAAAGTGCTGGTGGAGTGCTATTGGCCGAAGTCATTCGCGGTTTTAATGGCAGACCTTATGTAGAGATTTATATTTTTGCGAGATGGGTGTTGTTTCTTACATGTAGTGACAGAGCATTGTATTAAGTACAGTATGCAATACAGCAGTAAAATGTATTTTACACTGACGAGTTATAAAATTATTTTGAGTTTAAAGTTAATATTAAAAAATTAAAAGCCATACAGCGTTTTTATATAACACATCTATATTACAAAAGCATTTTAGAGCACAGTAGTGTAACTATAATTAATAACCAATTATAAATTCTTAGTACGTTACAAAATCTTCACGTACATTTCGCTAACACAGATAGCATCATCAGATAGGTACAATTTGTAACCTTCTGATGACCCTACTGTGTTAGCGAAATGTACATAAAGGTTGCATAGCTATTATGTACAAAATGTTTATGTTTGTTTATTACTTATTACGCTTTTGCTATTACTTGTGACCAAACCTTTTGTTAACTAAAGTTTTTAAATTGTTAACGTACACTTGGAGGAAACGTTTTCGTCTTACGACTTCTTCAGCCTCGTACTGGTAGCAAGTAATAGGAAAAGTGTAATAAGTAATTTACAACCAGCTCGTCATGAACAGCAACAAGATTTCGATATTTGTTTATTAGTTATATCTTTATTAGCTTGAACAAATCTAAAGATAATGATTTTGCACTTAGAGGATATTTAACATAGCGTAGTGACCGTAACGAAATGCATCTAGTGGAATACGAGTCTATGTCGTAGAAGCGCTCCTACCCACGTGAACAATGATTATCCTCAAATTCAAGTAGCCTCACTATTCTATATGTACCATCTATCCGTACGCGTTCTTATCCTTCCAGTGGTATACAGAGCTTAGATACTCTTTATGAACCCGTTAGAGTAAGAGTACCTAAGGGATGGGACATTCCCCGCCGTAGCCCTCCCAGACCGGGAAAGTATCAAGTTGCTAACTATACCCAACAACCTGTTCACACCTGAGCCAGATGATAACTCTGTGTTTTCTAGGCCACGAAGCACCTAAACCACATTTATATGACGATTAATGAGTTAGTAAAGTAGGAATCGATGAAGAGTACATAGGTCCGATTCCTCCGATCGAATTATACTTCGAATTATAAAAAGAGTAACGAATCATTTGTAAGATGGCATGATGAACAGGTTAGAAATGAATATTTGTTCGACTTTCAAAAAGAAATTTTTGAATACTGTTATTCAGATGACATATTAGCGCAGACATGCATTAAGTTCATATCGCTATATTTGAGTCTACGTAACGTCGACCCTTTTCTGGAGGCTGTAACTATAGCCAGTTAGTTAGGCTTGCTTTCAGACGTAAAGATTTAAGACCAAATACCATTGGTATTGTACCGAAAAGGGAATATAGGCTTTCGAACAGACATTCTAAAATAGCCTTACAGTGGCTAACGTGGGTGGAAGATCAGAGAGGAATCTATATCGAACACGCATGTCGAGGATACGAACGTAAGATAGAAGGACTTATGGTAGACGGATATTTTGAAGGAGAAATATTCGAGTTCTACGGATGTTACTGACATGGATGTTCCAAGTGCTTCTCTAACGGACGCAACGACCCGTTAGAAGAGGATCCGTCCGATAAACTTAACTGTCGGTTAGAGAGGACAAAGCGAAAAGAACTAAACTCCATGTCATCATAGGCTAGTGGTTTTTGTAAAAACCTGATAGCAGGCTGTTTGGTATTAAATGGATGTTAATTTTTTCAGGGAGGTGCCTAATAAAGTAACTGAACAATGTTAACACAAATAAGTTTATTCACTTCCCAAAATCCGGACGAAAGGTCTTGAGTAAATGTCCAAACCTGTTGTCGCTTCGCATACAAACACCGAAAAGGAGCAGAGTCCACGGTAGAGTAACATACACATCTCAATATGAGCCTCGTATAGACCGCAGTACAAAGATGGGCAATCACACTCATATAAATTAGTACATTTCTATTACCTGATAAAAATATTGAATAATTTTACCTTAATAACGTTCAGTAAATAAAATAACATATTTACTCGTTAAACAGCTGTTCTACAACATAACCTAGAGATAAAAGCAGTTGTTACATGAAATCTTATGCTATCACTTTATTTAAGCTTTAATATGATTCGATCAAACCGTTTATGAAGACTAGCATATCCTCGATTACGAACGAGATTCACTAGAAGTGAACGGATGAAATAGAACTTGTAGCTGCTAGAAAACATTATAAGAGTAGCTGTTTGTTGAATTACCTAAAGAAACTGAACTGAGTGTCATCGCATTATAAATGGCATAAAGATGTGAAGGAGGAAAACAGAAAGGTTAAGAGAAAGTTGCGTTTGCAGCGAAGATCGTGCGTTTAATGAATATATAATTAAATTAATTAGATTTAGATATGTTCCTATTTCATTGGTCGTTAAAAACAACAAATTTATGAAAGTAGCCCTAAACGACCATACGTAACAGACTTAAAGGCCTTACGGCTTTCTCTCATAGTTCTTCCCGTAAATTCCTGTCGTTCGTTGAATTCCTTTCGATAAGTCGATCTTCTCTTTCACGTATTTTTGCTCGTTATTCTGCCGGTGTCGTACTTGTCACAGTGAGTGAAAGAGGCGAACGCAGATAATGAGGTGCTTTAACATAGCCGTGTGAAACTACAGACTCCCGTTGTTATGGCGAACATCTATTCATGGTTATAGAATGCTTTTTCGCATTATATATTGCAGTGAATTATTTCCCCAGTCCCACTCGGGTCAACAAAGACAATTTTTATTTTAACTACTTTTTATTAAATAATTACAATTATTATAAATAAAGAAACATAACACATACGTTAAAAAAACTGTTCTACCACATACGCCTATAACATGAAATCACCTGTTTTATGAAATCATTTATCATTTATTTTAAGCCAAATGAGAGGTAATATATATGCAACTATATTGCATACCTTGCCCCTTTTGTAAAAAAATTTTCTTCCATATAAAATATAATTCTTTAAATTTATTTAAAACATTTTATTTACTAAATAAATTTATTGAACATATTTTTTTAAAAATGTATTAACATCAAATGTCATCCACTACAAGTTTAAAAAAAATGTATTAGAATATGATATAGTGAACAAAAAAAGTTTTTATTGACGATTGAAAATTTGAACGATATATATATATATATATATATATATATATATATATATATACATAGGCCTATATATATATATATATACATATATATATATATATATACATATATATATATATACATATATATATATATATATGTATATATATATATATATATATATATATATATATATATATATATATATATATATTAAATATGGTGGTATGTTTTCTTGTAATATAGTTAATAAATTAAAAATATTTCAAAAACAAGAATATTTTAATGAATATATTTATTCAAAGCTTTTCGCCGATAAAATAGTACCAGAATCTTCAGGAAAATAATTGGTGGTACTATTTTCAGGTACTATTGCAGGAGAATTATTTAACTTGAAATGCTGGTACTATTTTATCGGCGAAAAGCTTTGAATAAATATATTCATTAAAAGTATTCTTGTTTTTGAAATATTTTTAATTTATTAATTATATATATATATATATATATATATATATATATATATATGTATATATATATATATATATATATATATATATATATATATATAGAGAGAGAGAGAGAGAGAGAGAGAGAGAGAGGAGAGAGAGAGAACTAATAGAAAGAATTTTAAAAGTAAGAAAGTAGCAATTACAAGTTGTAATAGAATGTAATTGATAATAAAATAAATAGTTAATTGAAATCTACATGTAATGCATGTACTGTGCTAAATGTACTGAATGAAAATTATTTAATGGATGTAATTTAACTGGGGTTTTTTCAATGTCATTTAAGAACTTGATAACTGCAGTAGTATGTATAGACAATTATTCATCTTTCACAATTAAATGTTTTATTTGGTCAAAGTTTTCTTTCTGAGTAGAATTTCATCGAGTCTTAGACTCTCCCTACTAGTACTAAGGAGCAGATATTGTTAAACCTACAGTTATCTATATCTCGTCTCTAACGATCCACGTTAAACAAGAATACCAGGAGGTAAAGGTATTGCAAACATGTGGCAGTCAGGATACTGGTCGACAGAAGCGAAAACGTGAATGCAGTGAAAACGTGAAGCGAAGAATGCAGTTAATTGACGTTTTAATAGAGCCTAGTTAATGTATTTAATAATAAAAGAATGTAGCTATTGGAAAAAATTTATAACGATGTGAAAAATTTACTAGATAAATATTTCTATAATTAGAAATTAAATTGAAAAAATTGTCCGACGTGTGTAAAAAAGATTTCATTTAAAAAACTTAAATAAAAATATATAATTTATTATTATTAAATTGCAATAATTGTAGGTAAAGTTATTGAAATATAAGGTATTGTATTTATTTAACTTATAATTGAATACAATTTCAACATAATAATGTACAGTAAATAAAGTAACACAACCTACGTGTTAAAACAGCGATTCTACAACATATTCTATAACATAAAATCAGCTGTTGTATGAAATCATATGTTTTTATTTAATTTAAGCTAACTCTGACCCACTCGAATTTGTGATGACGCGACTTAAAGATTTTTTTCGTGTTAAAAAGTGTTAGGTTCGTCCAAAGACGTTTTTACTATAATATGTAAATAAAAGTTAATAATTTTAATACTGTTTATACAATTTATAATAATAATTGTCCAGCTAGGAAGTACGAGTAGGTGAAATAATATTCTACCACTTGTAGCTCAGTATTATAGTCTTATGGCAGTTCCTGAAACATATCAGATTTGGTCACGAATGACAGAAGACTTTAATAATTTTTTTTTGGCGGGTCTAAGGAAAACCTTCAGGGTAAAATCTTTCAATGGCCATAACTCTAAATTCCTCGCGTTCTAACAAATTTATAAAGTAGTATATATGTGATATATACAACTATTTTATCTAAATATGTGTGATAACATATGATGTTATACAACAGCTGATTTATGTTATAGGTAACAGCTGTTTAACACGTTATGTTACTTTATTTATTGTAAATTATTAGGTTGAAATGTTATTCCATATTTTTTTATCAGATAATAAATATATTAATGTATAGTACAACAAATATTACTATAACTAATTAAATATAGTTATGATAATAAGTTTATTAGTTAATAATAAGTATATTTTTATTCCTATTTTTGAAATGAAAACTCTCTGACACGTTTTAAGAACCTAATAAAATTAGTAATTTCTTCTAGTAACACGTAATTAATGTTTTCTACTTTTTTATGATTATTAACTACATTACTCTGATTATATTAAAACATCTATTAACATTCTTATAATGAAGCAATTCCTGTTGTAGGCCAATCCCACTGACGATATATTGTAAATTATTTTATTATTGAATGCATTAAATTAAAACGTACCTAACGGTTGCAATATCAAGACCACAGTAGTGTAATTTATTACAATGAAAATATTGTAAGCAACCCCAATACCACAAGAATAATAAAAAATAACCGATGGTACGAGCTACTTAAGATTAAACTCTTATGTACATTTCGATGACCATGTCATCATCATTAGGGGTCATAATACATAATTACAATCTAGAAAACAATATGTTACAAACTAACGTGCTCCCTAGAGTGGTCTCGAGATTTTTAGTGACCCATAGAAAGATAACCCCAAGAGAGATTTCTAGATTTCTAGTGACCCCTACAGAGATAATCCCTATAGTGATCTGGAGATCTCTATTGATCCCTAGAGAGAACCCCTGGAGGGATCTGGAGATCTTTAGTGACCCCTAATGAGATAACCCCTAGAGTGATTTGGAGATCGCTAGTGACCCCTAGAGTGATCTGGAGATCTCAAGTGACTCCTAGAGAGATAACCCTTTAAAGTGATCTGTACATCTCTAGTGACTCCTAGAGAGATAACCCCTAGAGATATCTAGAGTATTCTATTGACCTCTAGAGAGATAATAACTAGAGTGATCTGGAGATTTCTAGTGACCCCTTGATAGATGTCCCCTAGAATGATCTGGAGATATCTAGTGATCTCTAGACAGATAACCTCTAGAGTGATCTGGAGATATCTAGCGATCCATATAGAGTTAACCCCTACAGTGATCTGGATATATCTAGTGATCCCTAGAGAGATAACCCTTATAGTGATCCGGAGATCTCTAGTGACCCCTAGAAGGGTATGTTATTTTTGATTATTTTTGTGGTATTGGAGTTGTTTCCAATATTTTCACTGTAAATTACTTAACGTAAATTTGTTTAAATTGCAGCAGATTTTTATATTGGAGATTTTAAATTCTACTATTTAAGAAGAAATCCCAGAGTATACGGCAGAGCGCGTTGTTTTACTCTGCCCTTGTAACAACCTTCAGCGTAACTTTTTGTAGAGACTGAACCGTGTAGCGCTTTGTAATTAAAGCATTAACTTCTAGTTACAAACTACAACACAGTCAATTAAGCTTTTCAAACTGAATTTAAATGGGTTGGATAGAATGAAAGACAAAGAGGTTATTATGCCTTTTTGGCACTTTGCCAACAAAAACACTGCCAACTATATGGTGCACGGAGTTTGAAGATTACAACCCTTGAGCGTCGGATGTTACCTCTTCTAATAAACCTCTCAAATAAACAAGTCAAATCCCAGCACCTTCGTTTACCGATAGATGGCATCTATATGACGGATATGAATGATTTAAATGTTTCTGATGGGGCATTTAACCACTGTAGTTTTGTTATTATTTCACCATAAAACACAACCTAGGTTTTATTTTTGAAGTGAATACTTCGTTTCGCTGTATGTTTTGCACGGGAAAAAATCACCTCATCCATCACGCATCACGGGACGTTCTTTATATTTTTTCTTAAATTAAATATTGACATATGATTTTATACAAAAGCTGATTTTATAATATAGGTTATGTTGCAGAACAGCTGTAATAATATATAGGCCATGTTATTTTATTTGTTATACATTATTAGTATTAATTATACTATTATGTATTATTATGAAATATTTAATATCAGTCAGTATATATATATATATCTACTACAAAAACATTACTATTTTTTTTGTGAAGAGACGCTAGGAGCCAAGGCTACTACAAAAACATTATTATTTTTTTTTTGTGAAGAGACGCTAGGAGCCACGGCTACTACCAAAACATTACTATTATTTTAGTATAGGCTACTATAATAGCTCATTAAAAAAATTATTTTATAGCCTTCTATGTTTTACAACTTTCCGAGTACCAAACAATTGTATAATTTCAAGTGCTGAAACAGCATAAAATATGATTTTTAGAGATAAAGATGTTCAACCTCCCTGACCCCCTGGGTCATGCCCCCTCCCATTATAACGTCCTGGCTAAGCCTCTGTGTACTTCTGTTTGTATTACACCGTATTTAGGCTGATTTATCAGAGAAAAATGCAAGTAGCTCTTCAAGGTCTGCAAGTCACGTTGAAGGTCATCATATCGCATTCCTTGGCAAAATGGCGTCCCACTGTCTGTGTTGAAGTGGTCTTCCATATCGGTCGCACGAAGGTGTGGATGTAAACACGAGGAAAGTCCTTGCTTTTGTTACACGCGTAGAGCCAAGTTATTGTTTACTCTTCTCTACGCGTGATTAACAAGATGTATTTCAGACACTATTATACCGTATGCGCCAAAATAAACACTACTGAAACAGTCGTAAGATTTTATTGTATTTCATTTTATTTTATTCACATAGTTTTACAAACACATGCAAGTAAAAAGAGAGTAAGCCGGTTAGACTCGGGTATAAACATATACTATATGACCTCCGTTTCATTTGAAGCAACACTCTTATGTTTCTTGAAGGTTTTAGATCATTTTGATGACTAGGGGTTTTTCATGCTCGTTATAGACAGGGAAATGTTTACCTGTAGTTGGATGGGCCATCGCAGAGAATCTTATACTTCATCAAGCCTCAGACGTAGTCATCAGGCGGAGTAAGATCTGGGTAGTGGGCTGAGTAAGAAAAGTTTGTTCTAAGGGAAATGAGGCGGTTTATTGAAGGAAAGCAGTTTCAGGTGGTGTAAGAACAAGAGAGGGAGCTTGGTAAGGAAAGTTTGTTCTAAAGACGATGCGACCGTTTCTTAAAAGAAAGCAATGTCAGGTGGTATAAGATCGAGGGACTGGGCTTGGTAAGGAAAGTTTGTTATAAGGGAGATGAGGGGGTTTGTTGAAGGAAAACAATATTTTCTAAGGCAGTGTGGTTGGTTACACTATTCGATTGCTGGAACCATTGTGGACGAAAAGATGGTTTCGAGCACAACAAAATCTCCTGATGTCTTCTATAAAACGACAAGGAATGACTCCATATCGGCAATTCTACTACGGCTTATTCAGTTTCAGAACTGTTTATTTTGGCGCATATTGTATGAACCTTTATAAACACCTAATTGTTATCTAAAGACAAATTTATCATTGCGATTAACTTTTGTTTATTTTGTATACCCATCTTGTATTGACAGTAATCCTAATGATTCTACTATTCACGTGTAAGTCGATGCAGTTCAATAATTCTGTGAACGCGTTCATGACCCCACTCCACGTTAACTTCAAATCAGTCCACACCAAAAGCGCGTTAACTATTCATTGAAGTACCGCCAGCGGTTGGATCGTACTTTATGTTTTGCACAGCGCTGCACGTCGCGTCGTTCACAATAAATGCTCTGGGATGCTTAGCGCCTAACCGAATGGTTTGGCCAAGCAAGGCACGAATGTTTAGTAGACCCACCTTTATACGAATTTCAAACGAGTCTATTGTATGTTTAAGAAATTATGCCAATAATTATTGACCAATTATTATCCCGCTCAGCATAATTTGACACAGTTCACCAAATAGTTATATGTGTTCTATGCTGTGACCTCTCTACAACACTGTTAGGCTATAACCCAAGAAAACGCGTTTTCTGCTTATTTATGAAACCCCTAAGGACCACATGAGATTCATTAGAACACCATACGCCACTCAGAAACTCAGGTGTTCTATAGCATATTGCTGACATCGAAAGCACAGTACTAAACTCAGGCAGTCGTACACAAATACGATAGCAGGAGATCTTGTCCGAGTAAAAGCCAGGAGCATGTCTATGGTTCTGATGAAGCGAAGAGTTTTCCAGCTAGTATATAATCCTACCAACGCTTTACATAATTTTTCCAATTCTGAGTAAGAGACGTTTATTCTCTCCCTCACTGTAGGCTATGTTCCGATTCTATCGCTTCGTGGAAGATCGGTTGTACAGCCTATTCGTCTGCTCGACCTATAGTTTTGAAACTCCTCGATTAGATACATCACTCTGGACTAGGCTTTCTACTGGTGCATTTAAATCAAGCCCAATCTCCAGACTTCACGTTTAGACTGGGAAACCTGCTCTTTAATTGCGGCGTTAAATGCTTCAAGTTTTATATTACACTGGTCTTCGTAGCAAACCAAACCATCCGGCATTCAAAACAGTTTTCTACAACTCCCTTGAGGATCGTTGCGATATGCATCAGCTTTCAACTGCTCCCTTCGGAATAAGAACG
The DNA here is from genome assembly GCA_036971475.1 of Prosapia bicincta. NCBI lineage: Eukaryota > Metazoa > Arthropoda > Insecta > Hemiptera > Cercopidae > Prosapia > Prosapia bicincta. Next base: position 38,546,870 of record JBAIZL010000008.1, read on the forward strand.
CTGCGAATTCTTAATATACTAAATTTAGAACTTCTGCCTATATTCGAAAGCACATTTTGTTACATCTCTCCATGGATAATAAAAAGGCCTAAATTTATTTTATCAATAACCAAGCAAAATGATAGGTCTCTGCATAAATGAAAGAAAAACTAAATATATGAGTACAAGCAGAGGGGGTAGCAGTACGACTATAGATATCTATGGATATTCATTTGAAAAAGTAAAAGGTTTCCATATTTGGGCTCGGAAGTGAATGATGAAAATAAAACAATAAATGAAGTCGAAAAAAGAATAATGACAGCTAATATGGCGTACGTCGCAAATATAAAGCTTTTTAAAAGTAGGCTATTGTCTCAAACCACTAAGGTACGACTCTATAAAACCTTAATTCGGCCAGTCCTAACGTATGGAGTGGAGACGTGGACTTTAACCGCCGCGATGAAAAATCAGTTGAGATTGTTTGAGCGTAAGCTTTTAAGAAAAAATTATGGCCCGGTCCACGATGTACAAACAAATGTGTGGAAGCTTCTATGTAATGCCGAGTAGTATTCCTTATACAAAGACGCAAATGTGGTGCATTTTATTAAAACGCGACGTCTAGAATGGTTGGGTACATCATAAGAATGCCCAGCCAATAGAATGCCGAACAAACTTTTACATGGCACTATGATTGGCAAAAGAAGAGTTGGCTGACAAAAAAAAAAAAAAACGATGGTTATAGGACCTTGAGGAAGATTTAAGGGTACCCGGCATGGAAACAGAAGGCTAAGGATAGAAGTACATGGCGGGACATTGTTAAGGAGGCCAAGGTCCACCCCGGGCTGTAGCGCTACGTAGTAGTAGTAAATACCTAAAACACAATACTCCTAACGTCAGGGGTTAATTTTGCTGGGTGCCTTGGTTACTGCGGAATAGTCGGAAACACAACAGCATATGAAGGGGCAAACTAGCAACAAGTATTCTGCCAGCGACACAAAGTGATATTTACTCGTCTTCGCATCTGCCACTATTTGTTAACGTATGGAGGGTTGATGCAACACCAGGATTTACCACTTTAGTTTTGTGGATACCATCACCTTCAAGCATATTCTGCTTGAGTGTGATGAGTTGACCGAGATTTACCATTGTACAATCTTCTATCAAGTTTACAGGTGGTGTTAGAGGACGACGCTACGGCTGTTGATGGCGTAATAGGAGAGTCATGACATTATAAAAGCTTTTGCATATTTAGAAGGAAAACTATTGAAGCGTTTTGACGTTGAGAGGTTATTTCATGATAAATCGTAAATTGAACTAAATATGTTGCAACGGTGTCACTCTAGTACCTAAGTGCCCAGGTGTGTACTTACGGTTAAAATTACGCTAGGCATATTAATTGGGATTCATCCTCAGTGATAGTTATATTGATTAGATTGAATTAACATATGGATCAAGTAATATAAACAAAACTTTTTAACGTCAATTCCTACTTAGGCCACAAAGAAAAAATTCGTTTTAGTTATTATTTATTAAATACTTGCAATAATATAAATAATGTAACATGACGTATGCATTAAAACAGCTGGTTTTACCACATAACCTATAACATAAAATCAGCTGTTTTATAAAATCATATGTTGTCACTTATTTTAAGCCGAATGGGACGAAATAATTATATTGCATACTTTGCTTATTTCGTAAAACGTTTTTCTCCCATATAAAACTAAAATTATCCGTTTAATTTAATTAATGAATTGTTATGTGAAAAAAACTATATTAACATCAAGGGTTATCAACTTCAGGTTTTAAAAAATGTATTTGACTCTAAGTGGATTTATAAAAAGTATTTCATTAACGATTGAAAATTTTTGGAACTACACACACACACACACACACACACACATATATATATATATATATATATATATATATATATATATATATATGGTTTAATATTCCTGATGATGTTGGTACTGTTAGCCAAGAAAAGCTTTGGATTGTAAATTCAATTATAATTCTTGTATTTGTATTTTGACTTAGTTCTTTATATATATAGAGAGAAAAGTAACACTCTCCTAAAAAGACGATATTTAAAGAGTAAGTAAAATGAAAGCAGTAAAATGTTAGGTACTTTAAAATTCATCGCCCATAACATTGTATAGATTTGTAATTAGGAGAAACGTTCAGTGAAACGTCAAGTTGCGGGGATATGTCGAACTTTCGTGAACTCAACCTTTAACCTTTTAATCCACAGAGACCAGTTACGTTCAGAGCATTAAAATTTTATGAACTAGCATCAGTAATAGAAAAGCCCGCTTGGAGGCTAACTCCTAGAAGTTAGCCCACTCCAAAAGTTACAAAGCCTTTGTTCAGTCAAATTGGAAGCTTACCAAATATCTGTGAATAATTTCAGCCAATATTCTCGCTCACACGCAGTAGATCAATTTGGATGCGATGAAGAAGGACTTACACGCTCCAAATAATCTTGTTTTATGTACTGGATCAACGGTTCCTATCTTTGGAATGGGGAAGCCCCTTATATAATGAATCTCTATCAGAGCGCCTATTGGGCACGCGTAATATTTTACAACTAGAGTTTCGAGGGCAAGGAAGAAGAAGTAGGTGTATAAACGTAAATAAAAAATTGCTCAATAGTCGTGAAATAAAATATTTTGAATAACTTTAAATTTACCATGAAATTATTAATATATTCATCTTAATTTCTTTTAGGAATATTTCTATATGTTTGAGTTCAGTTTTCTGTCATTCTTAATGTTTCAATATTCTCCTTTGTTGGCGCGTTCGGGAGTAACTCCATTTTCAAAACTTAAATCGTACGTTTCGGAGTACGATTTAAGTTTTGAAAATGGAGTTACTCCGAAACGCGTCAACAGTGGAGAATATCGCAACGTTAGGAATGGTAGGAAACTGTACCCAAACGTATATATAAATTTACCATATTATATCAATTTATATTTCACTACTCAACCGTCTTGAAAAGAGGTGGGTACCCGCTCTGGGGTAGATGAGTAGTAGGGGCGTGGCCAAAGGGACAAACCAATTAATTTTAGCAGATAAGTATAAAACTACAAAACGAGATCAAATTTTCCATTGTAGAGCTTCATAGGAGTTGCCTTTGTTTATATTACTTGTACTATGGTTCTTGAGAATAGCAGTCTACTACGAAATACTAATTAATTCGTAGCTTTCTTAGTTTTATTCTACCTTTTATCTATTATTAGTTGAATTCAATTTTTATTCCTTCAATTTTCCTGGTGCGGCGCGATGTACCATAGAAATGCGTGCAGAATCTTACAGGTTATGCGGAGCAATAGTTAAAGACCGTTTGAGTAAATCAAATTAAATACTACAAGGGTGGTTTTTACAATAACATTTCTAATCCGTACACAATTGATTGACAGACACTTGTATAGTGTAACAAGTGTAGGGAACGCATCGACTATTTTTTTTTATTATAAAAAAGGTTCACAAAGGACTTTTAAAAAAACGAATCTGTAGTAATTGTTGCATGTATTCAAGTGCTCTGGGAATAATGATCACGAATTGGATTCCAGACGTTTCCGAATTCAGCACTACGTGATCCCTTAGGCAGTCCTTTCATTCTATAAAACAACGAATATAAATAAAATTAATATAATTCAACAGCTGTTCTGCCACATAACCTATAATATAAAATCAGCTGTTCTATGAAATCATACGTTACAACTTATTTTAAGCCAAATGGGACGAAATAACTATATTGCATATATTGCCCCTTTTGTGAAAAGTTTTTCTCCCAATAAAAACCAAATTAATTTTTTTCAAAACTAATAACAATTTAATATTTGAAAAGACTGTAATAACTAATATTCATTCACTATAAGTTTTAAAAATGTATTTGAACTTGAGTGGATGAATGAAAAGTATTTTATTAACGATCGAAAAAACACCTGATCATTTAGTTTTTATGAAATCTTATCTCTCCCACTACCACCAATACGTTCTTTTCAGTTTCCCACAGTTCTTAATTTAGCTAAACCCAACGGTACACGGTTAATTCCCCAGGCTATATCGGTCGCTGGATTTCCCATCTTAACAAGCCTTGGACCTTTGTCTATTTGCCGGACTCCACTTATAAACTTCCTGGAAAGAATAATGACCTGCTTTGGTACCTGCTTTATCCGCACTAGAAAACTATTTGTATTTCTTTGCTAAATCCTATAGATGATTTATTTTCGCAACTAACTTAATTTAGTCTAAAGCCTCGTACTGTATGTTATAATATATATATATATATATATATATATATATATATATATATATATATATATATAAGACAATTTACAAATACAAGAATAATCAATTGAATTTGTGTTTGCCAACGAGAAGCTTTGAATTGTACATTCAATGGATTATTCTTGTATTTAAAAATTGTTCTTTATTAATACACAGGAATACATATTATATATATATATATTTATATATATATATATATATATATGTATGTATGTGTGTGTGTGTGTGTGTGTGTTGTGTGTGTGTGTGTGTGTGTGTGTGTGTGTGTGTGTGTGTGTGTGTGTGTGTGTGTGTGTGTGTGTGCGTGCGTGCGTGTGTGTAAGAAGAGTGTGAACTAACAGAAGGAATTGAAAAATACCTTTCTAAAAACAAATGTTAACACTGTCCGCTATGGCAAATATCCTAATATTTATACAGTATATCCAAATTATATATTATTACAAACTATTTGAAATATTTTTAAAACAAGATTTTGAACCAAGTTTAATCCAAGCACTTGTGTTTAAGCCTTAGTTACACGAGTAAATCACGTGCTGAACCGAACAGCAAACAGCAATAAACGTTTGTTGAGGCGGGCACAGTGTGGGACGGCCAGACTATTCGAAGTGGAGGTAATTTCACGTATGTGTCGGCTGCCAGGTTAGGTCATTAGTACCACTTAGAATCACATATATTGTTCCCATTTGTTTTACTTTTAATATTTCGAGATGTGTTACGCTTTAAAGAGCCATGTCAGGCTGTTATTATTGTTTCTCATCCAAGAGAGTTTTATTGTTGTGTTTTCTTTATATTTAACTGTAACAACAAATTTACGTGGTTGTGTTTAAAGAATAAATCCAATTGTTGGTCAACATATTTCAAATATCTTTAATAGTAATATGAAATATCATCAAAATAATTTTAATAAAATAATCAATTTCTTCCTTAAAATTTATAAGCAGAATAAAATGCAATTATTTTAGATACAAGAGTAGAAGTACGATTTTATCCATTCCAATTTTTTATATAATATTTCAATCCAGTTTTGGAAATATTATCATGTTAATATATCAAAATATACATGCTCCATACTTGAAATTATTTTATATTATTTTCCTTAAAATATAAGGTGCTTTCGTGTCCACCCCTGATAAATCCACTAGACGCCTTTCTAAACTATAGTCACACCAATGGAGCCTGCTGACAAAGTAGAAGAGCTGTTTGAACTTTTGCCACAACAATGGAGTCTGCTGTCAATATAGAACGCCTGTTTGAATTGTTACCACAACTATGAGATCTGCTGACAGTGTAGAAGGCCTATTTGAACACTTGCCACAACAATAGAGTCTGATGACAATGTGGAAGGCCTGTTTGAACACTTGCCACAACAATAAAGTCTGATGACAATGTAGAAGGCCTGTTTGAACTGTTACCACCTCAGATCCAAACTCACATCAATATTATTTTAAAATATCAGAAAACAAATTTTTTCTAATTTTGAAAGTAGAAATCTTGTCTGAACTATGACAGCTACTACCAAATTTGACGATCTGTATGACGCAACAATAAATTGACTGAAAAAATAAAAGATTCATTTGGTTGCCGTCTTAGATTAAGACGTGTTACCTATACTTAATACATCAAAAAGTTGGACTCATCCAGGTCCTTTTTAAAATACAGTATAAAAAATATTTACTATGTTTAAAGTTTTTTACTGATTGTTATTGAAATGGTTTCGAACATTCTAGTATGCTAAGAAACTAGATGGTCTATCTCAGTTTTTGTCCTAATATTGGTAATTAATGTCATAAGGTTATTTATCTTTAATATTCTCACACATACACACACTAGCGCTCACACACACACACACGCACACGCACACAAATATATACTGCATAATTTCATTTACCTTGTACATTCTAAATCTTTTATAAAATATTGAGTTTACTCCTGAAATGCATTTTTAAAATCTTTGAGGAAATAGTGAAAAAATAAGTTATTATTTGTTATTATAAGTAAATAAATAAATAAATAAATATATATATATATATATATATATATATATATATATATATATATATATATATATATATGATGAATAGTTACTATCTGGAGTACATCCGTTCATTCTGCAGTCCATAAATTCGCAGTTCCGACGTTTCGCTAGAATCTCACCCAGCATTGACGAGGTGAACCCAACAACAGTAGAAGAGCGAGACTACTCTCTTCTATTGTTGTTGGGTTCACCTCGTCAATGCTAAATGAGATTCTAGCGAAACGTCGGAACTGCGAATTTATGGACTGCAGAATGAACGGATGTACTCCAGATAGTAACTATTCATCATATTTTTCCATCCGTGACGGAATACGTATCAGCATATATATATATATATATATATATATATATATATATATATATATATATATATATAACATATATATATATATATATATATATATATATATATATATATATATATATATATATATATAACATGTTTGTAAGTTGATAATTAAAAACGTTTTCCATCTCTGAGTTTGTATTTTGAACACTTGTAAATTGTACATGATCGTAGTTCCAGTAGCCATGGATATAATTAGGACGAACATTTCGAACTTTTAATAGTCACAGAATTCCGTTGACTTTTAATCTCTCAGTGATTACTTCTTCAGTATGTGCGTTATAAAAGAACTGCGTACATAGAAACTGCAGAGCAAACTTTCACCAACATTCAAACCCACAGTGCAGTACTTAATGTAGCGTACAGAGCAATATGTTTACACTTCATTGAAGTCCTTCCAGCGTGTGAGTTCAAAACTCCAGTCGGATTAGCGTCATAGTACTATTCACGCCACAACTATTATTAAGGCATTTCTACTGTACACGATTGATACTTAATTTTCCTGACAAAGCAATCCCTGCAAATTGTAAGACGACTTTCCTTCATACACAGCCCTCTATAACTTGCAACATCTGGCCTGACAGGCGACATCAACTAACTCAAGCGTTTAATTTTTGTGCTTACTATCGCTACTAGGCATAATGTAATTATCTTAAAATTATATTATAAATAAAATAATATTATATTTTCTTGTATTTAGAAATTATATATAATTTTAATCGTGCGTGTTGTAATTTTATAATAACAATTTAATAGTATTTAATAACAAATCTATTTTGATAACAGACCGTAAATATTTGATTACATTTATTTACAATTACAATTATTAACATAACTAAAGGTCTCTTTAGTCGTCTATTGTTAACACAAGACTCTGTTTTAGTATTTGAGTTGTTTTAATTGTCAACAGGTAAAGGGGAGTTTGATAATCACAGTAGTTCTTTAAAGATGAGATATCTAACCCTAAAATAAATGAATTAGATTTATTTTCGTTTGCTTGTTAAATCTCTACTCACGGAATATGAGCTTCGTAAAAGTGGATGTAGGGCTAAAGAATCAAAAAAATATACAATATTTCACCATTGTCTTCTTTTGTTGATGTGTAAGATTTCTAGGTCATGGTAAATATCTGTGTATTTGTGTCCTGTATCTTTTCTGTGATTGTAAAATGCTGATTTGGTGTTCTGTTTGTGTTCCTCGACTCTTTGCTTAAAGCTGCGACCTATTTGCCCAATGTAGAATTTTGTTGCATTTGTCGCAGTTTAGTTTGTATACGCCTTGTAGTTTATCTTTGTTGTTGGTGTTGTGTTGTATTTTGTATTGTAGTTTGTTATTAGTTTTGTATGCTATATTTGTATCCTCTTTTTTATAAAATTTGTGGGCTATTTTATTTGATGTTCTGTTGATGTATGATATTGTGATCTATTTGTTTTCCCTCCCGGTAGTGTTAATTTTAGTGTTTTTTTGTATGTTGTGCCATAGTTTGTCTGTTATTGTGGTGTTACATTTGTGTATGCTGAATACTTAATGGTGTCTAGTTCTTTGTTTATGTTTTATGTGGTCATTGGTACATAGATATATAAAAATGAAAAATAAAAAGAAGGTTAGATTCTCATATTGAAACATAACAACAAAATTGAAGCAGGTGTTCATTGAATTTCTAAAAAACCGCCTTTAGCAAATAGCCCGTCTGATTTTAAGAAGTGATACGTGTTTTTTAATAATATTTCTACATTTCTTAAATCTGTTATTTGTCAATCATAGACTCATTTATCTTATTGATAGAAGTAAAACCGCCTGGACAGATGGTGTTGCAAAAGGTATTATTATTACCTGATAGTGTAATATTGTTATTCTTAAAATATTAATACGTATAACCAATGGAATTCTGCATCTATTCCGGTAAAATAGATGCATAAAATAATGATATTTTTCAATACTCATTACTTTAAAGAAAATGTATTTTGACATTACATTTATTTATTTAATATTTGATACGACTGACAGTTGTAGCACAATCATTAAATGTTTAGAAATAACTACGGAGTATTTTAATGGTACACATAAAAGCTTTGTGAAAAGGAACGGAGATAGATAGAACAATACTTTTGTTAACATAAACGAAGCAATCTAGCGAATGTTTTTGTGACAAAGGGACTTCTGTCAATGCAAAGCGAAGTTTCAAAGCCTTTGACATTTGAAAACTATTTCTGGTGCGGTGAATTCAGCGATGCTCGTTCCCTTGGAATAGAAAACAGCAATGCCCTCTGACACGGAAAAATTGTAAAGAAAATGTACTTTTGTTCAATGCAATTATTCAATTATGCAAGTAAACACGACCTTTTACGAGAATTTTAGCACAAAAGTTTTATTTTAACTGAGTTTATTAAATAAAAATATTGTTTGAATCTCATTTTACTTTTCAATTTTCTGGTAGTAACCTTTTGAAAATTTGTTTTTTTCTCAAATTATAATTTAGAAATTTTAGTATATCAATTACTTTATCAGGGTAGTTGAAGTCAGGATAAAATTATTTTCCACACAAAGAATGTATTTATATGACAATTTTATATATTGTTCTCAGTACCAGCCTTTAGGGAAAGTGAGAAAAAAAGGTTTCCACACTTTTAACAAAAGAGTAACTTTTTAAAATTCCTTCTATTAGCTCACACTCTCCATATACACCTTGTTCAAACCTTCAATTGTTAATAAAATATTTTTTATTCGTCCATTCAAGTTCAAATAATTTTTTTAAAACTTGTAGTGGATGACACTTTATATCAATACAGCTTATTTAATATTAATTCATTAGTTGATTTTAGTTGATTAATTTGAGTTTTATATAAGAAAAATACTTTTCACAAAGGGGCGAGGTATCCAAATAGTTATTACGTCCCATTTGGCTTAAAATAAGTGATAACATATGATTTCATAAAACAGCTGATTTTATGTTACAAGTTATGTTGAAGAACAGCCGTTTTAACCCTTGGGTTATGTTACTTTATTTATATTGAATTCATTTAGTTATAAAAGTTACTAAAATAAAATTTTTCTTTCTTGACATAAGAAGGTATTGACTTTTTTTAAATGTTTTATATAAATAAAGGTGAAACGTAAATATTTTTTCTAAACGCAATGACTTCGATTTTTTTAAATCCCTAGTATTAATCCCTTACTTAAAATGTTTACATTTATTTTATAAAAATACCGGAAAAGCAAATCTTTCCTGATTCGCCTGACAGGCCAAACCTGTGATGGGTTTTCCGTTTCCCATTCGTATCGGTTTATTCCCCGGATATCATGCTAAAACAGCTTTAAATCATCTCCGTGATTGGTCAAAAAAACATAATCGATTATACAGCCTCTAAGCGCAGCACTGTGACACAACCGGTCGTCTTTCAATAAAGACGCATGGCTTTGTAATTCCAGTGAAATTGGATGTTTTATTAGGGCGCCGACAGACGAATTGGGTTCTGTTAATTACTGAATAGTTTTGTTCATGCAGGCGGCAATAAACACTCGAACATCTGTGTGCATTGTGGGGAGAAGGGGAGTTCGGTGGGTGTAAACAAAACCAGAGAATGCGCTTAGCGTTAGGACGACATTTCAATTGTTTTCACAGTTACGATTTGACTATTGTTTTAAATAGAAATGTGCAGCTAAAGTCCACATTGTTTTAACTGTTTTACAATGTTTTTAGTTTTAGTACTGCTCGTCCCAGCTTAGTAGGCATTTTGCCGGTCGATAGAAAATCTGTACTACCCTTGGTCAAAAACATTAACAGCCTAAACCACTTGCAACAGTACATCGGCTACAACTAATAAGACGCAGAAGTTAGGAATCTCTTGATGAATTCTTTATGACTTCAACCCTAACTGACTTGATACGCCAGTGAGACGTAGGATATACAAATTATTACGTTCCTAATGGTCAATGAACTTAAAATTTAGTCACTTTCAATGAAGTTTTCTGCTCAATGCTGTGAAGGTCACATAATATATTTGACCCAGTTTTTCAATTTTTTTATAAGTTCATACTCTCTCTATACATATTTATATAACTTATATATATATATATATATATATATATATATATATATATATATATATATATATTCATTAATTAAATTTATGGAAGTAAAACGTTTCACAAAAGAGGCAAGGTATGCAATATAGTTATTACGCGCCATTCGGGTTAAAATAAGTGATAACATATTATTTCCTAAAACAGCTGCTTTTATCGTATAGGTTCTATAGGTTATGTGGTAGAACAGCTGCTTAAACACATAGGGTATGTTACTATTTATATTAATTGTAATTATTTGTAAAAAGTAAATTAAATAAATTTGATCCTTGTTGTCTCAGGTATGATTGACTTTTACATTATTTATTGTTCATCTTAGTTGTTTGCATTTCATTTTTTCATTTCCATCTCACAGACTTACCTATTTAGTTGAGTCACGCTTTCTAAGCAACTGACGTGATATAATTGTTTCTTATTGGATCAACCGTTTCTGTAGTTTTATATGCAGTTTGTTTCTATTGCCATTTGTTTTCTTGATGGGATGCAAGATAAAAATTTTCCCCCAAAAAATTGCGCTTTTATAAAAAAAACTCTGAAATTTGTATCTGAACTTTGAGGCTTCCCTAATTTAGCGCTTGGAGGGCAAATCAGCCTCAACATACGTGGTTTTGGTGTCTTCTTTTGTACTAAAAATAAATTTTTTTAGAAGTTAAAAATAATAACCCTTCAGATGGAGCAGAATATTATTACTTTTTATATTTCTTTATTCATTTAAAATAAATTTGTTGTCTTCGTGCCCATGGAGTTTTAGATCATATAAAAAATCCGGACACACTCGCCAGTTCCAACGCTTTTTGCCTGAAGACAACAGCTCCATGGAAAAGAGTTGTCAGAGACTCAAAGAGTTTGGACGTCTGCCTGTTGGTTTGCGTGGGAGTTTTTTAAAATTTCCCTCCTACCGCCCACCTGAAAACATCTAGAAGCATTCCCCGACCGGCACCTGGGGACGCGCCCTCCATTAGTTACAGGCTCCTCCGACAGACATCTTACTAACAGTAAAATATACATTCTAATAGATGTGTATTAGGCAAAGTGTAAATCCATAAAACAAAATCATCAGTAATAATTTTATCCCTGAAAATCACATCACAAGAGGCTCAGATACGTTAGATGTTAGTTGTATCAGAAAGCATAGTTTGTTATTTAAAGGTTAGCTATCTTGACGGTGATCACTTTTGTGTTTCAAAGTCCAATATCGGATGCGATGTGTAAACTCAGTGTTTGGAAAATGAGTAACTATATCTGCCCCTTTACCCCTCGGCATCGGCGTGGCTATAGACTCGAGTACTAACTTGGCTGTATTTAACAGTGCCGTCAATTTCCGATTCCTTTCCTTTATTTCGAATATTTTGCACCTGTTTCCTTCTCTGTTTACATCCCTTCAGCTCATCTATTAACTCCCAATCTTTATTGTTAAACATCACCTTTTCCATAGAATAGTAATGATCTATTTCTCGAGTTCGAAACCTGTATCCCGAGAAATAGATCTCTCAGAAGGACCAACCTTAAATTTGTAATAAAACTATTTAGCCACCTATAGGCCCTTATAAAGCCACCTATAGGCTTTTATCGGAACTACGAATTGATTGAGAGACGCTTTGACTTATAGACTATATTAGGGTCATACTCTAGTGAAACGTACTTTATATAAAAGAAAAATAAATGCTAATTTAGAAAATAACATTTCAAATTTGATACAATTTTGTAATTGTTCTTCAATTCATTTAAAAGTACGGGTTTTTTTGTTACATAGAATAGTTATTGAATTGAATTTGAAGCTACTTTGTGTTCTATTTTAAACAAAAAATCTCATTTAATTTTGTTGACGTTTCAATAAAAAAATACGACATTTAGCCGTTGCACAGTGATATCAAACCATCCTCTCCAGCTAATTATTTTTATCTCCTGAGGAAGATGAGTGTATTACCTAAACCAGATTTCATCCTGTTCACAACCAATACTTGCGCTACGTTCAACTTACTTATTCGCTACGTGGTTCGTTGTTGCCAGTAGGATGTTGCTCCCGGAGGCTTTTGGAATATGCGCACGTAGTGATAGTCTGATAGCAAAGTTATTATTAATTTGCTGATTTCGGTCTCTTATTGGAGCAACTGGTTTCAATCTATCAAAAGTGGAATCGTGACTTCGATACGACCTTAACTGATCTTTACAGAAAATGGAGGTAACTAAATAATAAGCTTACATGGTTTGAAATGAGTTTATACAAGGGCGAGTTGACAAAGGAGCCATCGTACAACTTTGGTCCGTTGTGTATTTGTTACAATTAATGTTTGTTTTGCAATTGTTATATTATTGTACGTTTCTGTTAAGGGACCTTAAGAGAAAGGAAACCTTTCTCCCTTTAATAGCCAAGTCACAATGGCGCTCATACCCGGGGGCTAGGCCGAGTCCCCTAGCTTACTGTCAGGTTTAAAAACAATATAAATATCCAAGCATCATATGTAAATCAGTGGCTGTTTTCGAGAAAACTATTTTTAAAATTGTTGAATTTTAAGACACGTCTATGGACTAAAATATTTATACAATAATTGTGTTTTCCGTGAGTATTTATATGCTTATATAGGCTGTATAAAAATACTGTGAGTGTTTATAAATATAGTTTTTCAATAAAAAGTGCGAGTAATTAAATGAATGCGTCTATTTACTTATATCGTTGCCTTGCACTTTATAAGTAGTAATAGAATAAAGAAGATTAAAACATAAATTTTTTAACTGCTCAATTTGATAGTATACAATGCTTTCACGTCACCTCCCCTCCTTAAAAACGTTTATAAGGGGGCCCTTGGCAAATCATCTCCTTTGTGGTAACGCGTTTCGGATATTCTCCATCTATCGCAACTGTCTGTGTACATTTGACACAGATTTAGATCTTTCTATGTACAGTGGACACATATCCAGAACTACCTGTGTGCAGTGGACAGATCCAGAACAATCTATGTACAGTGGACACAGACTCCGAACTATCTGTGTTCACTAGAGACGATCCAGATCTTTTTGTGATCAGTTGACACAGATCCAGAACTATCTGTGCACAGTGGACACAGATCCAGTACTATCTGTGTACAGTGGACCCAGTTCACTGTAGATGATCCAGATCTTTTTGTGTTTAGTGGATACAGATCCAGAACTATCTGTGCACAGTGGACACAGATCCAGTACTATCTGTGTACAGTGGACCCAGTTCACTGTAGACGATCCAGACCTTTTTGCGTTTAGTGGATACAGATCCAGAACTATCTGTGTACAGTGGACACAGATCCAGTACTATCTGTGTACAGTGGACCCAGTTCACTGTAGACGATCCAGATCTTTTTGTGTTTAGTGGATACAGATCCAGAACTATCTGTGTACAGTAGGCCCAAACCCCAAAATATCTGTGTTCACAGATAGATTTGAGGATATTTCAACACGTCAGCTACAGAGGAGGTAGCGTTGCTAGAAAGGCGAAAGATTTTTACAGTCTGAAACTTTTGTAATTAAATATTAATTCAGGAAACATTTGTAACTTTAAACGTGCTTTACATTTCAATTTCGTGGAAAATAGCAGAGACCAGAGTTTTAAAATCATAACGATGCCAAACGTCCATTAGAGAGCCTTATTTAAAAACTAGAGATTAGCTAATTTAATAAATAGGTTACTATTATTTCTTGTAGCTGTGCCAAAGTTGCAGTCAGGTCAACAATGGTCTGTAGGAACCAGAAAAACAAAAAACAGAAAACCTGAATAGCGTTTCTTTCTGTTGTCTCATTGCCTGAGCAATATGATAGTATGTTCAAGTATATCCTGAAAATCAAATCAAACTGTGTTGTAAACATATACAGGAGATGAATATTCAGTACAAAGTCGTATTATGTTCCGGTCACCACTCAGAGAAACAGGGGGATTGGTAACTCCCCGTGATATTTGCAGCGCCTTTAACAATGGGTGCAGGTTGGATGTTAAGAAAGGAGAGGTATTTTCTCATTTATAAAGACATTTGCTTGGGTGGGACGGCCAGAAGGCGGACTGCTGGAAGACTGTTTCAGGGGGAGTGACTGTACAAGGAATACACCTAAGCTACGTGACTTTAAAGCTAACAATGGGTGCAGGTTGGATGTTAAGAAAGGAGAGGTATTTTCTCATTTATAAAGACATTTGCTTGGGTGGGACGGCTAGAAGGCGGACTGCTGGAAGACTGTTTCAGGGGGAGTGACTGTAAGGAATACACCTAAGCTACGTGACTTTAAAGCTAACAATGGGTGCAGGTTGGATGTTAAGAAAGGAGAGGTATTTTCTCATTTATAAAGACATTTGCTTGGGTGGGACGGCTAGAAGGCGGACTGCTGGAAGACTGTTTCAGGGGGAGTGACTGTAAGGAATACACCTAAGCTACGTGACTTTAAAGCTAACAATGGGTGCAGGTTGGATGTTAAGAAAGGAGAGGTATTTTCTCATTTATAAAGACATTTGCTTGGGTGGGACGGCTAGAAGGCGGACTGCTGGAAGACTGTTTCAGGGGGAGTGACTGTACAAGGAATACACCTAAGCTACGTGACTTTAAAGCTAACAATGGGTGCAGGTTGGATGTTAAGAAAGGAGAGGTATTTTCTCATTTATAAAGACATTTGCTTGGGTGGGACGGCTAGAAGGCGGACTGCTGGAAGACTGTTTCAGGGGGAGTGACTGTACAAGGAATACACCTAAGCTACGTGACTTTAAAGCTAACAATGGGTGCAGGTTGGATGTTAAGAAAGGAGAGGTATTTTCTCATTTATAAAGACATTTGCTTGGGTGGGACGGCTAGAAGGCGGACTGCTGGAAGACTGTTCCAGGGGGAGTGACTGTACAAGGAATACACCTAAGCTACATGACTTTAAAGCTAACACTGGGTGCAGGTTGGATGTTAAGAAAGGAGAGGTATTTTCTTATTTATAAAGGCATTTGCTTGGGCGGGACGGCTAGAAGGCGGACTGCTGGAAGACTGTTTCAGGGGGATTGGTAACTCCCCGTGATATTTGCAGCGCCTTTAACAATGGGTGCAGGTTGGATGTTAAGAAAGGAGAGGTATTTTCTCATTTATAAAGACATTTGCTTGGGTGGGACGGCCAGAAGGCGGACTGCTGGAAGACTGTTTCAGGGGGAGTGACTGTAAGGAATACACCTAAGCTACGTGACTTTAAAGCTAACAATGGGTGCAGGTTGGATGTTAAGAAATGAGAGGTATTTTCTCATTTATAAAGACATTTGCTTGGGTGGGACGGCTAGAAGGCGGACTGCTGGAAGACTGTTTCAGGGGGAGTGACTGTACAAGGAATACACCTAAGCTACGTGACTTTAAAGCTAACAATGGGTGCAGGTTGGATGTTAAGAAATGAGAGGTATTTTCTCATTTATAAAGACATTTGCTTGGGTGGGACGGCCAGAAGGCGGACTGCTGGAAGACTGTTTCAGGGGGAGTGACTGTAAGGAATACACCTAAGCTACGTGACTTTAAAGCTAACAATGGGTGCAGGTTGGATGTTAAGAAATGAGAGGTATTTTCTCATTTATAAAGACATTTGCTTGGGTGGGACGGCCAGAAGGCGGACTGCTGGAAGACTGTTTCAGGGGGAGTGACTGTAAGGAATACACCTAAGCTACGTGACTTTAAAGCTAACAATGGGTGCAGGTTGGATGTTAAGAAATGAGAGGTATTTTCTCATTTATAAAGACATTTGCTTGGGTGGGACGGCCAGAAGGCGGACTGCTGGAAGACTGTTTCAGGGGGAGTGACTGTAAGGAATACACCTAAGCTACGTGACTTTAAAGCTAACAATGGGTGCAGGTTGGATGTTAAGAAAGGAGAGGTATTTTCTTATTTATAAAGGCATTTGCTTGGGCGGGACGGCTAGAAGGCGGACTGCTGGAAGACTGTTTCAGGGGGATTGGTAACTCCCCGTGATATTTGCAGCGCCTTTAACAATGGGTGCAGGTTGGATGTTAAGAAAGGAGAGGTATTTTCTCATTTATAAAGACATTTGCTTGGGTGGGACGGCCAGAAGGCGGACTGCTGGAAGACTGTTTCAGGGGGAGTGACTGTAAGGAATACACTTAAGCTACGTGACTTTAAAGCTAACAATGGGTGCAGGTTGGATGTTAAGAAATGAGAGGTATTTTCTCATTTATAAAGACATTTGCTTGGGTGGGACGGCTAGAAGGCGGACTGCTGGAAGACTGTTTCAGGGGGAGTGACTGTACAAGGAATACACCTAAGCTACGTGACTTTAAAGCTAACAATGGGTGCAGGTTGGATGTTAAGAAATGAGAGGTATTTTCTCATTTATAAAGACATTTGCTTGGGTGGGACGGCCAGAAGGCGGACTGCTGGAAGACTGTTTCAGGGGGAGTGACTGTAAGGAATACACCTAAGCTACGTGACTTTAAAGCTAACAATGGGTGCAGGTTGGATGTTAAGAAATGAGAGGTATTTTCTCATTTATAAAGACATTTGCTTGGGTGGGACGGCCAGAAGGCGGACTGCTGGAAGACTGTTTCAGGGGGAGTGACTGTAAGGAATACACCTAAGCTACGTGACTTTAAAGCTAACAATGGGTGCAGGTTGGATGTTAAGAAATGAGAGGTATTTTCTAATTTATAAAGACATTTGCTTGGGTGGGACGGCCAGAAGGCGGACTGCTGGAAGACTGTTTCAGGGGGAGTGACTGTAAGGAATACACCTAAGCTACGTGACTTTAAAGCTAACAATGGGTGCAGGTTGGATGTTAAGAAAGGAGAGGTATTTTCTCATTTATAAAGACATTTGCTTGGGCGGGACGGCTAGAAGGCGGACTGCTGGAAGACTGTTTCAGGGGGATTGGTAACTCCCCGTGATATTTGCAGCGCCTTTAACAATGGGTGCAGGTTGGATGTTAAGAAAGGAGAGGTATTTTCTCATTTATAAAGACATTTGCTTGGGTGGGACGGCCAGAAGGCGGACTGCTGGAAGACTGTTTCAGGGGGAGTGACTGTAAGGAATACACCTAAGCTACGTGACTTTAAAGCTAACAATGGGTGCAGGTTGGATGTTAAGAAATGAGAGGTATTTTCTCATTTATAAAGACATTTGCTTGGGTGGGACGGCTAGAAGGCGGACTGCTGGAAGACTGTTTCAGGGGGAGTGACTGTACAAGGAATACACCTAAGCTACGTGACTTTAAAGCTAACAATGGGTGCAGGTTGGATGTTAAGAAAGGAGAGGCATTTTCTCATTTATAAAGACATTTGCTTGGGTGGGACGGCCAGAAGGCGGACTGCTGGAAGACTGTTTCAGGGGGAGTGACTGTACAAGGAATACACCTAAGCTACGTGACTTTAAAGCTAACAATGTAGTTTACAAATGTAATACCCATCAGACTAATATCAAATTAATTTAAATTAGGATATATCATTAATTAAGACTAACCTAACAACTAATCTAAAAGGTTGTGCAGAATGCGGAAGAACTCGATAGTTTAAAATTTTAAAAAAGGTATAGAAATTATCTTTTATTATTTATTATTATAGAAAAATAAATAAAATACTGCCTCAAATATGGCAGTAATTAAAGAATGTTTTTGTTAACAAGCTTATATATAAAATGTTACGAGTGATTCGCCGATTATATATATAATTATATTGAAATTTTTAAGAAATTTTCCTCCCATTCAACTGTTAACAATTGAAACAAGACTCAGTTAATATTTGTCTGCCTTACCTTTGACTGGTAAATGAGGCTCTGGTATAACAATGTATTAAAATTAATGAAAAAATTCCGGTCATTGTTTTTATAAATACTCTTGTTTATGAAATATTTATATTAATCAAATAACTATGAAAGATTTCAAGAAAACAGAGTTGGTATAGTAAGTGGATGGGTGTGCTCATGCAAAGATAGTTATACAAATTATTTCTTAAACAAATTAAAAACCATTAGGTCTTAAGTTCAATGCAAAACGAATTACGACCTCATTATACCTTGTAATAGAACTTGAAAGAGCGACTCACATATATTCAGACATTCTTATTATAAAGCTGACTGTTTCAATTTGCAGTTAGAGTTAATGTTTTATGGAATACAAATGAACGAGTCGGAACGGAAGGCGTTGTTATTGTTGCCAACCTAACAATCCGAACAAGTCTTAGAATTGCAAATATACGGTCGGTAATTGTTGAGGGATATTTGTTTTAAAACAATGTCCGGTTAGTGACAGGCGTGCATAATATTAGTCTGAAAACATTCATTAGCCAACAATGTTGTCGTACGTTGTACCGATGAGGTCGCCATAACACATTGTTTCTACGGTCTTCGCCAGCTTTGTGCAGAGTTGTGAAGAAATAGTATGGAGCCTAGTGGTGGTGGAAATTCTAACGCCATAGATGGAAATGTGTTTATATTTATTTGTGAAATTTGTCTAATAATTTCGTCTAAATTTCCGTAAGATATATTTCGTTACAGTGGTTGAGAGATTTGTATTAGCTTCGCAAATAACAAGTTCAATTTCGTAACTTTATTAGAAAATAAACGTTATATCTATAAATGAACAAATTGTTTTTTAAAAAATCGCCTAAAATCAGCGTTCAAACAGAACTTAAAGATCGAGGCGAAGCATAAATGAGGAAACTAAGGTCAGAGGGTAAATATAGAACGTTCAGCGGGAAATACTATTCTGGAAAATAAATATGTTTACGTACGTGTAAGAAAAAAATACAATTGCACGCTGTTATTGTTAAAGTTTCAGGAATGTAATTGTACATAGTCACAAGTAAAGTCGGTACGTTGGTATTACACTGACCACACAACTACAGGGCATGTAGGACATTACAAAAGGGAAATATACATAAATAAACCTTTTCATCAAAATTTAAAATTTCTCACAACCAAATAAATCCTAACTGGATACTTCATAGGTATTTTTTAGTATAGACACAGTATTAGTATGTTAAATAAAATTTCAACTAAATCTATCCTAATTGGATATTTCAAGGATATATTTTAATATAGGTATATAGTAATGTTGTATAAAATTACAACCAACTTCATCCTAACTGGATACTTTATAAATATATTTTAGTATAGGTATATAATAACGTTGTATAAAATAGGGCAATAATGTTTACACTCCCTATAAGTGTGAGATCGATATAGTTCCAAAGTACCGTAAAGCCTAAACCCCGTCTCAGGGTAAGTTGAGGCAAGTAGCGGGGTGATTAGGAACTGCTAGGCCGATGAATAGGCGGGGACGCACCGGCGATTACAACCCATAAGAGACACATCGCCGATTACTCCACTTAAAAACGTTAATCCAAAAATGTCCATTGTTTGAGATAAACGTTGATAAGTTTTCTTAATTATTACTAAACATACAATCGCGTGTTGATCGTCATGTTAATCGGGTGACTTAAAGTGTGATTACCGGCTACGCTTCGTATATTAAAATTTGTAATAAGCTTCAGTTAGAACACTTCAAAGCAACTGATTAACATGAGACAAACACGCAACGGTTTATTTAATAATAATGAAGAAAACCTTATAACGTAATTTCAAACAATTGGCTTTTATTATATTAACGTTTTTACGTGGAGTAATCGGAGTCACTAATGCATTTACTCGCCGGGGCATCCCCGCGGCGAGCAGTTCCTAATCACCCAGCTACCTGGTTGGCCTCAACGTACCCTGAGACGGGGTATAAAAGACTGATTATCTGCACTTCCACTGTACAAATTCATTAAACCGCTTCCACTATCAAGGTCAGGCTACACCTATCTGTACGTCATTTATTCATCTCCCTTTCCGTTTGCGCTGAAATTTAACGTATTCAGATGGACAACGGTTTCTTTTAAAACAATCCATCCTTAATATTGACTTTTTAATAGTATATTGACAACGCCTTAGGGCCTCAACACTTTAAAGCAGTGCTGACTACATACTGCCAAACCAAGACTTTCAACTGTCAGTACTCAGTTTGTAAATGTTTAAAACAATCCATCCTTAATATTGACTTTTTAATAGTATATTGACAACGCCTTAGAACCTCAACACTTTAAAGCAGTGCTGACTACATACTGCCAAACCAAGACTTTCAACTGTCAGTACTCAGTTTGTAAATGTTTAAAACAATCCATCCTTAATATTGACTTTTTAATAGTATATTGACAACGCCTTAGAACCTCAACACTTTAAAGCAGTACTGACTACATACTGCCAAACCAAGATTTTCAATTGTCCTCTTAAATATTCAGTGTGTAAATGTTTAAACACTTCCATCCTTAATACCGAGTTTTTAATAGTAAATTACCAATACCTTAGGACTGCAACACTTTAAAGCAGTGCTGACCACATTCTGCCAAACCAAGACTTTCAACTGTCCTCTTAGATATTCAGTGTGTAAATGTTTAAACACTTCCATCCTTAATACCGAGTTTTTAATAGTAAACTGACAATACCTTAGGACTTCAACACTTTAAAGCAGGGCTGACCACATTCTGCCAAACCAAGTCTTTCAACTGTCCTCTTAGATATTCAGTGTGTAAATGTTTAAACACTTCCATCCTTAATACCGAGTTTTTAATAGTAAATTAACAATACCTTAGGACTGCAACACTTTAAAGCAGTGCTGACCACATTCTGCCAAACCAAGTCTTTCAACTCTCCTCTTAAGTATTCAGTGTGTAAATGTTTAAACACTTCCATCCTTAATACCGAGTTTTTAATAGTAAATTAACAATACCTTAGGACTGCAACAATTTAAAGCAGTGCTGACCACATTCTGCCAAACCAAGACTTTCAACTGTCCTCTTAGATATTCAGTGTGTAAATGTTTAAACACTTCCATCCTTAATACCGAGTTTTTAATAGTAAACTGACAATACCTTAGGACTGCAACACTTTAAAGCAGGGCTGACCACATCCTGCCAAACCAAGACTTTCAACTGTCCTCTTAAGTATTCAGTGTGTAAATGTTTAAACACTTCCATCCTTAATAAAGAGTTTTTAATAGTAAATTGACAATGCCTTAGGACCTCAATACTTTAAAGCAGGGCTGACCACATCCTGCCAAACCAAGTCTTTCAACTGTACTCTTAGATATTCAGTGTGTAAATGTTTAAAACGCAGACAAAATCGAAAGAAGAAATATCATACATTCTTAGTTACTTTATAGCTGCATATATATTAAAAATTTTCACACAAGCAGTCACCAGTCACTCTCTGCTTTATTGTTACTAAGTTACAACTTTTAGCAACGGCAATAACAAATATGGTTTATGATATCAGTTCTAAAAAATGCACGGAGGTTAGGTAACCTTATTTGGTTTTCACTAAAAATAATTATAAGATAATAATAACAACAATAACAATAATAAAATTTATTCATAGTCCTCAAACAGGGTTTTTCATGACTATTCTCCGTCCATACAAGGTAGTTTAACGGCCCTGGTTTTAAAGCATTACAATTCAACAAAGGAAGTACAACAATGGGTTAGTAAATTCTGAGTTTTGTAAATTAGTAAAGTTTTAATATTTATTAAAATATATTGGTAATAATAGATTTTAATAAAATATTTTTTGCAAGAATACATTTAGTTTTATACGAGCTTCGCAAGTTCCAAAATTTCTTCCAAGTAATGTACAACGCGAAATGTTTAAAACAAACAGCAGGTGGAAACATTTAGAATATTCGAGGCGTAAAAACATTTAGGCGGTAAAAAATGACTGCCAAGCTACCTCTACATTCCCCTAATGACGCAAAAGAAAGAAGAGTGTTTATATTTAAGGAGAGGCATTAGAATACAGCGTTTTGGCAAACATTCATACAAAAGTCACTGTAAACGAATGTGATAAATAGACCTAGGCCTTGACTTCTTGGAAAAGCAATATTCGTAAAAGCAAAGGGTTCCTGCCAAAGTGAAATTTATTTCTTCTCGACTGGAAACATATTGCAAATATACAATATTTACCAATATGTGAAAATTATATTTTACGAAGTAAATTTGTGCTATACTGTTTCTAAAACACGTTTTATGACCATCTAGAGGCCAAATCGATAGAACACGATTTGCCCTCAAGTAGCTTTATATTTTTTTTGTGCGATTTTTTTAAGAATTATGAACTATAAAATAACTAATAAGCAAAATAAACAATCATAGCATTTATTTTATGTAGTATTCTACTACGTATAAAAATAATATTTTATAAAATTAGAATAAAACGAATAGTTTTTTAAAATATTTTGCTCGAGAAGCCCGCTTAGAACGAGTATTATCGGACTCTAATGTACAAAGTTTCCTCTTGAAAGATGTTTTTTTCTATGGTCTACCCATATTTGTATATACCTTGGTATAACACGAATGATAACGACCAAAATAAATACACTGAAAATAAGATTTAGTTCATTTACCATTAACCAGATATTCAATAATTTTCAGGTGAAAACGTCATTGCTTCACTATATATCAACAGATAAATTCATTAAACAGAACTTAACTATCAATTTTCACTCATCATTTTTTTAATAATATTTTAGTTTAAAAACAGGTATTTCCAAACAATTATTAAAGATAGCATTATTTTATATTTATTATAAAGAATGTTGGTATTGTTTGCATTACCAACGACAGTGATGGACTGATAATTTGTGCAAAAATTTTTAAATTAAAGTGAGAATTCCAATAGCTGACATTTTTTACATGACAGTTGCTCTGCTCCAAAGATTAGAAATATGTTCGTCTGTAACAAAATTTATTGGATGCGCTGAATATCTTTTATTTCAGTTGCTCAGTAACAAAATTTATTGTATACGCTGAATATCTTTTATTTAAATTGCTCTGTAACAAAATGTATTGGATACGCTGAATATCTTTTATTTAAGTTGCTCAGTAACAAAATTTATTGGATACGCTGAATATCTTTTATTTAAATTGCTCTGTAACAAAATGTATTGGATACGCTGAATATCTTTTATTTAAGTTGCTCAGTAACAAAATTTATTGGATACGCTGAATATCTTTTATTTAAGTTGCTCAGTAACAAAATGTATTGGATACGCTGAATATCTTTTATTTAAGTTGCTCAGTAACCAAATTTATTGGATACGCTGAATATCTTTTATTAAGTTGCTCTGTAACTAAATTTATTTACTACGCTGAATATCTTTTATTTATGTTGCTCTGTAACCAAATTTGTTGGATACGCTGAACATCTTTTATTTAAGTTGCTCTGTAAACAAATTTATTGGATACGCTGAATATCTTTTATTTAAGTTGCTCTGATATTATTATCTTTTCCAGTTTTTTTGATTTCTTTACACGTTGTTTGATATGAAGCAAAGAAAACTATATTCGGAAATGAACTAATTTACGCTTTAAAACAGCTATGGTTTTAACCTTGAACAGATTTTAATAAAATTTATGATTAAGAATGTTTCCAATTTTGGGTTCAACTAATCGAATACGTGTGTTAATCGATTGTAGAAGACGAGGTCGTCTATTAGAGGCGAATA
This sequence comes from Prosapia bicincta, assembly GCA_036971475.1. Lineage (NCBI taxonomy): Eukaryota > Metazoa > Arthropoda > Insecta > Hemiptera > Cercopidae > Prosapia > Prosapia bicincta. The sequence goes on from JBAIZL010000008.1 coordinate 38,571,124, forward strand.
GTCAAGGATAACGAACCGGGCCAGAGCGCCGGAGCCAGATAACAAGATAGAAGATCTATGCGTCAACTCTAGTCCGACCTTCCCATTGTGTGCAAATGCGACAAATCATAAACGTTTTGACAAAGAACGTCGCCTTATCAAGAATTCGTTTAGAGCTTTGTTCCGGATGACTTGGACAAAAGGACATCTTTTGATAAATAGACAATTTAAATTCGAGAATACGACATGTATTCGAGAACACAAAGGTATGCACTACACAGTCGTATGTACCATAAATTTTACAAGTATCGTAAATTATGGGAAGTGAATTTAGATCTAAGAGATAAAACATGTTATAGGCCTACTTGTGGAAATGGTCTGATATTTAGAGCAAGTATAATAAAGCTAGAAACTGAATAGTTTATTGGGTAGAGGTCTTGACTAACGTGAAAACTACGAGCTCACCTCCAAAAAGGGTCAACCGAGACTGGGAAAATAATTATGTATTATTTCAGACGCTAAATAGGGTTTAGCATACCTGTTTTATTTGCAAAATATTAATACCTTAGAATATAATTGCTCAAGTATAAAGGCAGGGACACACACACACACACACGCACACAAACAAACACACACACACGCACTCACGCACACATATCTTGTTCAAATTTTCTAGCGTTAATAAAATACTCTACGCTGTTAAGAAAACATATAAGGGGCTCTGTAGCCGTATAGTTTTTCTACCAAATTTTTGCCCGCGGCTGATTCACTTGTTTCAATAATTGTCCTTCTCTGTCGAGTAATCAGTTTACTTCTAAACATCCGACTGACATTAGATTATTCTATACGATTTCCTTAAGCTTTATTTTCCTCCAGGTTTACAGCGTTAGCTCGTGTGAAAGCGACCTTGAGAAGTGATCCCCCCCCCCAATAATCAGAAAGAATTAAACCTTATGTGCTGTTTCTTGTAATATATATAATCAGAATTCTAAGACAGTAAATATGTAACTATTTATTTAATTTTTTTCAATATTTTTTATATCATTTCAGCTTTATACAATCTCAACATTAAAACTTTTAAGATCCCCTACATCGGTTATAGTGGCTAGAGATTTTTTTTTGTAATCTCTTCCTTTTGTTATGATTTTTATTACATCGATAATCTTTTTTGTTAATCCTAAAATTAATCGCATTCTTACATTGGGATTTGGATCTTTATAATATCTTCCTTTAACGAGATCGCGCACTCGTGGACTATGAATCCTCCTCATCTTTCATACCAGGGATAGTTTTACCTACCTCATACTTGCTCTTCATTATCCATTCATCAGAGGTGGTTATGGCTTCATTGGGCTTATCAAATTGAAATAAAAGAAAAATAAATATTCATTGACAAGCATTATTGGTTCTATCTCAACTTCTTAAACTAAATCTAAAGGTTTTTTCAATTGAGAACCTGTGTAATAACAAAGTAATCATTACATAAATACAAGATCTGTGCGTGTAGAAAGGAAATAATTATAATATTGTTCAATTCCTACTACTAGTTCACACTTTCCAATATATCTTGTTCAAATTTTCAATCGTTAATAAAATAGATTTGAATCATTCACTCAAATTCAAATACATTTTTTAAAACTGAACTAATATTAGTTTTATATAGGAGACAAACTTTAAAAAAGGGGCAGGGTATCTAATATAATTATTTCGTCCCATTTGTCTTAAAATAAATGATAACATATGATTTCATAGGACAGCTGATTTTATGTTATAGCTTGTGGGTAGAACAGCTGTTTTAAAAGATAGGTTATGTTACTCCTTTTACATTAATTGTTATTATTTAATAAAAAGTAACTATAATATTTTTGGCCTCAGTAGAAATTGGCTTTAAGAAATGTTTGTTTATGTTACTTGTTTAAAATCATTTTAATATTAAATCTGGCCTTAATATACCACCCACTATGTTTCTTCCATAATCCCGACAAGAAGGTATATGTAAATTCTGTCAAATGTGCATTGGGTCTTAGTTCTGCACTAATTACACCACACTTCACCAGCTCGAATGGTTTAGTTCTCTTCCGGCTTCTCGCCAAGTTGTGTTGTGGAGAACCTGAGTAATAACAAAATAATCACTACTTAAGTACAAGATCTGTGCGTGAAAGACTTGTAAAACACAATAAATACTCATATTTCTAAGTGGCACTAAATACATAATAGTCTATTTATAAAATCGTATTGGGAAACTGGCATTGTGTTGGGCAACAATCGCACTCACTTTCTGTAGCAAGACTCTTGACACGACGTTGTGGTAGAGACAAAGGGTCTCCAGATGTGTTTAGACGTGTTGTGTTCCTGAAACCAATACCATGCGGAATAACGATAAGGGAGGACACTCAATGGGAACATTCAGCAAGAGAAAAGATTCTTCAACTTAAGTGCACCAGTGGTAGCAAGGTTAAGAACACTGCAAAGAAATATTCATTTTATTTTGTGACTTTTAATTGCGTGCTTGTTCTTAAAAAGGAGTAAACATACTTTTATAAAAAAAAATATTTATTACACTTGACTATACTTTAATATGACATATATTTCACCATATATATCAAGTACTAAAAAAAATTAGAAACAGAAAAAATTATGTATTAAAATAAAATGAAACGACCAATTAAAATAGAGTTGGAACGTAAATTATTATTATTAAAAAAAATTTAGGTGTCTAATTGCTTGAACAATTTCAACTAATCGAAATTAAACATTTACTGTTTTGTAATTTTGTTACATTTTTATAAGAAATATGTTTAAAACCATGACAACTGATAAGATTCAAGTTTTGGACGCAGCAGAGTAAAAGCGCTGTTAGAGGTAGCAAGCATATAAACTAAAGACTTGGCGAATGCTCGCTGCCATTGGCGAGAAGAAATAAACTTTTGTTAGCGGTAAACCCGTTTCATTTATGGTTATTCCTTTTCAAAGCAGTTTGTTAAAAGAACCTTGAAAGTAAAGGTCCATAAATACACTTTCTTTATCCCGTTCGTAAATAAAGTGCAGCGTTAAATGTTTTACTTTAATTTCGTTTAAGTCATGTGATAGCAATTGAGATTTTAAAAAATTGGTCAGTAGCAGTTGAATAGATTACTGTAGGAAAATAGTTTGGTAAAAATCTGTGGAGCCCATTAATTTTTACATACTATAATTTTATTTTAATAACATTTCGTAAACAAGTTCAACTAAGAAAAATTTATTTCACCTACTTTTTATTTAATAATTACATTTATATAAATAAAGTGTCACAGCTTATGCGTTAAAACGTTTCTTCTGATACATAAAATATAACATAAAATCAGCGGTTTTATGAAATAATATGTTATCCCTTATTTTTAGCAAAATGGGACGGATTAAATATATTAAATTAAAAAAATTAGTATATTTAAAATTTATTAAATACTTAAGTTATAAAAATTTGGGGATCCAGATCGGATTGGAACTGAGTATCGTCATGTTTAAAGTCTAGCACTTTTGGCACTGAGTCAACTTTCCCATAGCTAGATGTGTATTTCTCAAAGAAGTATATGAATTTTACTTTTGCTCCCATCTGGTTGTCGTCGAAAACTCCATTGCAAAATGGGACGGATTAAATATATTAAATTAAAAAATTTAATATATTTAAAATTTATTAAATAATTAAGTCATAAAAATTTGGGGATCCAGGTCGGATTGGAACTGAGTATCGTCATGTTTAAAGTCTAGCGCTTTTGGCACTGAGTCAACTTTCCCTTAGCTAGATGTGTACTTCTCAAAGAAGTATATGAATTTTACTTTTGCTCCCATCTGATTGTCGTCGAAAACTCTATTGCACAACCGTAAATTGCTGCCATGGTTACCACACAATATTATAAATACGCTCAAGGATTAAAAATGAATAAAAAGAATAAAATAAACAAACAAACTGGATTAACGGTATCGAACCTTGCTTTACAAACGGACAATGCGAATGGAAAGCGAAAAAAACCTACAACACAATGCAAGCGACAAAAAAAAGAAAGCGTATAAGTCGCAACAAACAAAAATAATAGTCCAACACTATAGATAGTAAGGATAGTGAAAAATTCCAAGGAAATTCGTTTTCTATTTTGCTACTTAATATTGTTATTCTGACATATGTACGTAAAAAATATCCCTTCCAGATTGACGTAAGGCTTTTATTTGCACTAAATATCTGTGTCGCCATTCCTGAATTTCCGATTTTTCTATAAGAATTTTTCTCCTACTACTACACTTTCTCCATTTGAAACCCATCCCCCTTATAATTCTTATCAAAGATTTCTTTCCCCATGGAAGAATTCTTTTTTTCACTATGGGTAGCAGTTTTCTTGCTGTCAGTACAACCTTTTCACTTTTATAAAAGTCTTGAATTATATTTCTAATGACACACTTATCGAAGGCATCAACAGAAACTTTTCTGTCATTGAACCTGGTTTTTCTTTTTTTACCAGGCGAGGAGAGCTTACTGCTTGAACCTTGTTCTTTCAAGTGCCTAGCCTCTTTACGGACTTTCAGAATAAAATTATCTGACTTTCCACAATAATCTGCTGTTCTTTTTGTGGCCTTCTTTAATGGGAAACGCAATGAATTAGATTTTGCTTCTTCGCCACATTTTTCAATTATTTTACTAATTAATGTTCGAGCTTCACTATGTACAACAAACTTCTTTTACGGCTACTTCCACTTGACGAACTTTGCGACATGACTAACTATAATCAACACTAAATTAAACAATTAAAATTAGTGTTGCATAATTATCAACACTAGGCTAGACGTTAGAAGAGACACGCACAATTCTATTAACCACACACAATTCCACTAGCTTAACTGGCCGAATGTTATTTGAAAAGTAATACATGCACATAATAGTTACAAGGCCGTAGCCCCTCTTCCCCCGCACCTCACCCCGCAACCACGCGTTGCTTGAACCCTCACAGTATATACATATTTATGCTAGTTGTATTTAAGAAACAAAAAAAAACTAAAATAAAAATGTCTTTGACAAGTTGGAATTGAGTTTTTAAAAAAAAATTTTTTATGTTACTTGTTTTTATGAAACTGTCAAACCGGTCATTTTAAAACCTCGGCATAATCTTTCTTCGCACAATTTGTGTTTGTTATTTTTTGTATTTTCCTTTCTCTCTGTTTTGGAAACTATTGTTTTCCTTCAGATTCAATCTCTGTCTTTCATCATTGTATTCCAGCTACGTTATATCTTCCAGGCGTGTGTCTATGTAATTCCCAATTTGCGCGGAGTTCACGAGTGATTCAGGTCACACAGTGGCGAGAGGACACTCTGACGTCATCTTTCTGCTTATGGATGGACAGTTTCTTCCTCGATGTAGGGAAGTATTATGCAGTAGTAAAACGTCTAGAAAGCAATCACATTGCGTCACCACTGGATTGTGCAAAGCTCCGAACTGTTTGCGATTATCTGAAATTGATCTGCAATGAGACAACAGTTTCAGGGTCTTTTAATTAACCTAAGCTGAGAAAATGACTTGCCTAATTCGTATTACCGCTTTCACTCCTACATTGTTTTGTATAAAGATTGCTTGTCAGGATATGAAATAGGCCTGGCTGATGTACATATAAAGGATTGTCCACTCGCACACACAAGTACAACATTACCACTTTGTTTTCATCCTAAAATAGGATATCTTCCATTATTCTTTTTTTTCTTATTAGTGGTCACGTTTGACTATTAGGCAAATACGACTACTAATAGGTTATGTTAATAGGACTACGTTATTAGGTCACGTTTGACTACTAATAGGGATTTGGGTTCTATTGTAGCGAAGGTCGATAAATGTATTTCAGTCGATGATTACTCTTTTTCGCTTCAAGAAAAGAAATAATAACATTTAGCAACCTAAATGTTAGATCTAGAACATAACCTGAAGTAGACACACTTTCTATGCGGGTCATGAAGACCTTCTCACACCCTCTTAATGAAGGGTAACAAGAAGCAGATAAAATGAGGTAAGACTAAGAAAAGAACACAATGATTCCCTGGTATTGGGGATGGAAAAATAGTAACTACATCGTAAGGGCAGGATCGCTTGCCAGAAGTAGATCTCTCGGGTCATAGGGGATATACATTACACCCTCCTATAATTATAAGAAAGGTAACAAAAAGCATGTGAAATTAGGTAAGACTAATTTAATAATCCCCTGATATTGGGGATCTGAGAATTGTGGGCAGGATCGCCCATAATTATGTTATTGTGTGGGCAGGATCGGTTGGCTAAGTAGCTCTGTTCTAATCCAATGTGAATAGAATTGCCTAATCGTTATCGGATGTTCGTAATCTTACATCTGATATTAGAGTTTAAAATATGAGGATTGTAAACTTACGGATTTCGGTACGTTCAAATATCCTATAGCTTAAGTGAATATATTGGTCTAGCGGTCAAGTAAAATGAAACATGCTATAGACCCCAGGTGTGTAACGTGTTTTAAGTTCTTAGAAGCACATATAAACGCATTGTAGTAGAGGAATATAATTCTCGCGTCTGGATTCCGACTTATCTGAAGGCTTGTGAGTAGTTTCCGGATATCTACGGCGAGATAGGTAACGACCTTGACCTTGAGAAGAGAAAGCCGTTTTTGAAAGTATCCCATTTATCTCATCTCGGGCCGCGTGGGCGAAATCGTGAATGCAGTACTGTGTCGACGACTTCGAGAGGATACACAGAAACAGTGGTGCTGGAAATGCTGGTTTTTTTTTATTGAGTTTAATGGTTTATAGCATTTACTTTGAAATATCTATGAATGACATAAATAATATACTGTACATATACTGGTTCTTCATAGGTTACTCTATCAAACATTAACTGAGTAGGCAGATATAAAAAAATAAGAAATAATATATAGTTTTTTAGCTTAGTTTATCGCCTCTCTGTTTTTGTTTTTTTACAATATATAAAATATATTAACATTTATTAACCGTACGAAGTTTGCAAAATTTGTTCTACTTGGGACCGGTTTCAAATTTATTCGGACAAGTATCATTTCTCGTTTCGAAATGGTGGCCTTAGAAACTACTCCAATAACTCAAAAAAGAGAAATATTATGATACATTCATAAACCTGGTAAAATGTTTAAAATAAGTCAAATGAGGTATATTAAGGTGAACATTTTTAAAACAAGTTTACTTCTCCACGACAAATATTTAAGGAAAAATAGAGGTTTTTATTGCTCTTCAATCTTCACTTAAAATACACTAATTAAGGTCTTAATGTGGTTTAGCTGTTGGTTAACAATCAGCTGATTTTACATTCATCATCTTAAATTATCACCCAATTTTTGTTAGTATTATCTAGCAAATCAACTACTTATGGACAACTCTATATTATACTATTAATAATGTTTTTGTCTCTGAAAATGTCTTAAATATATAAATGTGTTAAATATTTATTAATGTAAATTTTGTTTTTAATTGATACACACTCACGCATATACGTATGTATAACGTAGTATGTGTATATTATAGTTCTTGTACGAGTGGGAACTCGTATGAATGTAAATGGGTGTTAATTAGGAAAATAACAAGAAGAATCGCATGGATTGGAGGACTTATGGAGGATCTAAAGACACTAATATTCACTTTAAAGAGAGAATACTTAAGGAATGTACTAATCAAGGATAAGCAAAAGTCAAAATAAGGGAACGAAATTCAGTGAAACCGAGAGAGTAAAATTATTCGATTATGATTATAGGCTAATTATTATTTTACCAGTTTAAAAAGTTCTCCTACGACGTCTGCACTCCTCTCGGATCATCCATCAGTTTTCATCCAATACTCAACTTTCATTTTTCGGTTTTATGCCTTGCCGTCACTTAAGGCATCACTTAAGCGTCACTTAAGGAGAGCTCTTCTACCGTGAGAGGTCCATGTTAGGATTTGTTCAGAAAGAGGATTCCAAGCGCCACTTAAGGAGAGTTCTTTTATCGTGAGAGGTCCATGTTAGGATTTGTTTAGAAAGAGGTTTCTAAGCGCCGCTTAAGGAGAGTTCTTTTACCGTGAGAGGTCCATGTTAGGATTTGTTCAGAAATAGGTTTATAAGCGCCACTTAAGGAGAGTTCTTTTACCGTGAGAGGTCCATGTTAGGATTTGTTCAGAAAGAGCTTTCTAAGCGCCACCTAAGGAGAGTTCTTTTACCGTAAGAGGTCAATGTTAGGATTTGTTCAGAAAGAGGTTTCTAAGCGCCAGTTAAGGAGAGCTCTTCTATCTTGAGAGGTCCATGTTAGGATTTGTTCAGAAAGAGGTTTCTAAGCGCCAGTTAAGGAGAGTTCTTTTACCGTGAGAGGTCCATGTTAGGATTTGTTCAGAAAGAGGTTTCAAAGCGCCACTTAAGGAGAGTTCTTTTACCGTGAGAGGTCCATGTTAGGATTTGTTCAGAAAGAGGATTCTAGGGGCCACTTAAGGAGAGTTCTTTTACCGTGAGAGGTCCATGTTAGGATTTGTTCAGAAATAGGTTTCTAAGGGCCACTTAAGGAGAGTTCTTTTACCGTGAGAGGTCCATGTTAGGATTTGTTCAGAAAGATGTTTCTAAGCGCCACTTAAGGAGAGTTCTTTTACCGTGAGAGGTCCATGTTAGGATTTGTTTAGAAAGAGGATTCTAAGCGCCATTTAAGGAGAGCTCTTTTACCGTGAGAGGTCCATGTTAGGATTTTTTCAGAAATAGGTTTATAAGCGCCACTTAAGGAGAGTTCTTTTACCGTGAGAGGTCCATGTTAGAATTTGTTTAGAAAGAGGTTTCTAAGCGCCACTTAAGGAGAGTTCTTTTACCGTGAGAAGTCCATGTTAGGATTTGTTCAGAAAGAGGATACAAAGCGCCACTTAAGGAGAGTTCTTTTACCGTGAGAGGTTCATGTTAGGATTTGTTCACAAAGAGGTTTCTAAGCGCCACTTAAGGAGAGATCTTCTACCGTGAGAGGTCCATGTTAGGATTTGTTCAGAAAGAGGTTTATAAGCGCCATTTAAGGAGAGATCTTCTACCGTGAGAGGTCTATGTTAGGATTTGTTTAGAAAGAGGTTTCCAAAGTATTCTCTGAGCCTGTTCATACCATCAATTCTGTGTACCAATATCGACTACTTTCATGATTCTCTTATTTCTCTGTTCTTTCTCCAGAAGAATCTTTCTAACATCTTAATATACCAGACGCTAGTACTTTTGTACTTGTCTTTCATCTGCCATATTTCGACTATGATAATCTTCTTTAATCAAACTATTTAATGTGTGTTTGGGAGTTTTATTAAGATAATTGTTGGAGGAAAGGAATGAGGGTTAAAAGATAAAGAAGAATAACGTGTATAGGGTTAAAATAGTGACTGTTTGTAGAACATGAGGATAAAAGTATTATAAAAGTAAAACAATATGTGCTATCAATATAAATGGAGGTTTGGGGAAAGGTAAAAGATTACCCAGAGTAAAAGAATAGAGTATATTAAATAAAGAATAAAATGAGAAAATTGTGAAGAATGTAAATTACAGAAGCTACAGAATACAGGGAAATGCAAAATCTCAGGGAAAAAGGATTTCGGATGGTGATGTAATTGGATCACATGTTAGCAAATATAAAGGTGTAGAAATATTCCGGTCCCTTGTGACTTGGTCCGAACGTTAGGAAGCTCTTCAGTCTTTAACCGGATGAATGAAGGTGTGTTGAAACGAGATTCTTCGACACAGAAACGAACTGATTCCGGTTTGACGAGTTCCATGCGTTCATTAAAATCAATTTCTAAATCAATTACTAATGTTTGAGCACAGATAATTACGGAACGTAAACATCGGCTGCTGTCTTGTTATAATTGTTGCGGGGTAATTATGATGCTTTCATTGGTGGAGCGTTAGTCAAGGCACTGTAATTGTTCCGGATTTTTAGACCGCGAGCTCTGTTTCGAACTTCAGAAACCAGACCAGCGTTGGAATGGTCATCCTCGACGAGCCGCCTTCGCCGTAACTACAAATTTTGATGGCTCAATGATGCTTTTTTTAAGTGAAAACTTCTATAGCGCCTACAAAACTCATTGGATGGACATAAACATACAATTTTGTCGACAGTATAATTGCCACAACTGCGAGTCACCTCAAAGCGAATTAAATGATAGCATGTGGTTTCATATATCATCTCATTTTATGTTATACGGTATGTTTTATTAAATAGTTTTGATCAGTTAATAAATATATTCATGTATTTAATATATTAACTGATCAAAGGACGAGTCGTTGTCATACTTAACCCGAGATCACTTACACCTCGTCAAAATGGCGACGCTCCATTTCAAAAACTTCTGTATCTGACAAGTGAGCGGTTCACGCGCATGTTTCTTCCCAGTACCTTCGTACTTACAACAGCCGATGTCAGATGCGCAGTTTCGCCGCTAAAGTTCGCTTGCGTCTTAGAGAAACAGAGCTCGCGTCATCATTTTGACTTGTGACTTTTTTAAAGCTTGTGTTCTCTTTACATATATTTGTAAAAACTATTTAATTTTATTAAAAACCTGTTCTACAACTCATTCGTCTGTTAGCCTACATTCTGTGTATTTTGTAAATACAAAATATTTTACATTATTTTAAAAATACTTTTTTAAACATTTGTGTTTCACTATTCCTTTAAATTTTAGTCATCGTAATTGTTATTTTTTTTTCTAATAGCAGGATTCTTAGCTACTATAATATTTTTCTCCAAGAACTAAAGAAGTTTGAAATATAACGATGTTTAAGGCATTAGTGAAAAAACATTATTTTGGCAAATAAAAAAAAAGAAATTATTTAGTCAAGTTGACGCTACATAAGTAATTGTGTGACAAAATTTAGACATAAGTAATCTAGGGTTTCGGAGCCTATGTATTTGTGTATGTGTTCTTTAAATATTTGTTAAAGCTACGGCCTTGTTCACCAATGTAGAATGTGTCAGAGTCTGTAGGCTACAGTTTAGTTTTAATATAGCCTATCTAGTGTTTGGAATCTTTTTCTGTGCGTTATGCTACATATTGTATTGCAGTTTGTTTTAAATGCTATATTCTTCTGTGACTTCTAGAATTGTTCAGCGAATTTATTTGACGCTACGTCTGGTTTTAAATGAGCTTGATTTTTACTGTAGAATAGTCATTATTCTGCAAAAAATGCCCTAATAACAGCTGCTTCAACGGAGTTCCCAAAAGGGCGACGGGATAAAACCCCTACTTTACAAGTGCAAACAAATCACTATGAAGCGGACATAAACAGTTCAGTATTACTAAATTGACTATAAATATTTTCTACAAGACCAAAAACACGAAAAAAGCACTTTGTTGTTTCCAAAAGAAGATTTATTTTGTATAACACATTAAAGCCAATAAGAATAAAAGCTGTTTCGAAAATATATTTTGCAGCAAGGAAGTAAACAAGACCATTTGTCAAAGTGCAGTCGTAAATTTCTTTTGCTACAGATTTAACTGCACTTATGTTGAAATGATTGTTACAAAAATAATAAAGTTTACAAAGTATAAATTCATCACATATTTTATTATATTCATTTATAAACGTATAAATGTTCATCTTGAAGTTTACATTAATTGTGTATAAGATATAAAAATATTTTTTAAACGAACATGTTAATCAGGTGGGCTCATTATTTTAGCTGTTTCAGAGGTTTAATTTTAATTCTATTTGTTTATTATTATTTAAGTGAAGACTTTTATAGTGACGCCTCCAAAACGTATTGGATGAGCATAAACATACAATTTCGCGTAATTACAATTTCCGTTAAATTAACAGCGTCAGTATAAATTCCATCAGGTTACGCTATGAGTCACCTCAACGTGGTTTAAATGGTAACATAGAATGATAATCATATTATGATTTAATGCAACAGCTGATTTTATGTTATAGGTTATTTTGTAGAACAGCCGTTTTACACTTAGGTAATGTCACATTATTTATTCAACATTGCTAAGGAAAAATGTTATTATTAAATAGTTTCGATCAGATAATAAATATTTTCATTTAAATTTTGATAAATCTCAATGCAAAATATTCAATATAACGATGCTAGTAAGTTATGTACTTTTAACCAATTTTTAAAATTAAAACAATTTTAGATGCGTCTGATAACAAATGTTTTGGCAATTTCTCATTACGAGAAAATAATTTAATGTGTTTGTCAATTCAAAATTTATTTAAACTTGGCTATAATAGGTTTCCACTTTTTTGTGTCGGCACTCCCTGGATATAAGTCCCAATCTAATTTTTTTCCTGACCAATTTTATTCTTGAGTTTTTTTTCGACGCTCAGATTAATCGTTAATCCCTCAGACACATGACGCAGTGTATTTCGGTCTAAGGTATGTTTCGTCCTATAAAACTATGTAAACTAATTTCACTTTGCTGTTTGTACAAGAAACAAGTATAGTTACATAAAATTATATACTCTATCCCAAATAGTATCTGTTATTTTTCCACTCGCGCATGTTTATGACGTTTTCATGCGAAATACATAAATCATATCTCAATATGTCTTTAGTGAAAAGAGGGTTTATTTACTTATTCGGTCCTTCACATACAAGTTTCTATTCTAATTTACTTCCAGTACCAGGAGGCTTCTCTAGTGCCACCTGTATACTTTCATCCTTCCTCATTTCTGTCCCTACACGTAAGTGTAGCCGGTGTGAACCTTTAGAATCTCTTGTAGAGAGTTGGTCTTTTTAAGGTAAACAACTCAAGACGTTTTGGCTCTCACCTCTTCCCAGTATCAGGAGGTCTTCATCCTCCATCTATAGGCCCATTAGTATTCTTGTATCTCTCCTTATCCATGTCCCTACTCGAGAGCGTAACTGATGTGGATCTCCAAATCCTTCTGCGAGAAAAAGGCTCCTCTTTAGGTAAGCGTTTACCCATTCTAACTTACATATCCCCTTTCATGTACGTTCATCTTTCCTTATGCCTATCCATACACGGCTGGTATGTATCTCCTAATCGTGGGTGGGGAGATGATGTACTTCAGGTAAGCGTGTCTACCTACGCGAGTTTCGGTTCTTTCCTCTCTCAGTACCAGGAGAACTTCATTCTCCTTCCTCAGTCCTTCAATATACGATTGTGTCTCCATATCTCTATTCATACACGGTTGGTATGTATTTCCTAATCTCTAGTGGGGAGATGATGTACTTCAGGTAAGCGTGTCTACCTACGTGATTTTTGTTTCTCCCTTCTCTCGGTACCAGGAAAACTTCATTGTCCTTCTGTAGCCCCTGCAATGAACGTTCGTCTTTCTTTATAAATATCTATACACGGCTGGTATGTATCTCCTAATCGTGGGTGGGGAGATTATGTACTTCAGATAAGCGTGTCTACCTATTCGAGTTTCGGTTCTTTCTTCTCTCGGTACCAGGAAAACTTCATTGTCCTTCTGTAGCCCCTGCAATGAACGTTCGTCTTCCTTTATAAATATCTATACATGGCAGGTATGTGTCTCCTAATCGTGGGTGGGGAGATGTTTTTCTTCAAGTAAGCGAATCTACCAACGCGAGTTTCGGTTCTCCTCTCTCTCTCTCTCTCTCTCAGTACTAGAAGAACTTTATTCTCCTTCTGTAGCCCCTGCAATGTACGTTCTTCTTTCCATATTTCTATTCATACACGGCTGGTATGTATCTCCTAATCGCCGATGGGGAGATGATGTAGTTCAGGTAAGCGTCTCTACGCACATGAGTTACGGTTCTAACGTACTCCCTGGACCAGGAATCTTCTATTTGGAGTTCCTGGACCAGGAACTCAACCGAGTTCATATATAGTTTCTTTTCATATATTTATCCCTACCCTACTTTATCCATAACAATATACAAGGAACTGTAGAGGTTAAACCCCTCCCTAATACCCAGATATACTTTAGCTACCTTGACAATCATAGACACAAGTAGGAGCATTCTCTAAATATTCCTTGCTATGGCAGTTTTATGACAATAGGGAATTAGGGAAATTCTATTTTTCTGTTCACATGACACAGCAAGTAATAGCCTTAAAAATTAATACGATTGAAAAGTTTCAAACCACTTGAAGCGAACTGTGAAAATGTGTTGGTTTTCGAAAAAAAATTCTCTTCGGAGGAAAGATATTAAAGTGCATGAAAAGTTTGATAAGTTTGAAAGATTGTTATGTTCCACAATCAGCCTTACACGCAGGCGGTTTTCGTAGCTCTTTGTCCGGTCGTACTTAATGGCCACTAAAACATATTATTGCCGTATAACCTATAAATTGTTACATGCAGAGCCATAACAGACGTACCGCTCCTTAATGAAAGATCCACTGATCCAATTACTGTTCACTGATCCTGTGCCTCGAGGATCCAGCCATAGTGGGAGTGGAGTTATCGTTTTATCGATATATCGGCACATAATTTCTCGCCCACTAGTAACGCCGTGCATGTGTGAAGCAAGCGGCCAGCGCGGGGAACTGACATTTGTCACAACATTGGACGTTACTGGTTACATTTAAACCTTATAGATTCCTTAACCCATTGAACCAAACCCTTTTTATTCCAGAGAGGTTTCTCTTTCGTAATACTTAATAGAAGTTATATATTTATTTTTATGTTTGAGTTTATGACAGATCGAAATCACAGATGTATATTGGTCTGTTAAAAATGTGAGTTCAGTGATACCCAATCAGCCGTTATTGAACGTTACACGATTTTAATAGAAAGATAGAGATATATAGATAGATAGGTAGGAAGTAAATAGGTAGTTAGATAGATGGATAAATAGGTAGATAGATAAATAGATAAATTGGTAGTTAGATAGATAGATAGGTAAATAGGTAGTTAGATAGATAAATAAATACGTAGTTAGATAGATAGATAGATAGACAGATAAATAAATAGGTAGGTAGGTAGATAGATAGATAGATACATAGGTAGTTAGATGTATAGATAAATAGGTATATATATATATATATATAGATAGATAGATAGATAGATGAATAGGTAATTAGATAGATAGATAAATAGGTAGCTAGTTAGATAGATAAATGGATAGATAAAAGATAGAGAGGTAGGTAGATAGATAGATATATTGTTATTGTAGAAATAAGTTTGCTTTGAATTCACCTATACTTCTTTTACTGTATATTTAGCAACAATCGTGTTTTTATTTTTGTTCAGCCGACTATACCTCGGTCTGGGCTCAGTGTAAGGATCAGAATTCCATTCCCGAGGGAGGCCTACTGTGTATCGCACTCACGCAGATGTATGTAAGCGCTTCAGCTCTGAATAAAAAATGCTGAAATGAGGATCGGTGGATAAAAGAAAACATAGGAAGAATCATTTTACTAAAGGCGCATAATCTTGCGATCTACCATTAAAGTTTACGGGTACATTATGTGTTTTGGTTTATATATTAGTGTAAAAATCTAAATTATGTGTTTTAACTAACAATAGATCCTTTGTGTTTCAGGTAGGAAAGTGCAACTATTTTTGGGAAGAGTTAATTCCTGTTGTATCAGCTTACAGGTACTTAATAGACAAAGCTATACTATGTTATATATTTGATAGGTTCATTATAAATACATTGTAATATTTTTCCACTATAACTAGCATTGATTGCTTGCATGTTTCATAAGACTTTCATTCATTACAACATATAAAGTTGTATACATTTGTATACATCTGATAAGTTATCCTTTTTAAGTAGGAAAAAAATTCCCGTAGCATAGAATAAGTTTAAAAAATAAATTTGTTATACTCAGACATTTGTTATATTACAACTTATACATACTCCCATATTATTGTTATTATATCTTATATCTCTACCAGATTCATTATAGAAGTAAAACACTTTGGGTTCGTTATAAATATAAAAAAACTTTGTTCTACTCTAAAGATTAGATACTTCCCCAGGCCTATCGGCTACACTTTTCATACCTTTCCCAGACGAGAGTCAAAGGCCAAAATAAACACTTTAAAACGTATTTACATATATTGCGCACATAATTTTTCTGAGTCCCAGTTTCGGATAAAGATAACCATTTTCGTACTTTCATTGCTCCTACCATTACCGCACCTGCCTTCTAACGTCTTTACCTTATCTTCTGGTACTAATAAAGAGTATCTTAAACCCTGCACAGGAGTTAACAAACGTTTTACAAAGCAGGGAGTCACATTTCACATTATTTCACATTTTTATCCTAATTTTAAATAAAGGAAAAGAAAAGGAGGATTTCTGTATAGCCTTTTCCGGGGGAAAGAGGATGTCTGCATAACCATTTTCGGGGAAAAATGAATGTCTGAATGCCCAGAGAAATGGGTATGTGCATAGCTTTTTCTGGGGTTAGTAGGATGTCTGCATAGCCTCTTCCGGAGAAAGAATCGATCTTAACATGCACTAGTAAGTATAAAAACAACAGAATGCTAAAGCAGCGATGAACGTTGTAATAACGTTTTTAATTTGAAATAAGATTGGTCCTGGCACTATCCTTGTAGTTTTAACTTTTAGTGTAAAGAGTTAATGTGGGTTGTAACGCCTATAACTCATGTTTAGGTGCATAAAACTCCTAAAGTCTGGGGCCTTGGAACAAGATTGCGTAAGGCTAGGTACGTAAAACTCCTTAAGTCTTAGGTCTTGAGGCAAGATTACGTAAGGTTAGGTACATACAACTCCTCAAGTCTAGGACCTTCAAGCAAAATTGCATAAGGTTAGGTGCATAAAACTCCTAAAGTCTGGGGCCTTGGAACAAGATTGCGTAGGGCTAGGTACGTAAAACTCCTTAAGTCTTAGGTCTTGAGGCAAGATTACGTAAGGTTAGGTACATAAAACTCCTCAAGTCTAGGACCTTCAAGCAAAATTGCATAAGGTTAGGTGCATAAAACTCCTTAAGTCTAAAACCTTCATGCAGGATTGCGTAGGGTTAGGTACATAAAACTTCTCAAGTCTAAAACCTTCAGGCAGGATTGCGTAGGGTTAGGTACATAAAACTCCTTAAGTCTAAAACCTTCAGGCAGGATTGCGTAGGGTTAGGTACATAAAACTTCTCAAGTGTGAGACCTTCAGGCAGGATTGCGTACGGTTAGATATATAAAACTCCTCAAGTCTAGGACATTCAGGCAGGATTGCGTAGGGTTAGGTACGTAAAACTGCTGTGTCAGACCTTCAGGCAGGATTGCGTACGGTTAGGCACATAAAACTTCTCAAGTCTAGGACATTCAGGCAGGATTTCGTAAGGTTAGGTACATAAAACTCCTTAAGTCTGAGACCTTCAGGCAGGATTGCGTAAGGTTAGGTACATAAAACTCCTCAAGTCTAGGACATTCAGGCAGGATTGCGTAAGGTTAGGTACCGGTACATAAAACGCCTTAAGTCTGTGACCTGTTGAAGATATTCAGTGAAAGAAAACAATACACAGTGATTTTTATTCTGTGAAACATTATTTTCATATTAATGGCGAGCAAGCTATGAACAATATTCTGGCTTTTTCACTTAAAAATGATTTATCTCTCACCTCCTGCTTGTGACATTGTCTTCATAGCTGACAAAAACTAAGATGGAAGGGCGCATCGAGTGGGAGGGCCTTGTGCGTCCATTTATACACTAGTGCGCTGCCTGACCTGGAGAAATGTTTTCACATAACCTCTGAAGAATTACCTTCCTTCAAACAAAAACATTACATAAGTAAACAGCTGCCGAGAGCTTTTATACGTCGTTTAATATTTGCGAGGTTTAATTTATGTTAATTGCAGGACCAATTTACAAGTATAATTTTTGTTTTTACTGCATATTGATTGTTTGTGTTTAATTTAATGTTTGCGTTTTAAATCAAAGAGAAATTTACGGTTAAAATCAAACAATAACAAATATCAACTCAAAATCAATAATTTATTTTTCGTACGCTATCAAAGAAAAATTTTTACGTTATCAGTTATCACAAATTCTAAACTAAAATGTTTTGTGCAGTTTAAAGTTAATATCTATTGGTGGGTTAGGACTAAACCTATGATATTAGAATAAAGATACAGTGATGTACAAAACGAGATAATATCAAGGGTTGTGCCTCGTTAGTTTCCATCGGGTCCGTAGTGAAGCTTAGGCTGGGGACATACAGAAGGCAACTGGTGACGGCAACGCAACGCAAACGTGAGTTGCTTTCTCACAGCAAATAGAGGTGAATGCACATATTTATAGTGAAGTGATAGCAACGCGACTAGCGAGTGACACAGAAACTAGAGTTGCTCCGGTCGTTGCTCAGTTTCTCAGTTGCCAGCAGTATTTGTTGTGCTGAGTATGCGTTTCTCAAGAGTGATATCGCATTTTTATTTAAATTATTATTTTTATTTGTATTTTTTGTGTTTCTGTTTCTTCGAATATTCTTTTATTATGCTTGTATTGTATATCAGAAAAACAAAATATTGCTGGTTCTGGTAGTGATTTGTGTATCCAACAACTTTAAGACGATATAAATGATTACCAACATTTTTTTCAAAATATATAACATCGGCACTTGAACTATAAAACTTTATTTGTTTAAAAACTAATTTTTATTTCATTGTAATGAAATGTTATTTTAAGTTTTGCAATTATACATAAAACAAAATACATAAATGAGCAATTAACCTTAGCAGAGTGTTATTGTTAATCTTTCTCCAGCTGAAATTTATTTTTCCATCTTTCTTAAAATATAGGCAAGGGCGCCATCTTCCTCTGACGATAAACTAGCTACTTTATATGAACGATTTTGTAAACCGACAAGCAATCTTACTAATAGCAACTCACGTCTACGTTGCGTTGCCGTCTCCAGTTGCCTTCTGTATGTTCGAAGCCTTAAAGTTAAAGGTTTGGGAAGGTAAAGTAAAGGATGCAGCTCCGATAGTACAGTCAGATATGGGGAATCGTGGTGAATGCGTGTGCTAGGCAAAAAATCCCAAATTTTCATTTATCTTGCTCAATACACCTGACTAACAAAATAAATACGAATAACCATGGCTACAAAGAAAATAAAAGCCGTAGTTATAAACGTAATGAATATTTAGGTAGCATATTTAGGATCAGCTCAGTTACATGTTTTATTAAAATTATGTTTGTTTATTATTTTGTCTGTCCTGTACTTATTGTATGAATTTCTTAATACACTCATCTTCCCTTCTGTTATATTTGTATACATTCGAGTACATTTTTCTGCCTTTCGTTACATTACAATATTTTACTGTGTTGACGCGTTTCGGAATGACTTCATTTTCAAAACCTAAATGGTACTTTCTAAGTAATACCTAAGTTTTGAAAATGGAGTCACTCTGAAACGCGTCAATAAAGGAAAATACTGTAATACTAGTAAAGCCAGAAATATGTACTCCAATATATATCATTATTAATAGTATAAATGTCAATTTATATATTTCTCATTTATATATTTTATAAGTAAATACATATTGGACGAAACTCAACGTTATTATGGCGTATATTGAATACAGAGATACCTAGTAGAGAAAGATTAAACTGCTGGCAGATTGGTACTACTTTAACGCATTACCCACTCTATACATTTTTAATTCTGGTTAATTTCAACAGTCCATCTATAGTAGGAATATACTTGACTAAACGAGTTCCGGGAGGATAACAAAGTCATTGCTACATATTAAAGGAGAGTAAATATTTATTTGCAGTAACTAACCTAAAGGACTGTACAAACTTTCGTTAATCACAAACATTAATCATTTTGTTAACACTTTTTGCCTTCATCTATTTCATTCGTTCCTCAAGGTTCAGTCGTCTCTGATCACAGAATGACATACGCGCTCCAACAAACAGCATTAGGTTTTAAAAATATTATACAGTATTTGATTGTGTGTTGTATTCATCAGTTTTGCAGATATTCTAAAAATGTAGCCCATAAAGTGCTGGCACAGTTAATCGTAGTAGTTCAATATGAAAGACTAGCTTTTTATCTGAAAAGAAATGAGCAATATAAAAAAAAAATTAAGTCAATTCCTACTTGGGTCAACAAAAAAATTTAATCAATTTTAGCTACTTTTTATTAAATGATTACAATTTATATCAATAAAGTAACAAAACCTAAGCGTTAAAACAGCTGTTCTACCACATAACCTATAACATAAAGTCAGTTGTTTTATTAAATCATATGTTATCACGATTTAAGCCAAATGCGATGAAATAACTATACTACATACCTTGCCCCTTTTTTGAAAGGGTTTCTCCTACATAAAACTAAGATTATTCATTATTTGAAAAAAAAACTGTATTCACATCAAGTACCATCCACTACAAATTAAAAAAAAAGGGTATTTGAACTTGAGGGAATGAATAAAAAGTATTTTATTAACGACTGAAAATTAGACCACGATATTAATATATATATATATATATATATATATATATATATATATATATATATACATATATATATATATATATATATATATATATATATATATATATATATATATGTGTGTGTGTGTGTGTGTGTGTGTAGAGAGAGAGAGAGAGAGAGAGAGAAAGAGGGAACAAATAGAAGGAATTGAAAAAGCTACCAAACAATTCTTACGGCTAAATTGCAAAGTGTAGTAAAACAAAATTATCAAAAGGATACAAACAACTACGTTTGACGTATAAGGCTTTATAAACGTATCCCCACAAAATATGGAAATAGACTCTTTTATGATCTGAAACTATCTTATACACTACATAAAGAGGGAACAAACTTTTCAAGGAACTATAAAGCAAGTTCCTCCGGTAATGACCAAACAAAAGGTCCAAAAGGACACCGCAAAAAGGGACAAATTTACGATCATCCCGAGCTCTGAAACATCTTCGATTCTATTATCATTTCTGGACATCTAAAGGTTTACATTTACCACACACCTGGGGGTGGATGTAAATTAGGGTTATTTACGTCAAGTTTGTGGGTGGGCAGGTGATGTATGACTCGTAAAACCTAATGACTCTGATGGGAACTTTGGGGTTGTTACGTAGGCACTGTAGTGAGAAGAAAGTTAGGTCCAACAAACACCTCGTTTAAACTTTTACTGCCTTTATATGATCTGAGAGACCGCAAGTAACACTCGTCTAAATAGCTACCTTCCCTTTCTACAGTGATCGAAAGCCTCGAGAAGTTTTCTTAGTTACTCTTTTCCTTTTATTTCTTGAGGCCATACAGTAGGCCTTATAGTTATGTTTCACTTTAAACATTTACATTTATATTTTCCTAGTATAACATTTCTTTACTTTATATACGTTTATATATATATATACACATATATAATTTGCAGATGCCGTTAAATATTTTTGTATCAATGCACATATATGTCGAAAACATTGTACACACACACACAGACACACACACACACACACACACACACACACACACACAGACACACACACACACACACACACACACACACACACACACACACACACACACACACACACACACACACACACACACACACACACACATACACACAAATATGTACATATATTTTCAATGTTATTTAAAATTTCTGTTTTTATGTCTTTTTTTAACTTTTATTTTAAAGGTGCATTATATTTAGATAAATTATTGTTATTGCTGTTACATTTAAAATTTGCTGTCTTTTTCGTATTATTTTCATTCCCGCAGTTTTCATTAAGATGTTGCATTTAAAATTGTTGTTTTCCTTTATTGCCTAAAAACATAATATCCAAACACTATACTTCAAATATCAACCCTTAAATTTATTTCCTTTAAAATTAATTTTGTAAATGTTAATTGTTTCCAATCTAAATAAATTAGCCACTACATAATTTTACAGAATAATTTTAAAAGCAAGCATATCCAATTATTGGAAGTAAACAGTATCACTGTTGTAAAATATTCGTGTTCATGGGAATTTACCAAAATTTAAAAAGTTATGTATTAAAAAGGTAAGTAAAGGAAGGTAAGGAAAACGAGCCAAAAATTATGGCTGCGAGTGATTGATAAGTAGAGTGCCAATAATTTATTTAAATCATTTATTTTAAAACATCCTTTACTAGTACAGTACAGAGCTCTATAGTTGGAGCCGGTATCGATCTTAAAAGGTTCAGAACTATTACTTAGCAATGTTCCAATAGCAATATCTCACGGAACTTGTACTGTTAAACGTAAGGTAACATATTTTTTTAAACACAGGAAACACAGTGCACAATACAAATGGTTGTTATTCATGCAAGGAAATTGTTCTTATGACAAAGTTCATAGCAGCACCATGGGAGTTTTGCTTTCATGATGACATATTTTATTCTTTACAGTTCATTAAGTTACAACAGAAGGTAATATTTTATCAACGCTTTGAGTTTATTGTCCTTTCTTAGCACGTAAAAAGCAAATCGTTTTATTGAGAAATAGTATTATATGGACCTAATCTATCCGTGTAAATTCCTATAAAACATAGTGCTTATTTATACAATTTTGAATTAACAAATACAAAAATTATATATATATATATATATGAGAAGAAGAGAGTGACCTAATAGAGGAATTGTAACAACACTAATACCCGTATATGAAATTGTATTTTGCTGGCATCTAGAAAACGAATTAAGTGTTTTCATAGTAAGTCTTTATATATATATATATATAATTAATAAATTAAAAATACTTCAAAAACCAGAATACTTTTAATGAATATATTTATTGAAAGCAGTAGAGCGAGCCTACTGTTGTTGGGTTCACCTCGTCAGTGCTGGATGAGATTATAGCGAAACGTCGGAACTGCGAATTTATGCACTTCGGAATGAACGGATGTACTCAAGATAGTAACTATTCATCTCATATATATATATATATATATATATATTTATTTATTTATATATTTGTAGCTTTGCAACACTGTTTTCTTGTATTCACTTATCTCTTTCACTATATGTACTTAAACAAGAATCTTACTTGGTATTTATGCGAGTTAACTTTCAAAGATTGGTCGTATCTCCATCATCGGGCATCAAGTAGCATCATTGTAGACTACTACAACTCCCGGTCAGTGATGCTCGATGATGGAGATACGACCAATCTTTGAAAGTTAACTGGCATAAATACCAAGTAAAATTCTTGTTTAAGTACATATAGTGAAAGTGAAATATATAATATGTTTTCTTGTTTAATAATTTAAAACAACATAGGTTATTCAAATACAAGAATATTATTTATTTTCAATAATGAATATAAATAAATAATATTCTTGTATTTGAATAACCTATGTTGTTTTAATATATATATATATATATATATATATATATATATATATATATATATGTATATATATATATATATATTAATTATTTTGATATGTTTTCTTGTAATATAGTTAATAAATTAATATAGTTAATAAATTAAAAATATTTCAAAAACAAGAATACTTCTAATACATATTTATTCTAGAATAAATATGTAATAGAAGTATTGTTGTTTTTGAAATATTTTTAATTATATGTATATCTATCTATCTATATATATATATATATATATATATATATATATATATATATATATATATATATATATATATAAGTAGAGAGTGAACTAATAAAGGGATTGTAAAAACTCTAATACACGTAAATGAAATTGTATTGTGCTGGCATCTAGAATACGAATTAAGTCTTTTTATAAGTCTCGGCAGTAGGACTAAATGAGAGTAGAGGGTCTCAACCAGCAGGCGCAGAGTCGTTCTATGTGGCGGAGACCACCGGAGTTAACTACCTTGACCCAATAACCATCATTAGTTTTTTTTTTCACACAGTGATACAGACGAGGGTTATTAGGTGTACAAGTGGGCGTCGGATAGAACGACCTGATAAAATCTCGACAGTTTGTTTCGATATAGGTGAGATAAGAGGCCGCCTCCCTTGTCGAGGATCGATACTCGCATGCAGATCGTGCAGTTCGGCTAAAACTCTTTCAGGAAATTGGATTCAGGCGGTGTGATCTTTTATGCATAGCGAATAAAGTAACAATTTCAGAGAGATACGTTCAATACACGGAACGAAAGTTCGTTTGTGTTCGTATTTTTGTCTCTACATCATTAGGTCGTTCAATGAACTGAGAAATAGGTTTTGTGCTATGTTTTTACTTAGGGCGTATGCAAACAAATTCCACAATGTCTAATATAACAATGATAATAATAATTTTTTCATTTAGAATATTATAAGCCGTCGATACTACAATCAGCGGACATTCAAAAATGACGAGGAGGCGCTCAGATTCAGAGCAGTTCTACTTCATGTAAGAGATCCTGTCAATATGATGACCCTGTGATTTCCTTATTACCAGCAGGGATCTCTATGTATTTTCCTTAGATATACTTAATTCCTTGTACAATGCATCTTATTTCGTCTGACAAGGTTTGTAACACTTAAACACCTCTTTATGTCCCCGTAAGAGAATAAAATTTCTTCAGCCTTGGCACCACAGGGATAAGTTTTAATCAGCTGATGAATCAACATTGTTTATAACCTCAAAAATAAGTGTAACAATATCATGTCTTCTTGACAACTCTCCGCATTGGTTGAAGAACGTTTTGTGATTGTTTTTTAATTATTGACTGTGAAAAACCAGATAATATACACTCTAAAGTAACTAAAATGCATGGTGAAAGCTGTATGAACCGTGAAAATTTTTACAAGACTGTAGAACTGTCCAAAGGTGGTTAAGAATCAGTGACTGAAGAACGCCGTTCTGGAAAAACTGTTGATGTTTCAAGTTCCTCACTTAAAACCCGAATTGATGTCATTATTCCTGTCAATAAATACTCTTATTACTAATACTATTTTGATTTGCCTCTAAACAAACTGAAGCCATGAGAGAGAAACGTCGGCGCCATGGATCTCGGAGAAGAGGGGTGTTTCTCCAGCAAGACAACGTAATTTCTCACGTTTCTTCCTCCCTTTACCCGCGAAACCATTAAATAGGCTGTGAGGTACCTCATTCTCCTTGTAGCGCCAATTTAGCACCCTCTAATTTCCATTTTACTGGTCCACTGAAAGAGTCATTACGTGGGAAGGTGCCTGAAGGTGTCGCCTTGAAGTAAAAGAAACTTTATCACCTATAATGACCCTGAGATTTATTTATTTCGTCACACATTATCCCACACTTACAGTAGCATTAATGTTTCAATTCCTTCTATTAGCTCACACTCCCCTGATATATATCTTGTTCAAATGTTCAATCATTATTAAAATACGTTTTTATTCATCCACTCAGTTCAAATACATTTTTTTTAAACTATAGGGGATGAAAATTGATGTTAATACAGGGTTTTTAAATATATATTCGATAATTGATTTATAAAAAATTGGAAGTCTAGGTTGGATTCGAACTGAGTATCTTCGAGTTCGAAGTCTACAGGTAGTGTTTCGGAACTGAGCCAACTTTCCAATAGATAGAAATGTACTTCTCAAAGATGTATATGAATTTTTTTTCGCCCCCATCTGGTTGTAGTCGAAATCTACAATTCACAACCTTGAATTGTTTCCATGGTTACCACACAATAGCATAATTAATTGCTTAGGATTAAAAATGTAAGAAAAGTTTAAAATAAACAAACAAACTGACATAACGGTATCAAACATGGCTTCTCACAAATGGAAAGCGCAAAAGGAAAGTGAAAAGAAAATACAACACAATGCAAGCGACGAAAAAAAGAAAGAGTATAAACAGTAACAAATAATAATCCAACAACATTCATAAAAAGGAAATATAAAATTGCAAGGAAATTTCCTTTCTATTTTGGCACTTAATATTGTTATTCTGACGTATGTATATATTATTTATATTAGTTGTATTTAAAAATAAAAAGACACTAAAATACAACTTTTCTTTGTTGAATTAAGTAGGAATTGACTTTAAAAATACTTTTATTTTACTTGTTGTCCATGGCTACGATGAGGAGCACAAAACTCCGGTTTGGGTCAAATTCGTAAACAATGAACAAGTTACATTGTATTTCCTTTAATTCCTTCTATTTGTACACATACCTTATATATATATATATATATATATATATATATATATATATATATCTTGTTTGAATTTTTAATCGTTTTAGTAGAATACGTTTTTATTTATACACTCAATTTCAAAAACATTTTTTTTTAAACTGGTAGTCGGAGACAGTAGAGTTTTTTCAAGTATTAATTTAGTTTAAATTTAATTAATTTTGGTTTTATATGAGAGAAAACCTTTCTACCAAAAAGGTATGCAATATAGCTATTTCATACCATTTGGCTTGAAATTATTGATAACTTATTTCATAGAACAGCTGATTTTATGTTCTAGGTTATCTGGTAAAACAGCTGTTTTAACGGATAGGTTATGTTACTTTATTTACATTACTTGTAATTATTTAATAAAAAGTAACTAAAATAATATTTTTTTTTTGCTAAGTAGGAATTGATTAAAATTTTTCTGTTTATATTAACTCATTTTGTTTGTAGTTTTTTCATAACGGAAAAAATGTTTTTTAGCATTAACGGAACACAAATTATTAGTTTGAAAAATCGCGTTAAATGAACCACACTGCAGTACGTTCTGTTTGGCAAGAGACACAAAACAGCCGCATGATGTATTGGCAACGTCGATAACTTCCAGATGGCAGAGCTGGCTATCAAAGAAGTGTTTGTTTTGCAACATTAGATTACATGTGTTTTGCATCACTGCTCTGCGGTTATATAGAACACACATTAAACCCGGTTCAGTATAAACACGGGTTGAATCATTCGCGTAAAGTGGAATTATTGGAAGTGATCTGATGTGATGAGGCTGTAATATTCCTGAGTTAATCATGTGTAAAGCGATGATCGCCTAGAGCTGCTCAGTAGGGCTTCCTAGTATTATTGTTTATACATTATTAAACGATACATTTCTTGCAGCTGTTGGGTGGTACATCTAGAGGGTTTTTTTGTAATATGCAATATTGATTACACTTGGTTAAAAATCACTACTTACTGATGTTTTTTTAGCAGACGAGCTTCGCACTATATCAGTGTTTTGTTAAATGCTGTGAGTCACAGAAAAGACTGTTGCTCACAATCAAGCCAAGTGTAATCAATAGGTAAGTATTAATACATTCTATTCCATCATTGTAAACTCGAATTCACATATCTACAGGAAAAGTAGAATTTCCGTTGTGGATTGATTAAGGCATAACGTTAGTACGAGATGAGAATTTGGGAAAATACTTTATAGAAAAACTAAAAGTGATAAAAGACAAGAGGAATTTCATGGTTTAAACATCACACTGTATGCGAAAGCAAATTGAACTGTAAGTGAAGGCAAAACCGAATGCGAGAAGTAATGTATCTGCGCTGAAGGAATTGGGTGGAAAGAAACAGCGAATACGATGGAACTGTTCTATCTCCAGAGATCGCTCAGAAGCTGTGCGATTACCGAGGAAACTCATTAACTAGTTCACAGAGTCACACATGTAAACAAGTAAACATTCGCACACACATCAGCACTTCCCGTGTGACGTCATCTCATGATACTGTCTAATTGCCGGGAAAGTGACTCACTACGCAATTAGTCGCTTTCCCAGAACGAGAACAATGAGCCGCCATTTTATAGAACAGTAAGCAGCTAATTTACAGAAACAGCGAAAACTATAGCTTTGACGTTTAATTACGTAACACTATTTGTAATTTTCAAAGTTATATCACCGCTTAAAATGTCGCATAAAATGTACATCGTTTTTAAGCTATCACATGTGTTACTGTAAAATTCCACACAATGGTAACACATAGGTAATTTAGTAAATCTTTTAATTTACCAACTTTAGTACATGTAAGGAGTTTATAAATAAGACATACTATTTAGGGCCTTTACCATTAAAGTTTAAGGTGTAAGACGATGACTATTTCTTTAAATATTTCTCCTTGCTAGCAAGATCGTGTCCATTTAAGGTCAGAATAGGTTCGATATCACTTACCGTGTCTCTGAGGCTAAACTTGATTAACCGAGTGCATTGCGGAAAAGCTCGGAATGGGCGATCACAGAAGAGTTAAGTCGTTTACCATTAAGAGTTGGTAAATGTAAGGATTTTATAAATAAGACATACTATTTAGGGCCTTTACCATTAAAGTTTGAGGTGTAAGACGATGACTATTTCTTTAAATATTTCTCCTTGCTAGCAAGATCGTGTCCATTTAAGGTCAGAATAGGTTCTATATCACTTACCGTGTCTCTGAGGCTAGAGCTGATTAAACGAATGCATTGCGGAAAAGCTCGGAATGGGCGATCACAGAAGAGTTAAGTCGTTTACCATTAAGAGTTGGTAAATGTAAAGATTTTTTAAATAAGGCCTACTATATAGGGCCTTTACCATTAGAGTTAGTTAGTTGCTGGATTTGTTTCCTGGCAAAAAAACCTGTTATGGTTATCATCGTCAATCAGCAATAAAACAAAAGCAAAATATTTTAGATAAAGCAAAATAAACAAATTTTAATAACACAAAAATTATAAAACATAAACAAAATTGAAACATAACAATAATAAAATAAATAAATATGTAACAATATATATATATATATATATATATATATATATATATATATATATATATATAAAACAATAGGCAGAAACATAACAATAAATTACAAGACAGTATACCAATAAATTTATAACAAATAACACAATGTAGATAATAAATAAGTGAACAATAATTAAACTCTAAACACAAACTAACAAGTATATCTCTATACTATAAGAAATAAATACATTTGTAACCTATAGATTTTAAATATTCAAATGTTAAATTTTAAAAATTATATTTAGGTGGCAAAGGAATGCGATGACACGG
The DNA here is from genome assembly GCA_036971475.1 of Prosapia bicincta. Classification (NCBI taxonomy): domain Eukaryota; kingdom Metazoa; phylum Arthropoda; class Insecta; order Hemiptera; family Cercopidae; genus Prosapia; species Prosapia bicincta. Next base: position 38,599,935 of record JBAIZL010000008.1, read on the forward strand.
TAGACGGCCGCGACATCGTCCTTTAACACCACCTTTAGACTGCCGTGTAAATTAAAACTATCGCGAAAATGCTTCAAACCACCATAAGTGCTGGATTTTATCAACGACGTATTATATGACGGATTATTTTGCTAGTAATAAACTCGTTCAATAGGTTCAAGTTAGGGGTCAGGTTAGATTGGGCAACATTTACCGTGTCTCTGAGGTAAAACCTAAAATGTATACACTAGTATAGGGGTAAAAGTTCAAAATGAACGATGATCACAGAAGAGTTCGGTCTTTCATCATTAAAGATTATTAAATATTAGGTGCAATTGCAGGAATGTTTTTTTTTTGGATGAGTTTAAGGTATTGTCCCAGTACTGGAAGAAATCAGCTGTTTGCTTCTAAACTGGGAAACAAACTGGGATAAAGAGGTGTTTTAGTGATACACCCGGGAGTTGAATAGGCTTTTAAAAGTAAGTCTTTAGTCGTGAACGTCCGTGGAGTTTTTCTTTGAGAATGGATAATTGAAATAACATTATTCAGAATCTAAATATTCTGAGATATATCTATGAATAAAACCAAATAAGTTGGGGCACTCAGAGGAATTGCAACCTTTGAGAATTCACCTGTCAGAGGTGAAAACCTTTATAGTCTCGTCTACAGAAATTTTTAATTGAGAAAAACATTTAATTTTGCGTAATGGTAAATTACCTAACATTTGTTATAGTGTAAGAAACAATAATATAGCCTAGATTCTTTACATTTAATACCAAAATTCGAATTACAGCAAACAAGTTGGAACAGTTTTGAAAAATTGTCAACGAATGAAGTGAAAATATACGATTATAAACATTAATTTATAATAAACAAGTATTTATTGAAGTCAATAATAAAGTAATGTAGATAGCAAAAACATAATCAGATGTTTACTGAAGAAAAATTGTTTTAACTCATTTGAAATCAGTTTAAAAAAAGTATTATACGCGTCTAAGAATGTTTTCATATAAAAAATGGGATTAAAAATACATAACTTATTATCATCGTTATATTAAAATATATCATAATTTAAATACAGTAATATATTTATTAACTAATTAAAACTATTTCATAATACACTTTTTTCTTAACAGTGCTCAATATATAGTGTAACATTACATATGTGTTAAAACAGGTGTTTTACAATACATTGTATCACATAAAATCAGCTGATATATGAAATCATATGTTATCATTTAATTCACTATGAGGTGACTCATTGGATAACCTGATACAATTTATAATATCGCTATTATTCCGACAAAAATTACAGACACGAAATTGTAAATTTATATCCTTCCAATAAATTTTTGTAGGCGTCGCTATAAAAGTTTTCCTTTTAAATAATAAAAAAAACTTCAGCCAGATTAGCTCTTGTGAATAAGTTCTTTCCGGATTATGTGGGCAGAAAATGACCCATTGTGAACTGTGCTGCTCAAATAGTTTAGTGCCTCTCGTAATACCCACTTCCACACAACAGATTATAGTAGAATATGCAAATCGCAAAACGTACTACTGTAACTGTATAACTGTTGTTTGACATCCGTTTTGGCATCGCCGGCAAATATCCAGTTAGGCGTTTGTCGAGTGTAAACAGGTGTGCTTGCCGAGCTCAACGTGATCGCATTGACAATGACGTCACGTCACTTCACGTCATCCATTTCCTCTCATATATCACTGGCGAGGATATCCACAAGCATCTTACTTTCTCTGTCTTTCCGGTGCGCTATCTGTGATTGGACTTTAAAAGATGTTTACCTTCGCTTATTCCAATGAAATTATCTACCAATTTCCATCTTTGCTATGTTCGCGCGTTTCATTAATTAATTAACAATGGAATAGTTGTGTTATCTAAAGACATTTTTCTGTGTTTATAGGCTGTGCAAAAAATTATAGTATTTTCATAGACATTTAAAGGTTGTTCAAGTCTTTATTTTCTTTAACATACAGACAAATGTCTTTAGAAATATGTACATTCTTTTATAATAATAATAATAATATGTTTTTATTTTAGTTTTATTATTTGATTACGTTACGAAATTATTAAACTTACTTTTATTATGTATCCTTAATTTGTCATTTTGGAAGTGATCGACCTAAAATTATTTTTGATTTTTTCTCTCAACTCTCTTCTCTCTTTTTTTGTCATTCACACTCTTTCTCCTCCCTTCTCTCTTACTCTTTTCTTCTCTCTCTCTTTCTCTCTCTCTAATTCTCTCTCTCTCCCTATCTATCTATCTATCACACACAACACACACACACACACACACACACACACACACACACACACACACACACACACACACACACACACACACACACACACACACACATACTGTTTCTTTTATCTCATAATTTTTTCTCCCTCTTACTCTTTCTCTCGCACACACTATCTTCCCTCCCACTCATTTTTCACTCTCTTCCTCTTTCTTCGTTCTTTCCCTCTTTCATCTCTCTCTCTCTCTCTCTCTCTCTCTCTCTCTCTCTGTCATTCTTTTTTCTTTCTTTCACTCTTCCTCTAACATATATTCACACTTCCTTCTCTGTCTCTTTGTTTTGTGCCTCTATAGATGTACCTCCTCTGCTTTATGTTTTGGACCGTATATATACATACACACACAAATATATATATATATTGTAATCCTTTGATGAATTTCTTTTTCTTGTTTTATTTATACACAATTAAATGACACTTTCATAAACAAGAAATTATATTTTAGTTTTCTTCAAACATTGAAGCTTTTCGCTGATTGGCAGTATCAGCATTATCAAAATTTTCTATGTACCTTATATTTCTATGACTACATCTGCACCCATAAGGTACTATAGAACTATAAGGTACATAGAAAATTTTGATAATGCTGATACTGCCAATCAGCGAAAAGCTTCAATGTTTGAAGAAAACTAAAACAAAAATTCTTATTTATGAAAGTGTCATTCAATTTATATATATATATATATATATATATATATATATATATATATATATGTATATATATATATATATATATATATATATATATATATATATATATATATATACATTAAATATAAAATTAATGAAATTAACAAACATACATAATAAACATTCGTTCTTTTTTAAACACTTATAGTCTACAATTCGATACATATATCACACTGCCTAAAACAACAAGAGATATACTTACAACCTTATCGGAAGATGTGTGTCAAGTTGTCCCATTGAGTTGCTGTCCAAATTAACAATGGGCTAGACTTTAATCGAAATCAAAGTGAGTGCTACTTTAGGCAATTCTGTATATATTTTAAAGTTTATACATTAAAAATCATTAATACAGATTTTTAGGGTAGTTCGGATAGAATCTTAATACTGAATATTTAGCGTTTTCGTTAGCGGGTTGCACCTCCTTCTGAGTATGGTAGAGGCCGTAGTATAGTAGAGAAAGTGGTTCATAGAAATAGACTACATTAAGATAAATAGATGGCACTAAGGTAAACGGATAAGAGAAATAGAGGATACTAAAGAAAGTGGATGTCATTAGCATAAATGGATAACATTAAGGGAAATGGTTAACATTGAGGTAAATGAATACCGAGGTGAGATAAATTTACATGAACAAACAGGTGCTACTGACTAAAGGTAAATGGATGACATTAGGATTAATGAGTGGCACTCAGGTAAATGGATGGCATTAAGGTAAATGGATGGCACTAAGGTAAATAGATAAAACTAAGGGAAATGGATGCTATTTAAGGTAAATTGATACCAATGTGAGATAAATGTACAACGATAAACATATATATACCTAAGAGGGACTAAAGTTAAATTGATGACATTAACGTAAGTGGGTGGCATTAAGATAAATGGATGGCACTAAGGTAAATGGATGACATTAAGGTAAATGGATTGCACTAAGGTAAATGGATGGCATTAAGGTATATGAATGTGACTAAGGGAAATGGATGACATTAAGGTAAATAGATGGCTCCAAGGTCAATGGATAATATTAACGTAAATAGATGACATTAGAGTAAATATATGGCACTAAGGAAAATGGATGACATTAAGGTAAATAAATGACATAAAGGTAAATGGATGGCACTAAAGTAAATCGATAGGACTAAGGTAAATGGATGGCACAAAGGTACGACTCAGGTAAATGAATGAAGTTAAGGTAAATGGATACCGAGGTGAGATAAACGTTCAACTATAAACAGATAATTACCTATTGGTGACTAAAGTTAAATATATGCCATTAAGGTAAATGGATAACATTAAGGTAAATGGATGACATTATGGTAAATGGAAGACATTAAGGTTAATGGATGGCAATAAGATAATGGATAACAGCAAGAGAAATGTATGCCATTAAGGTAAATGGATAACATTAAGGTAAATCGATGGCACTAAAGTAAGTGAATACTACTAAGGGAAATGACAATTAGATAAATAAATAACATTAAGGGAAATGGATGCAAGAAAGGTAAATGGATAACGAGGTGATATAAATGTGCAACTATAAACAGGTATTTACCTGCTGGTGACTGAAGTTAAATGGATGACATTAAGGTAAATGGATAACATTAAGGTAAATCGATGGCACTAAAGTAAGTGAATACTACTAAGGGAAATGACAATTAGATAAATAAATAACATTAAGGGAAATGGATGCAAGAAAGGTAAATGGATAACGAGGTGATATAAATGTGCAACTATAAACAGGTATTTACCTGCTGGTGACTGAAGTTAAATGGATGACATTAAGGTAAATGGATGACATTAAGGTAAATGGATGACACTAAGGTAAATGGATGGCACTAAGGTAAATGGATGACACCAAGTTAAATGGATGGCACTGAGGTAAATGGAAGACACTAGGGAAAATGGATGACATTAAGGTAAATGTATTCCAAGGCGAGATAAATGTACAACTATAAACAGATGTTTCCCTGCTGGTGATTAAAGTTAAATAGATGACATTAAGGTAAATGGATAAAAATAATGGAAATTGATGACATTAAGCTAAGTGAATGGCATTCAGGTAAATAAATGGAGTTAAGGTAAATGGATACCAAGGTGAGATAAATGTACAACTATAAACAGATATTTACCTGCTAGGGACTAGAGTTAAATTGATGACATTAAGGTAAATGAATGACAATAAGGTAAATGAATAACGCTAAGGTAAATGGATGACATTAAGGTAAATGTATTCCAAGGCGAGATAAATGTACAACTATAAACAGATGTTTCCCTGCTGGTGATTAAAGTTAAATAGATGACATTAAGGTAAATGGATAAAAATAATGGAAATTGATGACATTAAGCTAAGTGAATGGCATTCAGGTAAATGAATGGAGTTAAGGTAAATGGATACCAAGGTGAGATAAATGTACAACTATAAACAGATATTTACCTGCTAGGGACTAGAGTTAAATTGATGACATTAAGGTAAATGAATGACAATAAGGTAAATGAATAACGCTAAGGTAAATGGATGACATTAAGGTAAATGTATTCCAAGGCGAGATAAATGTACAACTATAAACAGATGTTTCCCTGCTGGTGACTAAAGTTAAATAGATGACATTAAGGTAAATAGATAACATTAAGATAAATAGATAACATTAATGAAAATGAATGGCATTGTGGTAAATGGATACAAAGGCAAAATAAATGTACATCTATAAACAGAAGTTTTACCTGCTGGTGAATAAAACTCTACTTAAGCATTACCATATTTTTTTTGCTTATTATGTTTGCTGTAATTTTGATTTGTCGGTCTGTCTCTGTCTATCGGTCTCTCTCTCTCTTTAACACACACGCGCGTGCACACATACTCATACTTTACTTGTAATCGTATCTACAGTTTTCTCGACGTAAGTACCAAGCAGAGAGATGATTCGTGCAGTAATAACTCCTGACTGACCTGTAATTAGTACTGTCCGATAAGGGCTGGGTGGCTGCCTTCTCTACATCCCTTGCGGGTCGTAGTCGGAAGTGATTAATAGATAGGGTGAATTTATGGGTCTAGACATAGGGGCGGTTGGTGGCTACTTTTTAGGGTTCGTTTTGTATCCCATGCTAATCGGCGATTAAAAACTTAGTCGTGAACAAATGTAGCATCTCAAAGAGGTATTTAGGTTGGCGGAAGTTTTACATTTTTTATTTCGTTTAGATGGGCCACGTCCTAACAAAGAATGCTCTAAACGACATTAGAAGGCATTATTTATGTGTTAAACTGTGCGGGCGCTTTTATTCCACCTTTTAAAGATGACGATTAGCGTTTTTACAACCAGTAACCTCTTACGCAGCGGGTAGACTTACCACTCCATTCGGTAATATTTTATACGTGTTTCCTCTTCCGTTCTTACAGGCTTTGCTAAAGATATTTATTGATTGACTTGTTTGTAAAATCACTTCATTTATACCAATATTTCTCCTGTCTTCATTTGTAATCTTATTCACTTTTGTGGGATAACGCCTCAAAATTTCTGCCCATTATTTTACCTTTGGTATTTTGTAATTGATGACTCAACTTTCCACCCTATATGTCATGGTATAACAGATTCTTACTTGTATGTTTGTGTTGTATATCGATCTCGTTATATTGGAATTTAGTTCTGTTTACAAGTTTCTATCTACATTTAGATATTTGTTATCTTTTTCTCTTTAAATTGACTTATTTGGTTATATAGATACTCAATTATAACAAAGTAAATGAACCACGTTTTTATCTAAAGTATTGACTCTTCTTAGAGTTAGAATATTCACGGGCGTTTCTCCTTGTTTTTGTGTATATTTACTTCCTACTGAATCTATTTTGTTTGTCTAATACAAGGAAATATTAAGTCTGATATCAGCAAACTATAGTCTGATCCAGGTTCAGCCCCTCACTTTTACTGTCTTATTGTTTAAGTTTAACGGAATTTTACTATTATTTAATTAACAATGTATGCTTTAACGTTGTAGGATATCTACAAATTTGTAATCCGTTTGTAATTATAAAATTGCTATGAAACAATAACTCAGTCAATACTTCTCCATTCCCATTCTTAAATTCTTCGATTTCTTTCAAACTTTTTCCCCAACTCAAACCTTCAAGTCTATTGTTATTACATTAATTTCTTTGTTATTAAAAACTTCCTAGATTTGCTTTTTCTCTATTTTGTGTTTGTTACCTCTCCAATAATGTACTAAATTATTCTATTGCTCCATCGGTATACTTCCTTTCTTTGTCTAGCTCATTGTCTAGAAACAAACGTTTCGTATTATTTTAAAAACCTTTACTAACGCGAATTGAAGGTGAGTTTACCCTTGTTTATGAGACAAGACTGGGAACTACTAAAACAGCACTGCTATTCGTCCTGCACTTGCTATTGGAAATCGAAGCACAGATACCAGATTAGTCGAAGCACAAAGCTTCCACTGACAGCGCCGTAATGCCCACTATAATCAATTACACAGACAACGTTCAGTCCATCTATTTACCCGGATAATTTGAGCTGGTTACATCCGTTATTAATCACCCACTCTACGACACCGCTTCATAAATCATGCACCGCCGCCTAGCCTAAGTTTTCAATGCCTCTACGCGTATTAACATCACAAAGGCGCTGGCTAGACGTGACGTGAGCAAACGGTATTAAATTGGCGGGAAATATTTACTATGTCATTCTGTGTCTGGACTTGTGTGGGCTTTGGACATGTTTTCTCAACCCATATAAATGATGAATTACTTTGGACGTCGGAAGCATATTATATAATATCAACATCACATGTAAATAGTTTTGTTTAATAATTGTTAAATAATCTTTTGAGGAGCTGAGAAACAATGTGTTTGAATTATTTAAAGTGGTATTACACGGTTTCATATGTATGTAAAATCTTTAACTTTAAATATTTCTTGAATTTTGTAGTCCATTACGTTCGGTGAATCTTACTAATCACTTAAACAATAGTTTATGACTGAACTTTAAATTTAGTAAATTTATTAAAACTTACTGAGACAGAACGTTTTAGATAGCTATATGCCGATCTTCTTCAGTGTCTTCTGCTTAGAGATGTTGGGTCAAGCGGTGATGGTTTTAAAGGTAGGTTTCCGATAGTATCAAAGAGTATGTGTGATTTGTATTGTGTTTGTTCGTTTAATATGTTTGTACTTTGTGTTTTTGTGTGCCTGTATGTTTTTAAATATTTGTGTTGAATTCTTTTGTCTCCACTATATACCGTTACATGACGAAATAAGGATATTTCAGAGCACTAAGCAGATGTCACCACAGATAATTAAAAAAAGGTCAGAAGATCGAAGCTGCAGTTAATTAAGTTACTTTCTAATCAAGGAAACGAAATTAGTTGGCAATTCAATAACTGCACTTTCAAAACATTCCCCAGACGTAGGCGTCAGATGGTATGAGATCGGGTGAGTGGGTTGGTAAGGAAGGTTTGTTCTAAGAGAGAAGAGGCGGTTGCCAAAAGTTTCTTGAAGATAAGCATGTTGTCTAAGGCAGTGTAGCTGGTTGCGCCATCTTGCTGGAACATCTAAAGTAGACTTAACAGGGGTGGAGAAGTGTCTACCTACCTAAAGTAGAAGTCAACTGGGGTAAACCATTGTGAACGAATAGTCCCAACAAAATATACTGAGGTCTCCTATAAAACGATCAAGAATTGCTCTGTATCTTAGAGGAGGCAACTACAGTTGATTTAGTTTCAGTACTGTTTATTTTTTCTCATATGGTATTAAATGCCGTGTTAATTTTTGAAAAATACATTAGTTTAAGATTTATTAAATCAAATTCAATCTTGTATCTGAAGAAGAAATTATATAGATCCAGCTAGACTAGCTCAGACTTGTTACGCACGAAGAGATCAGTTAGAGATAGACTGGAGTTTTTGTAATGAGGAAGTAGATTTCGTTACACAATGATACAGACGCATTTCCTGTGTCAACTAGACTTCCTGATCCTACACATCCGTAGTCACATTGCGTCTTGCCAGCTCTACAATTTGCCCGATTTATTTAATTGTGGTTTGAAGCGACTACTTATCTTTCTGACCAGTAATGGCGGTAAGGTACGAGATATGGTAATGTTTAATGGTAAGTAACTAGCCGAGGAAATTAGAGAGCGTACGGGGAGGACCAAATAAGGGAAACCGTCTTCGCAGGGCATTCACGATCGGAAACTAGTGGAGTCCAGAGCGACCGACTGTATCATTACAGATGTGCTTAATGTCTTCCAGGGAACTGTTTTACAAGCAGATGAAATGAATGTTACTTCGTGTAACTGTTTGAGAAATGGCGGAACATGTGTTGCAAACGGCTCACAATTACGAAGCATTTGGAAAGTTACCGGGTACAATTTGAAGCTTTAATGTTTAGGTGAGGTGAGTAAAAGTTGTCAATTTACATTTCCTTAAACTGTATTTCTCTATTTCCATTTTGTTTTAAAACGCGAAATATAAATGTAAATAAAACAAGACAAAGCGAGATATTACACACACACACACACACACAAAATTAACGAACGGTAATTCTTCCGAGCAAACGAGAGCATAGAAAACTAAAAAGAAATTAGCCGTGCAACATTGTTGTTAATTATTTAATAAAACTCACTTCTGAAGTTTATTTTGTAAACTTTTTGTAAAATGGAACTTTTTAACTTAATTATGGCAATAATTATAAGATGGGGAAACCTAAAAATAGAGTCATCCCTAACATCTTTGAAACAGAACATCCTAACATACAACATCCTTAACATAGGGCTATATTAACATAGGTCATTCTTAGCATATGACATCATTAAAATAGGACTTCATCAACATTGGACATCATTAACGTAGGACATTCTTAACATAGGACATCATTAACATAGTATATCATTAACTTAGGACGTCTTTGAAATAGAACATAATATTATAGGACATACTTAACGTATAACATCCTTACATAGGACATCAATAACATAGGACATCTTTAACATAGGACATCATTAACAAAGGGCCTTCTTACATAGGACATCATAACATAGGACATCCTTAACATAGAACATCCTTAACATAGGACTTACTTAACATAGGACATCATTAACTTAGGACATCATTAACATGGGAAATCCGTAACTCTGGACATCATTGGAATAGAACCTCATAACATAAGGCATTAATAACATAGGGCATCATTAACATATGTCATCCTTAACATAGCAAATCCTTAACATAGGACATCATTAACTTAGGACATCATTGACATAACAAATCCTTAACTCAGGACATCCTTGGAATTGAACATCATAACATAAGGCATTAATAAGATAGGGCATCAATAGCATAGGGCATACTTAACATAGGACATCATTAACTTAGGACATCAATAACATAACAAATTCTTAACTCACGATATCATGAATATAGGACGTCATTAACTTAGGAAATTCTTGAAAAAGACATAATAGCCTATCATAAGACATACTTAACATAGGACATTCTTAAGATAGGAAATCCTTAACTCAGGACATCCTTGGAATAGAACATCATAATATAAGGCATTATTAACATATGGCATCATTAATATAGCGCATCATTAATATAGCGCATCATTAATATAGCGCATCCTTAACATAGGAAATCCTTAATACAGGATGTATATAATACAGAACGTTGTTGTCACAAGGATATCTATAACGTAGGACATCTTAAACATAGGACCTCCTTAACATAAGATATCCTCAACAAAGTAAATGATATATACGACATTTTTAACATAAGATATCTTTAACATAAGATATTCATTTACATAGGACATCCTTAGGATTTTGAGGTATATGTGTGTGTGTGTGTGTGTGTGTGTGTGTGTGTGTGTGTGTGTGTGTGTGTGTGTGTGTGTGTGTGTGTGTGTGTGTGTGTGTGTGTGTGTGTGTGTGTGTGTGTGTATGTGTGTGTGTGTGTGTGTGTGTGTTTTATTGATATCGATGAGAAGACAGGATAGACAAACGTTTCTAGGTCTCTCTTGGCATGAAATACATTTATAACTCCTTTCTGAATCCGACAGCCTCCATATTGGTATTTTACGTGGGCGTTACATTTTCTATTGTTGAACGATGTAAATTATTACATTTACGCATTTACAACGCCTGTCACACTTGGATAATAGAAACGGTAAACCCCCAACCGAAATATACATTTGCGCTCCATCTCTCTGCCTTTTGAATTGGAACCGAGAGCGTTCAGTACAATGAACTCAAAGTGTAAATATTTGTTTTGAATAAACGGGAGTGATATTGTTTGGAAATTTTGCAATATTATTTGAGTATTAGATAAATATATTTGAAATGTATCGATTCAGGGAATTACGTTTTTTCTCAGTGTTGTATACAGTGTTGCTTTACGCATGAAATTCTGCTATTTTTGTTTATATGAACAGTTGCCTATAATAATAAATTTATATTTACTGAGAATAATATCTATAGAGAGAAGGTATTGCAGAAAAATTAACTTGTTTATGTAAGCTTTTTTACCCTACAACGAATAACAGAAGATTATTCCCCCCCCCCTTTCCTTTGTCCTATAATATTCATATAATAATTCTTAAACCTAGCCTTTCAGATCTTTCTTCTAGTTATTCTACACTAAATTAGTCTACGAGTAGACCTCTTTTGTAGTTCTGTAACAAGGTACATTTATTGATAATTTGAGGATAATTTGAATCCGGGAAAGATCCCACACTAACATAATTGGTAATGCATGACAAGTAAAAGTCCTTTCACGATTGAGCGAACGCAACAATGCGCCATCTCGTAAATGTTAGAATATTCTAGACGGAAGCTGATAGAAATCACTGGAAGCGGCAAATGGATATATAAAAGGAGAACTTCGGCTTTTGATTGTGAACTTTGGACGTTTAAAATAAACACCGACTAGCAATGATCAATGGAAAGAGGTAGGCTTATATGAAATGGTAAAACTGAAGAGAGAAAAGGATAATACATAATGAAAGAGATTTACAAAATGAGATAAAATAGAAGAAAAAAACAGGAAGAAGTGAAGAAAATATAATGAGAAATAAAATAAATTGTAAAAGAATGAGAGATGAACAAAGAAGTGAGAGAGAGAAAGTTGAATTGACCTTACAATGAAAATATTGGAACGAACCCCAATACCATAAAAATAATAATAATAAAAAACAACAAATAAAACAAGTTACATAAGATTAAACCCTTATGTACATTTCGATAACCATGTCATCATCATCAGAGGGTCTTATTACAAAATTACAATCTAGCAAACAAGATGTTACAAAATAGAATGATCTAGTTCACTAGATCTAGAGAAACTAGATCACTCTAGTTTGTAACATCTCGTTTGCTAGATTGTAATAAGACCCTCTGATAATGATGACATCATTGATGACATGTCATCGAAATGTACATAAAGGTTTAATCTTATGTAACTTGTTTTAATTGTTATTTTTGATTATATTTGTGGTATTGGGGTTCTTTCCAATATTTTCATTGTAATATATTGTACCACTGTGCTCTTCATATTGTGTAACTTGAATTGATTTTATTAATCTTAGTGTGCTCGTATGAATTACGGTGTTCTAATGAATTAGAACAAATGTGGGGTAATTCTAGGTAGTTTATTATGAAACGCCATAGGCTATGTCGTCGGGAAGTCTACTCGGCTTTATTACCTGAAAGACTTTAACGATTTTGTGTAAATTACCAACAGAGGTGTGTACAAAAAGCTTGGACTATCTTTACAGGACTGTTCGACGCCTCTTCCACGGATAACAATGTCCGTGAGGTCCAGTTCAGTAGTTTAACCTTGACAATGACAATGCAGGCGAGCATGCGCACAGGGCGTGCCTCTAATCATTACCTGTTGCGGGGCGTCACGATTCCTGGATGACGTCTACGGATCAAGATGGAATTGTTTTGTGTGATGCTACTTAGTGACTGGTGCTTTGTACTCTAACGCTCCTTTGTACAGTGTCTGTGTATAGATAGACTGCACAAGTGCTAGATATGTTTAGTTTGTTCGCACCAGAAAAGCACTGTACTTTATTATTTTGGGTAGCAACATTTAAAAGCAGAGCCTCAATGGATAACTTGATCTTCATATGTGTAGGAGTATCTAGAAATGAAAACACTTTTAGTTAATAAAAAGAAAGTTTTATAAGAGCTTATATCAAATGCATCGTAAAACGTAATATTCGCCGTAATACTTGCGTAATTCGCAGATCCCTAGTGACTGTTTTCTTCTGGGCGATATTCCCTGAAAATTAGTACATTTAGGCGCTCTTTAGAAGTCTTATTTCTCAAATATGTAACCACCAACAAACACACATTGAAGTCTTTTACGGACATTTGACAGCTCTCTTTCCTGGTAATTCAGTTTAACTTCGAAAACTATCTTGAAGTTATAACGTTTTAATTTTTAATGTAATAGTGTGAATTATTATAAATGTCTTACTAAACTATCCAATTTAGGCTTTAACCTACAGAAGATTTTTTTTAAAATTATATATTCCTTCTAAGGTTAAACTCCTAGAACTCCGTCACTGCGCTCCTGACGTGGGGATTATAATATTGGAAGTAATCCATTAACACGTTATGATTTAAGTTATTAAATATAAAAAATGCAGAAAATCTAACACGAAACTCTGTTACAGTTTTAGCTTTACATACATTTTGAGCCTCTTAAACATGTCATCAACAATTGGCTTCAAGATAACACCACCGAATTTGCGTTTAGCTTGAAAGCTTCGTCACTTATGTCTTTGGAAATTGAATAATTGTATCTAGACGTATTTATCCCGTAATTACCTCTTGTTTCTTTAAAATATTTTTGGTAATGTACATCATTTTTAGCCGAAGCACCCTTATTACGTATACTTTGAAAATTTTGTTGCTTCACCTTTCAGAACGTAAAATAACATCTTCAAAATCAAACTCTTTTTCATCGACAACGTTGATTAAAAGTCAACCTATTTCAATTTCTGCTATTAGTTTACACTCTCCCTATATATATATCCTGCCCAAATCTTTAATGGTTAGTAAATAAATTTTTATCCATCCATTCAAGTTCAAATATATTTTTTAAATTTTAGTGAATGACAATTGATGTTAATACAGTTTTTTTCAAATTTTAATTCATTGTTAAATTTAATTAATTAATTTTAGTTTTATATGGGAAAAACCTTTCACAAAAGGGGGAAGTTATGGAATTATTTCGTCCTATTTGGCTTGAAACAAGTGATAACATACGAGTTCATAAAATAGCTGATTTTATGTTAAAGGTTGTGTGATAGAATAGCTGTTTTAACTATACATTATATTGCTTCATTTACATTAATTGTAAATATTTAATAAAAAGTAACTAAAATAAAATTTTTCTTTGTTTATGTAAGAATTAACTTTAAAAATGTTTGTTTATATTAGATCTACTTGTTTTTAAAAAAACATCCTCATTGTTTATACTTTGAAAATTCTGGTGCTTGACTTTTCATTACGTAAACATTCTTCTTCAAGATCAAACGCTTTTTCTTCAACAACCTGCATTAAAAGTTAGCCAATTTTTTCATACAACCAAACCAAAACCTCAACCCTTTTATGGCCAACTCTCCAACCGGATTATAGGGAAAAGAAACAGAACGGAATAAGGGGATGAAAATATCTGACTAGTATGAAATCATGGCAGGAATATCCTGTGACCGTTCATGAAGGTCCCTTAGAGCATAGGTTCCCAAGTGGGCGTAAAGGAAATCAGGACGGCGCGAGACCAGTTTGGAAAATAATAAGATAAATTAAATATATTTAATATTATAGGAACAATCTTGATGTTACTAACGACTTCGGTCAGGCCTTTACTAAAATACGTCAAACAGGCTTGCTAGTGTAAAAAATGTAAGCTCAAGCATCTCACTAACAGATTTTTCTCTTATCAGTTAAAATTTACCTTGCAAAAACTTTAAATATTATATCATGTTTCTTGCAAAAGTATGTAGGCTATAAATAAATTGTTCTAAATATAAATAATATTTGATTCTTTTACATATACCCATAACAATTATTTATAGTGTATAGCTTAGAGGAACCCCTGCCCCTGATCGCACTATAGCAACTATAGAGCTTGCTTCTTGTTAGTGAGAGTTGTGTCAAGAGGTTCTGACATGATTAACATGCCTGACCTACATCAGGGCGGTTTTTACGGTCGGTAAATCGCGGTTGGGGAAACTCTGTGTTGTCGGCAACATAACGACTTCCGCTGTAAACGCGAATTACGCTCACGCAGTGTTTTAAATCGCTGCTAGAAATTAGCTATTCTTAACGTCATTCTAGGAATGAAGCTTAATCCGTACATACAATTAATTTTTTATGTAAATTACTATTTATATTTAAAACGTGTATGCAAAATATTTTACAAGTTTTAGCCTTTAATTAGTATTTTATGCTACTAAAAAGTCGTATCTAGGTGAAATATTTCGTGCCACTTAAAAAAACGTTCATTAAACTTATGCAAACATTGTGACAATATTAAACTTTATCTGACAAAATACTTTTCTAATTTTATTTATACGATACACTGATAATTACGCTTACACAGTGTTTTAAATCGTTACAAGGAATTAGATATTCTTACTATGATTCTAGCAATGAATTTAATTTGAAAAAAGTTCTTAGTTTATATGTAAATTACTAATTATATTTAAAATAAATGAGGAAAGAAGTGTACGATGTTTAGCCTTTAATTAGTGCTGGATTACTACTTGATGCTACTGGGAATTTGTATCCCAGTTATGTATTTCTCTGCTAATTATCGATACTTTCATTAATAACACTTTCATTATTTTAATAAGATCTAGGGACGATAAAAATTAGGACGATATTCAACTTTATCTGACAAAATACCTTTCTAATTTTAGTTATATCATACTCTGGGGATTACCTTCACCCATACTGTTTTATATCACGCCGATGAAATCGCAGCCAAATTAGCCATTCTTAATATTATTGAATTGAAACTGTGACTACAGCTACTTACTGTCACGTTGTTACTTTTTATGTAAATTACTAATTACAACAAAAATGTAAGTAAACATATCTTTATTAATATATTCTTAATATACTCATCTTTCTTTCTTATTAAAGATCGCCCTAGATATTCGCACGTTTATAATCTCCTTGATTTCGCTGTTTACCTAGGTAAAGTCGCAAATCTCGTCTTTGCCTAATATTATTTACATTCTGGAATGATCATTGTTAAACCTGCTCTATCATATTCTTCATGTAGCTTTCCTATCATATAACTAACATCGTTTTCGTCTTCCGCTGTTACGATCTGATCATCCTCGAAGAGTTGTGTAAAGAGCTTATCTCCTCACATCCTTATTTCCGGATTTCGGTAGAGGATTCCCCTTGAGAAAAGGAGAGGACGGCCACGAAGAAGATAGCGTGATGGCATCGATGAACTAATGACTACAAGAAACCTAGAAATTGGGGCTCCTATAAATATATATGTGTGTGTATGTGTGTTTATATATATATATATATATATATATATATATATATATATATATATATATATATATATATAATTGGTTAGTTCTAGTAGAGCTTAAATCTTATTTCGGAATTTTTGGACTAGATAAGAGACTGACAGACGTACCTAATGGCAATAGTCCAAAACTGCAATCTCTTTGAAACAAATAGACACACATTAACATAGAAAAAGGTTTTTTCCTTTTTTTTTAATTATAAAGATCATTTTATGATCGAAATAATTCAATAGTGTGATATGTTTTTATGTCTGTCTATTTATTTTGTCAGTCTCCTAACTAGTGAAAAAAAATTCCCATATATATATATATATATATATATATATATATATATATATATATATATATTACGTTATTCATTGTTTTTCCGTTGCACTGACTTTATGAAGACAATATATTACTATTGTAAGTAATTTTATCCACCATTAAGTGCAATGATTTTACCTTGTGTGATGAGGCGCCTTTCGGTCGAATCACTGATTACGTTTTCTCAATTTTTCTGGTGTGGATGCTCGGTCCGTGGTGGTCGTACTTGTTGACGTCTTACAGGTTTCCTCTTGAGTCTCGTGTATAATGTTTTTGAATAGTATGTCTTCTGTATATGTTGTTTGTAGATTCATTAAATTGTTGTGTATGTTTTTATAAATGTGGTATTTTTCTAGTGAGTATAGTTCTATTGGGTTATTATTTATTTCAAGTAAGGTTAGGTTATTTTCGTAATTTGTTATTTCATGTTTATGTGATATTAGGTGTGCTGCAACATTTGATACTTTTGAATTTTTGTTTTTGAAAATGTTGCAACACACCTAATATCACATAAACATGAAATAACAAATTACGAAAATAAGCTAACCATACATGAAATAAATAATAACCCAATAGAACAACGGTCAAGTGACGACAATGGTCAAGTGACCTCATCACACAAGGTAAAATCATTGCATTTAATGGTGGATAAAATTACTTACAATAGTAATATATTGACTTCATATATATATATATATATATATATATATATATATATATATATATATATGATGATGAATAGTTATTATCTGACTACATCCGTTCACTCCGCAATGCATAAAGTCGCAATTTCGACGTTTATCAGTTGTGTGTGTGTGTGTGGATTTTTGGCTCGGGTGTGTGGATTGACATCAATGGGCGGATTGACGTCAATGGACTGGGCTTCATTCTTGTATATATAGGAGCAGAGTTATCTGCGCACTTCACTCGCTCTTTAACTGTTGTTGGGTTCACCTCATTAATGCTAGATGAGATTCTAGCGAAACTGCAGAATGAACGGATGTACTCAAGATAATAACTATTCATCATATTTCTCCATCCGTGAAGGAATACATATCAGCATATATATATATATATATATATATATATATATATATATATATATATATATATATATATATATTAATTATAATAAATGTATAAGCAAATAATTATACCAAGACATTCTTAATACGCTCATCATCATTTCTGTTAGGGATATTGGTATACATATGAATACTTTCTTCTGGCTTTCCTAATATAAAAAAATCTGCCTCTCGCGTCATAAACGAATTAATGTTTAATGGTTTTAGGAAAGGCAAAAGAATATACTTAAGTGTATAATCGTACCCAACCTTGCCCTTTAATTACTCCTAAATTAGTACTTTATGCTATTGGAAAGTTGTAGCCAGTTAAATATTTCGCTGGTCACAACTCAATGAAACTCTTCATGAATCATTTTTATGGAAAATATTGTTTTATCAAGAGCAAAGTGGGAAAAGTGTCTATACAAGTATTTACCTTTAGCTTACAAAATATTTTTCAAATTTTAATTATACTATAGAGAAGTGTAGTGCAGTGGTCAGAAGGGGACTGTGTTAAAAGTGAAAAAAATGTGTAGCGAAAACGAACGTAGCGAAAAGAATGTGTTAAATGGAAAACATAACTTCCTAGAAGAAGGATAGAATTTAAATGAAAGAACGAAAAGGATAAACTGTGAACGGCAAGCAATTTAGTTGTTTATCTTACAGTATACGAACATCACAAGGTCTATAATTGCCTGCTATTGGTATTGAAGTGAGGACGTTCTGTTTTGTAATATTGATCACTTAACCACTTCAAGCCTTTATTATTTGTACGGCTTTCAACGCAGCGTTTGTAAGCACACGTTCCCAGGTCAACCTGGCCCCTTTTACGCGTAATTATTGTGAGACCTTGAACAACGTCAATGCTCCGTCTTGTGGCACGTCACAAAGTGGGATGAAGAAATTCGCCGAAATCGATTGAATAGTTGAAACTTTAAAACCCACTAACGAATATCTCATGGCCTGGTATGGTTAAAACAACAGCAGTATAGCTTCTTACCGGGTAAACGTAACCAGCATTATCATAGTGTTAAGCTGGAAATGACTATACACGTTCCACACACTACTACCGCTATAATCACTCACTCAGTGACTCACTTGACAGTAAAAGTCTTGATGAAAAGACAGTTTTGAAAAATGTTCAATTCTTCCCTGTCGGTGGCGTGTGTTCTTTAGCAGTGATACCACTTGGATTTAGAGGTTCACTGGCGACTCTTTCTTCGCTTCTCGTTCAACGTTTTCTCACTCTTCCATTCATCCATTTCGTATGACTATCGTAGGCTACGTTCCTGTACATTTGAGACAACCCTCGTCCTCGCATTAGAGACCCTACGTCGACAATCAATCCTGATTCTCTAATTTCTGATTGGGATACTAACCGCATGTGCGGAGATGGTTCCTGACAGCCAAGCTTCCACGAACGTTGGCCAGGATTAGGGCCCCTATACAGCGGTAATATATATACATTGCTACTACTAGTACTGCCGTACCTTCTACCATGAGAGATACCGCCAGTACGCCGCTAAACTTGTTCCAATCACATCTCTTACAGGAGATTAGCCAGTGTGTATGTTGAAGAAAAGGAAGAGTGGTCTCTTATTCCTCCGTCCAAAGGACACAAAGATGGTGTAAAATGAGGTTTTCTAAAATGCAGGATTTGATTCCACGTACCCACAATCTAACTTCAAAATCCTGATGTGGGACCGGGTGACTAACGACAGTATTGAGGTTTGTACCACGACCAGAGTTACGTCTATGTGTCGGCTCGAAGAACTTACGGTAAAGCCTGGACTATCAACTGGGAAGAGACGATATTTCACCCATATTCTACGGTTTCGACAGCTTTTTCAGAACCACTCAGTCTAGTTGAGTCTTCCGAAGAACGGCTTGTTTTCCGTACCTTCTGATTAGTTCGGTCCAAATAATCCAATCGGATATATATCCACTTACTTAATGTTGGATCCCCAGAATGAAGACGTGGACAGGGATGGCCGCAACTCGACCTACCCACTAGACCCTTTTGCCTCTTCTAAGATGAAAAACGAATAAGAAAAAGAGTGACCACAACATGATAAAAGCGTTGAGCAACATAGCAACCATGTTAACGCCGTGTTAATAACAGTCAGTCGATTGAGTGAAAGGAGTGACAATGAATATCCTCTTGATCCTTAGTTGACAAAATATATTTTTAATTTATTCAAGTACTAAGAATTTGAATTTGCGAGAAATATGAAAATGACAGAAATTGATAAATAAGAGAAATTTAACGTGGTAAATAGAGAAATAACAAGTTTTACTAGAAAAAGCGAACGAAAAAACTACCAGAATAGAAAAACTATCCTGATCAGGGGAAGCTATTAGGGAATTGTTTGTGGAACTCCTGAACGATGCCCTTGAAAGAACGGCGAACGGAAGAATGTATTGAGTCACGAGAATATCCAACTACAGATATCTAATGCTACTGAATCATAGGTTGAGAAAAGTTGGAATGCAAAGAAGACGAATTTTGGTCCGACGGGAAGGACCTGTTCTTGGAGAATGATTGTCTGAGAGTGACGACCTTGAGCGAGAAACAAATCCGAACAGCTGATTTAAACGTAACCTCAATTATATGCAGTAACTTGGAGTTGGGACGTGCTTTGCCTAATTGGGAAATAATTACTACTTTTGTTGCCCTATTATTTAGACGGGGGGGGGGAATGCCCTACACGCAGGTGTGAAACAGCTTCTTGTAGAGTCGCTCGGTAGAGATGAAACATCTCTGCTGCCAGGATTTGTGTTGGGAGGAACACTAATAAACATAATTAGGTATAAACTGGCCGGTCAGTAAACGTACAGGTGTTTATCACCTTGTCGTCCAATTTACTACAATTTGCATAAATTACTTTGCTGCAGACACTAGAGGCGAGGCTGTGGGACGGGCGTACATAATGATCGTTTTTTGTCAAATCCGAAACTAAGAATTTTGTTTCTGCAAAAAAAGAGATCGTTCAATACGAAACATAAACTGATAACGAAACACTCGGACATTCAAACTAATTATAAATAATAAAACAATTTAATCGTTGCAAAGCTGTGTAACACTTCAAGAGGTCTTTTACTCAGAGGGTAATTAATTAATTATTTTAGAAACATGTAAAACTGCCCCTGTTGTTATGAATGGAGTCTTCTCTTTATCAGCCCTCTTAGTATAAATTTATTCCGATTGGCTCCTGTAGTTGGGAAATTATTCAATTCATTCTATTAAAGTTGCTTGATATAATCATCTGATTCATTCTGAATCATCTCTGCATTCACTGATTAAACTATAATTAAAAAGTACTTAACTAAGTGAATACGTGATGGCTTACTTGCTGACGCGTTTCAAAACATTCGTTCCTTTTCCGAAGCTAACCCTCTATTAGTGGTAAGGAACTCATGGTAGAGCGTTAGATTCGTAAAAGGAACGAATGTTGTGAAACGCGTCAGCATGTAAGCCATCACGTATTCACTTAGTTCAGTACTTTTTAATTATAGTCCTTCTATTAGTTCACACACTCTTTATATATATATATATATATATATATATATATACATCTTGTTCAAGTTTTCAATTATTAATAAAATTCATTTCATTCATTTGCCCAAGTTCAAATACATTTTTTAAAACATTTATTGAATGACAATTGATGTTTATACAGGTTTTCCAAATATGAATTCAATAATTAAATTTAATTAATTAGTTTTAATTTTATATGGGTAGAAAACGTTTCACAAGAGGAGCAAGTTATGCAATCTAGTTATTTCGTCCTATTGAGTTAAAATAAGTGATAGCATATGATTTCATAAAGGTTTATATGTTATATGTTATAGGTTACGTGGTAGAACAGCTGTTTTAAAGCATAGGTTTATGTTACTTTATTTATAATAATTGTAATTTTGTAATAAATAGTATTTTTTCTTACCTAAGCAGGAATTAACTTTAAACACTTTTTGTTTATTATACTTGTTTTTAGATCTTGTCCGTTGGATATCTTGCAGATGCGACTAAATGCGGTATTATCGTTTAATTAGCTATTCGTGTAAGGATTTGATAAACACACCACCTCGAATAATGTTCGTGAATACTCTTGCATGTACGACACGTTGCATGGAACACGCACTTTACGAGAGGTTAGGTTAGTCCATGACCGTGACAGTGCGCTTGCGCCGAGGTCAGCTGATCCTTAGTTAAATCAAGGGTTTTTATTCCCAGCGATAAATCTCCTGACGACCTTTCAACTCTTCAATACGACCGATGGATGCAAGTGAATAATGCATGAGGCAATTTATTGTTTGTATTAAGGAAAATATTTATGAATAAATAAAGAGTTGTCTGTATGAAAATCGTCATTTTTATGCACATTTAAATTTTCCACGTATATGTAGGGCCTACAAGCTTTACATAATATTTTGTAATATTACTTTTGCTGTTACTTTTATAAGCTCTGGACCAATAAACCAACTAAGGTACGTAATGTTTTTTATTACCATTTTATCCCAATAAGAATTCAATCCATTACACTTTCTAGTGTTTCTTCTTAAGATCTTTCGTGAAAACTCTGGTTTTTTCTTTGGCCGCCCGCACGCCGGATAAGACTCGGAGCGGCGTTTTGCCTTGAGGCGTCTTAAGCGACGTGGTTTGCGTTGGTTTAAATGGAGCTGCCGCACACTGGATCAGGCACGGCTAGGCAAGGCGAGGCATTGCCTTAAGGCGCTTTGTACCAGTACCTCCTCCTTTTCTAGGAGGTACTGTTTGTACGGCCTCGTCAATTTTCGTCATTCGGGCAAAAGGCATAAGACAAATTGTTCTACGCATGCGCGGAGTAGCGCTGATAAGTGTTTCGTACTCTTTGGATACATTTTTTAGTAAAAAATTCATTTTTTGTTAAAGTTTTAGAGAACAAACAAGAGTTCGCAATAGATTGTTATTCAATTCCTTCTACTTACTCACACTCTCCTTATATATCTTGTACAAATTTTCAATAGTTAATAAAATACGTTTTTATTCATCCAATAGAGTTCAAATATAATTTTCTATCTCTAGTGGATGACAATTGATGTTAATACAGTTTTTTAAAATATATATTCATTTCTTGTTCAAATCGCTCTAGAGTTAGTGAATCAGAAAGAAATAAAAAGTTTAGGTCAGTACACTCCAACGTGACCGCCGACCGAGCATAAAACACACAGAAAGCTCTGTTGCAGCTGGGCCATATAGATGAGCAATGTAGTTTTCTGTATTTTTTTGTCTATTGTATAACTAGTTTGGGAGTTCGAACCGGAGGATAAGTTATAGTTTAGGTTAAGTTACTTAGTATTAAAGGTAAATATGTCCTACCGATTTTAATGACAAGAAAATAAATAGTTTCATATTATGAATAAGTATTCAAATATATTTTAGAACCAAAAGCAGTTCAGGACAAGGGGTTAACTTACCTATCCGTGCCGAGCCGTATGCTGTTACTAACCATCAGGCAGGGCGCGGCGAGGCAAGGCAAAAACGTCTTGCTTCGCAGTTCCGCGCCGCGCCGTGCCGTGCCGAGCAGTATCCGATGTGCGGCCGGCCTTAGTGTCTTTCCGAAAGATGCTCTTAAAGACTGTGTTCTGTCTAACATTTATTGTGGTATATTACTTAGCTTTGAAATAAAGATAACATATTAATTTTATTCAAATAAAAGACTAAAATTCTGTTGGTAGGCCTACCGTAACTAATCTATTCCAATTGATAATGAAACATAGTAATTTTAAATAAAGAGAATATGATTATTATGCACTACTTTATGCCAAATTTTGAATGCACAATACTTTACGATAGGTTTTAAATAAATAATACACACACCTTTAGCCACAAATATTTGAGAATTATTGCCATGTCTCTGAGGATGGTTGTTTTGTAACAAAAATGTGCATAAGACTAGAATAAAAGTATCTGTGGTTCGTGGTTTTATGTATTATTTATTAATAATAAACCACAATAAGTTATTCCAAGTAGATAGTGGAGGCCAAGTTAAATTGTAGCCAAATAGCCTACAACTCCGAATAATTTCTTAAATGGTTATTATATATTCTTTGTATTGTATATTCTTTGTTATACGGTTCTGTAGAATAAATTAAATTTTTATTTAGGTTCAACCAATATTAGTTTTTTAGTTTTTCAATAACTATCAGGAGACTATAAAATAAGAATTCTCCTTAATTCAACGCTCTTTCTTTAGACTTTTTTCGGTTCTCCCACTCTCGGTTCTACTGTCCCTTCTCTTTCTGATTTTCTGCTCCTCCTGGTCCCCAGATTTTTCTCCTCTTCGCCCTTTCAGCTTCTCTTGGCTTTTCATTTCCATTTTTTCTGCTCTCGCTTCTTCTTTACAGGCTTTTCTGCTTTTTCCTCTCTTACTGCTATCATGTTTTTTATGCTCTAAGCTCTGAGTATACCAAATCAAATAAAATAATTCGAAAGAGCTTCTTTAGTAATTTATTGAAAGATTTCGAATGGATTTTAGTTCCCAATTACAGCAAAAAAAAAAAAAAAATC
>JBAIZL010000008.1:38629410-38656910 GCA_036971475.1 Prosapia bicincta
TATTTTACAAAAATAAGGGTGGAATCCATTTCCAAAACGCAAAAGGTGTGCCGCACAGCTGTTCTCCCAGATGTCTTCTCCCCTATTCACCCAAGCTGCAATTTGTGATCTATTGAAAACCCATATACGTTTCTAATTTTTCGCTTCTTGCACAATTACATACTCTGTGAGTTTTGGAGTTCAACCGCGAGATAAACTTTAATAACTGAACGTACTAAGGGAAAGCGACAAAAATTTACCCCGTCATCAGGCGAAATGAAAAATTAAATTAATTAACATATTATTAATTGGGCGTTAAAAACAATGCAAAGGACATTAAACAAAAATCGCTTGAATATATGCGAAAGGTAAGGGCTCTTTTGCGCTAGATAATGTCCCGCTATCGGTACCTAAATCGTACTGAGATCAGGTAAATATAGAACAGTTTAAAGTAAAACTTTGTTACATGCCTGAGGGGAAGCCTGAGTAAAGAGTGCAGTTGAGTAAATAGGTGATTCCCAGAGAAGAGGGAAAATTATGGTATCCTAGAGCGAGAAATACTATTCTAGAAAATAAAATATTTCGTAATACTCATGAATACGCCGATGGGCATGATTTAATATAAATCATAACACGTTGAACATTTTGAAACAGATATCTACTACATAACATAAAATACAGAAAAGATAATATAAAACATAGTAGAGATTTATGTATTACATTGCTATAATTTTAATCTTGATAATGACCAAATGCCGAAACGTCGATAACAAAAATTTTAAATGAATTAAATACTGATTACATATTTCCTTATGCATTTCTGAATGTATTAAATAGAAGTGATCACATTCTTTTTGTTATATCAGGGTTACTCATTCTCTGTTGCAAAGATGTTACCCTTACATCATTCTTTGTCCTCATGGTTACTATGACCAACCAGCGCGTAGACTTTACTTATTAGTCTTACTCTGTCGGTTTACATCTTTTCCCATGAGTTAATTTAATCAAAATTTAATTTTTTTCAACGAAGATAGGTTTCATCTTTATGATCTAAAAAATAACTTACGGATGCTGTTCAAGGGTACATTTTGATGGTTACCTCTATGAGTGAACAACAATCGAAGTGACATTGATGAAATGTTTGCTGAATGTAAATTAAAGCTGATATTCGCTATAATCGTGGTTTGTAGCAAATTTAGGCTGTTATTTCCTATTGAAAATATCGGAAATAGACTATATACTAACTGAAATAATAGTGGTTTTGTTAGATCTAGGCTTATCTGGTACAGTGCATTGGATTTTGTGCACTATAAATATGTTAAGCTAAAAATTTCACATCGCTTTCGCCAGTTTAGTGGCCTACAGGTAGGTGTGGTCGATATTTTCTGTTACGGGAACTAGTCACTGATATTCGTTTGTCGCTGGTGGTACCAGTGACAAAATATGGAAAATGCCAATTCCAGTGGCAATGGATCGCTCGAAAATTGTCTGTTGTGATTGGACAAAAAGTCGCAGTTACTGGATGAAACGCTACTGATATTTAACCGTCGCTGTAAATGGTTGATTTGTCGCTGTCACTGGCTGTGCTCTCACCGCTCGGCTCATAGCACCGATCATCGTGTAGTATCGTTGACTGAAGGGGAGAGGGAAGTTATCTATGCTGTGATTGGGTAAAATGTCGCAGTCGCTGAAGGAAAAATTACTGATATTTTACCACGGCTGTCATCGGTTGATTTGTTGCTAACACTGGTTCTATTCATTTACTTTGTGTGTAGGTGGAAGATTGGTCTCGGGTATCACGGCAGTGACAGTGTTGTGTACAGTAGACGCAATTCCGCAGTCGGTAGTTTGTTCTTAATTTCGTAGTAGTTTATTTTTAAATAAAACGACCCTTCCAAAAAAGAAAAAAGCGAGATGTGGAATAATTTCACCAGTGTTGTATGCCTGCCTGTTATTAGTACATACAGAACCCTTTCGGTATCCCTAGTTACCAGTACTAAAATCACCAGTAAAAGTCACTGATCCAAGCCTGGCGCTACCACTAAAATCACCGATCCGTTCACTGGATCGACCACCCCTATCTACAGGCCCTTGTGATAGTTACGTCGCCACACAATGTTTCAAGTATTTACGTTTAACTTATGACCAAATTTATGTATAGTCTCTGAAGTCTCTATGATGTTACCTGTCTTCGTGATGATCATCTATGATGTAACGCCGCTCAGGACAAATGGTGTTACTTTTTTATCATTGATAACGATCTGTAAATGGTCAAAACGATGGCAGGATTATTAAATTAACTATTTTTAAAATATTTTTGTATACCTTTCAACGGAGTTCTAATTAATTAAAAACTACTGTTCTCGAATCATAGTCATAACTCTTTAGATCCTGTTAATTGATATCCGTTTTAAATGGTTAACGTGTAAATGCCTCCGTTGGCAACGGAACATGTCCAAATAAATGCAACTGAACAAAACATAGGGATTTCCCCGAATTTCGGCATTACTTCCGTCACAACTAATATAACAGTTTGTGATTGTATATTAACGTAGAATTATTGCAACGCTTTAATTATGCAGGCAGTGTTTCTATTAACCTTGTGCGACTAGCAAGGCGTACGATGCGCGTAATGTTTATTAAAAGCACGCCTTCGCCACGCCCACATACGCTATTATATACAATGAACGCTTAAAGTGTTGTGTAAGCCGAGTCAAGCGGTCAGGATATCGAACAATTACTTAACTTAGCGAATTGCAATTACATTGCGCGTTGATTAATGGATACATTGTGTAAGGAAGAAACTTTAAATGGGATTAGAACGATCAACGTAGATTAAACCGCTGCTCATAAAGCATCCGGGATTTATAGTTGCCATGTTTCGGGAATATTAAATGGACAAAGAGAAGACGATTTTCGGAGCTCAGCCGCGTTAATATAAATAAGGAAGATATTGACAATATTTACTTTCTTTAAAATTAAGTAACAGCGATAACTTCCAACAAATTGGTTGTGCCCCACTGTCTTTCGCTGACTTGATTTAAACGAACACTGGTCTTACGAGTCTTAGTTTGATAGTAGTAGAGAAGTTTCACGTCTCTTCCCAGCCTTTTTCTCACGCACACACACTCATCGACGACACTCTCTTGCATCCACACTTTAGTTGTTTGGTAGTGTATGTAGTAGTTTTTTTTTTCTTAATTGCCTTATTCTGACTATTACATAGAGTCCTGATGTAGTTACAGAACTAAACGGTACTAAATAGGGTTTGAAAATGCTTATAATGAAAAGCTTCAGCAAGAAATTAATACATGAAGTAAAACAACTAATATAAAAAAAAAATTAAATAAATCCTACTGAGGTTTACAAAGAATAATTTTATTTTAGTTAGCCTAGAGGACTATTTATGATATTGTGTGGTAACCATGGCAACAGTTAAAGGTTGTACAATGAAGGTTTCGACGACAACCAGAGGGGAGAAAAGTTCATATAGGTCTTTATGAGTGTTTATTTAACCATGTATAACTTATATATCTTAAATATGGTGTTTCGTTTTCTTGTAATATATATATATATATATATATATATATATATATATATATATATATACAAAATATGTTTTCTTGTTTAATAATCAAAAACAACAATAGGTTATTCAAATAGCTTTTCGTTGATAAATAGTACCAACATCATCGGGAATCCTGAAGATATTGATACTGTTTATCAACGAAAAGCTTTGAATATAAATTAATAAATAACTCTTTACACACACACACACATATATATATATATATATATATATATATATATATATTAAAACAACATAGGTTATTCAAATACAAGAATATTTATTATTTTATATCCTTCAAATACAAGAATATTTATTATTTGAATAACCTATGTTGTTTTAAATTATTAAACAAGAAAACGTATTTTATATATATATATATATATATATATATATATATATATATATAGACTATATATATATATATATATATATAATTCCTATCAATGTAATGATATATATTCTACTAAAACTCTAATGAAAAATAATGCACATTGACTGGATGTTCTCTTGCTGGTAAAACGTGTTTTCTATTTTACATCTCAAAGTTAGAGTCAACCGGGGCCCTTCAAACTTAGTTGTCTCACCAATTAAGTAAATTTAAGAACAGCAAGATAATTTTTCTCGCCTTCCAGACGAGACGCATTGTAGACCGGTTACATCAATCACAATTTGTAGAGACTTACCCTCTGCAGACTACTACCCCTAATTGGATCGTCCGCTGCTCCCCTCTCGGTAATGGATTCCTATCCTGAGTACCTTCTAGATTGATTACTTCACTTTAATACATCGTTAGGTGACTTTTTACATTTTAACTGTGATAAGACCTCACGCGAGTTTCACATTTATCTGTCGATGGCTGGGAAGTACTACACGGTAGCGCCAGGAAGGTTTGGAGGTGAATAAACTTCAGGCGGCGAGATAGCGGTGACGGTTGTTGGAAATGATTTACAGGGAGGATTTTTGCTTTTATGAAAATTTGTTTTCTACGTTTATATTGTTGAAGCCACTGAGTCTGACAAGTCCGTGCTGGTGTTTACTTTTGTTAAATTTTTAACTTGACACCTTTTTTATTAATTTTCAGGGAGGCTAAAGTCGCTTAATGGAGGAGAATGGGACATGAGATGAATTGAGGTTATGACTATAGGGTTGTAGGTCTCCCACATGAATAAGGTGCCACCTGTATTACACGTGCCCAGTTCTCTTTGGTTAACTACATTTCCTTTATAAGAACGAAATTATTAAAAACTAAAATATTTTTTACCCTTGCTTTTATTTAAACTTTATGTAACAAAAATTTGGTTTGTTTATTTTTTAAAAAGAAAAATATTAAATAAGTAATTAAAAAAAGTCAAGTCAATTTTTACTTAGCTCTGCGAAGAAAATTTTAATTATAATTATTTTTTATTACATAATTACAATAAATATAAATATGTATATAGGTTACATATGACAGAACCACAATATTAAGTGACAAAATAGAAAACGAAATTATTTATTGAATTAATATTTGAAAAACTGTTTTAACATTATGACATTCACTACAAGTATAAAAAAATGTATTTGAACTTGAGTGGATAAATAAAAGTATTTTATTAACGATATAAAATTTGAACAGGCTATATAAATAGATGTAAGGAGAGTGTGAACTAATATTAGAAATTGAAAAACTCACAGTCAAACTCTCATTAGTAGTTTATTTATCAGACTAGTTTTGACGATAAATTTGCCTTCATCAGTGTCAGATTACAGTGATGTTTGAGTATAATTTAATTTTGTGAAATGTTTAGAAGGTATTATTTTTTTACAATCCGCCTTTCAGAGATTTTCAGAGAGCCACCTTAAATGCATTCACTATTATGTTTTCATCAATTGCATCCAAGCTTAGGTTTATGGGTTGAAATCGGAGTGAGTGGAACCCTGAAAGCTTACAGGTCGTTATTCTAACTGTAAACAATGTGTCATTTTGCTCTTTGCTTACAACACGAGTGAAGAGAGCAAACGTAATGTCAGGCGTGAAGTCTAATATTACTAATCTGCACTAGTTTGCTACACCGTCGGCGACCCTAAACTAGTAATTCATGAGATCTAAAGTGTAATTTTGTATTATTTACTTCTGTTTTCAATTCCTTCTATTAGTTCACACTCTCCCTATATACATCTTGTTCAAATTTTCAATTATTAATAATATACTTTTTATTCATCCACTCAAGTTTAAATACATTTTTTAAACATATATTGGATAACACTTAATGTTATTATAGTTTTTTTCAATTATCAATTCAATTAATTATTTTATTAATGACGTCATTTTAGTTTTATATGGGAGAACAATTTTTCACAAAATGGGGAAGGTATGTATAATACTTATTTCGCTCTTTTTAGCGAAAAATAAGTGATAAAATGTTTTATGGTTTCATAAAACAACTGATTTTATGTTATAGGTTATGTGGTAGAGCAGCAGTTTTAACACATAATTTATGTTGTTTTATTTATAGTTAGAAATTTCTTATAGCTATAACTTTATTTCTCAAAATTAAATGAGTTATTATTTTTTTGCTCCCATCTGGTTGTCGTCGAAACCTTAATTGTACCACTTTAAATTGTTGCCATGGTTGCCAAATAATATAAAAAATAGTTCTCAAGGATTAGAAATGAATGACAAGAATAAAATTAACAAACTTGATTAACGGTATCTAACTTTGCTTCACAAATGTACTGTACAAATATGAAAGGAAAGCAAAAAGAAACTACAACACATTGATAGCGACAAAACAAGACAACCTTTAAATAGTATGAAATAAATAATAGTCCAACAGCATTCATAGAAAGTAAAACGGATAATGAAGGAAATTCGCCTTCTATTTGGTCACAGTATAATTATTATGAGATATGTATACACATAGTTATAATAGTTGTAATCATAAAATAAAAAATAAAAATAAAATAAAATTTTTGTTTGTTGACTTGATTCTAAATTGACTTGAATGTTTTTTGTGTATTACTTGTTTATATTTTTACTAGCCTTTTTTCGAAGATATAGCCATTCACTCAATTTTCAAGCCAGAACTCCATTACATTGACCATAACATGATCTACCCCGTTCGTCAATATAATATATTTGAATGTTTTTCTTTTTGGATATTGTTTCTAAACATCACTACACAAACCTGTTTTACTGATATCATTCAGCACTAAAGCCTTTTATTGCGTTACACATGCGTACCAGACCCCTGCCGCGCATGCTTCGCGTGGTATTGACAGTTACTTATTCATTACTGCAACGCTTACTATTTATGTCGGCTCGTGGAGGTGCAGAATAGCTATTAGGAGGTGCTAGCGTAGCCGCAATATGTAATGCTCACAACATCGGGATTACGATCGTGAGTATATTTAATGCGTTACTTTGCAGATTTCCCAAGTTTATTTCAAGGAACCCCGCCGTCTGGAGTAATGTGCAACGTACGTCGATGCTATTGCAATATCCGCATATGGTCAGACATTGCTAGCGTACGATTCTTAAAAGATTGGATGTAGTTCTGGAGAGTACATGGAGCTAGATAACTGTTATATATCACCAATTCTATGATGTTACTCTGACACTAGTCCTCTAGATCATACATTCATCTATCTATGAGTCCTCGTCCGTTTAAGAAATTTCAATAATATTCAGTTCTTTCAACATAGCTCAAAATACATGTCCGTCTGTATTTGCTTATCTTTCTCTGACTAGCTACCAGTCTGTCTGTCTCTCTCTCACTCTGTCTGTCTATCTGTCTCTCTCTCTCTCTCTGATATATATATATATATATATATATATATATATATATTAAATATGCTGATATGTTTTCTTGTAATATAGTTAATAAATTAAAAATATTTCAAAAACAAGAATACTTTTAATAAATATATTTATTCAAAGCTTTTCGCCGATAAAATAGTACCGGCATCTTCAGGAAAATAATTATCTAATCTTAATAAGTAGATAATTATTTTCCTGACGATGCTGGTACTATTTTATCGGCAAAAAGCTTTGAATAAATATATTCATTAAAAGTATTCTTGTTTATGAAATATTTTTAATTTATTAATTATATATATATATATATATATATATATATATGTGTGTGTGTGTGTGTGTGTGTGTGTGTGTGTGTGTGTGTGTGTGTGTGTGTGTGTGTGTGTGTGTGTGTGTGTGTGTGTGTGTGTGTGTGTGTGTGTGTGTGTGTGTGTGTGTGTGTGTGTGTGTGTGTGTGTGTGTGTGTGTGTGTGTGTGAGTGTGTGTGTGTGTGTGTGTGTGTGTGTGTGTGTGTGTGTGTGTGTGGTGTGTGTGCATGTGCGGTGGCGTGTCTGTGTGTGTGTGCATGTGCGGTGGCGTTGTGTGTGTGTGTGTGTGTGCATGTGCGGTGGCGTGTGTGTGTGTACCGGCTCTGTCATTGTATCTCGAATATATTTAAAATATCTTCAACTTTTATTTTTGAGCTTGTATTTTTGTAACATTAAACACAGGTATGAAACTAAACTATAAAAACTCTTTATATAAAACAATACAAGTAAGAAATAACAAAAGGAATGAACCTAAGAAATAGGTAAAACAATACCAGGTACATATCACGTATGCTACAGCTACACTTCACAATGCCACATCTAAACGAGCTCTGAAAACAGTTCGGACAATTGACCGTTTGTGCTCCCTACTCTTGTGGCTTTGTACTTTTACTTACTTATTTTTTGTTTATTGTACGTTTTAAGGGATTGTAGTTTTCATCACTAATATTTCAGGTTTGTAAAATGCCCGATTGTTTTGCACTTATGTTCTAGTTTATTTTTGTCTATTGTGAGTTACAATTGCTCCTAAAGGTTTGTTTTATTTAACAGTTGTTTCAAACATTAGCCTTGTTGTCTAAGCTTATTACAAGAGTCTAGACTAATTAATAAACTTTAACATAGTACTACAATAGATATCCTCTACGTTTTTACGTGTTACAGTATTATAACGTATTGGCTATTACAACAATGATATATATTGTGTGTAACATAATCTAACGTATTGAATATTACTATATTATAATGTATGGCCTGTTACAATAATATAACATATTGGCTGTTACAATATTGTAATTTATTGCCTGCCACAACAATGTAATGTATATTTCCTATTATAATAATATAATATGTTACTTGCTACAGTAGTATTGCGTGTGAAAACAATAAATATTATAATTTATATAGCCTTTAACATAACGAAACGTATTAAATTTTTCAGTGATATGTATGGGCTGTTACAGTAATGTATGTATTGCCTACTACAATAATATAACATAATGGTTGTTACAGTAATGTAATGCATTTCCTGTTACAATAATATAATGTATTACTTGTAACAGTAATATAACGTATTGGCTGTTATAGTAATGTATTTATTGCCTATTACAATAATATAATGTATTACTTGTAACAGTAATATAACGTATTAGCTGTTATAGTAATGTAATGTATTGCCTGTCACAATAATATAACGTATTGGATGTTATAGTAATGTAATGTATTGTCTGTTACAATAATACAACATATTGGTTGCTATAGTGATGTATGTATTGCCTATTACAATAATACAACGTATTGGTTGTTATAGTAATGTAATGTATTGTCTGTTACAATAATATAACGTATTAGCTGTTATAGTAATGTATGTATTGCCTATTACAATAATATAACGTATTGGCTGTTATATTAATGTATGTATTGCCTATTACAATAATATAACGTATTGGCTGTTATAGTAATGTATGTATTGCCTATTACAATAATATAACATATTGGGTGTTACAGTAATGTAATGTATTACTTATTATAATAATATAACGTATTGGCTGTTATATTAATGTATGTATTTCCTATTTCAATAATATAACGTATTTGGCTATTATAGTAATGCATGTATTGCCTATTACAATAATTTAACATATTGGGTGTTACAGTAATGTAGTGTATTTCCTGTTACCATAATATAATGTAATACTTGTAACAGTAATATAACGTATTATTATAACAAGTTGGCTATTACAGTATTGTCATATATTGCCAGTTACAACAATTAAACGTAATAATTGTTATAGTAATGTAATGTATATTTGATAACATAAGGTAATTTATTTCCTGTGAAAATAATGCAACGCGTTGCTTGTTTCAGTAGTGTAATATATTGCCCGTTACAATAATGAATGTATAACATGTTACAATAATGTAATGTATTGCATGTTACAATAATAAACGTATTACATGTTACAATAATGTAATGTATTGCATGTTGCAGGTAAGCAGAACGTAATTAGCGAAAATACAATTTCTGTTAAAAAACATCAACTAATCGTTCCAAGGTAAGAGCTTAATGCACTTGATACAATTAGATGCAATTATACCTGCGTTTTAGATGAAGGTTGCTTGCATGTCATTAATTAGGTCTGTATACTATATTAGTATCTGTCATGTTTGTTCAAGATATCGAGAGAATATTTTCTGAGAGTAAATTAATTTACTGCGAATAGATATCATCATAATTTACCTTGGCGGTGGCATTCTCCTCTTCCGAAACTACCTAGCATGTGCGTGTAACCGGAATGCTGGAGCCCCTGGGTTTTCGTTCTTGGAAGGGCATAAGTACATTAGACTTTTGCAATTCTTCATTCTGTTACGAATTGGATCCCTTGTTTTTCTACAGGGAGCACTGGAGTGTATTGCGTCCTTCTAAATTTCCAGACTGAATTACAATTGTAACCCAACCGTATCAATTTATCTTCACCGTTTAGAAGTAGAAAAGCCACTAAAAATTAAAATGTATTGATTGGGGAGGTTCTTTGTAGACCCCCTGGTAGATTTCTGAAGCACAGGTTTGAATCCAGGTTCTAAAATTTTCATTCTTGTTTTTTTTACATTTAAACACGTCGTGTTTCATTATTATCTAAAAATATTTCCACATTTACTGACGCTTTTTGAATAGAACAAACATTTAACATAAGTGCCCAAACCATGCCATAAGTCTAATAGTGAACTCATTGTAAGCGACTGTAACTGGTACTAACTACTAACAATACGGAAGTTATGTAAATATATTCTGATTTAATAGCGCTAGTTCTCTCTCTCTCGCTATTTTTTGTCTGTCTCTCCCTCGCTCTTTCTCTGGATCTCTCTCTCTCTCTCTCTCTCACACACACACACACACATATACACATAGATATGCTATTTCTCTCTCTCTCGGCAATTCTCTGTATGTTTCCTCTCCTGCTCTCTCTCTCTTTCTGTCTGTCTGTCTTTCTTTTGATCTTTCAATTTTGCCCCTCTCTGACTGTCTCTCTCTATCTGACTGGCTGTCTCTTTCTCTCTCGCTATTTTTCTGTCTGTCTCTCCTTAACTCTTTCTCTGGATCTCTCTCTCCCACACACAGATACATAATTTCTCTCTCTCTCTCTCTCTGGCGGTATTTTTCTGTATGTTTCTCTCCTGCTCACTATCTCTCTCTCTCACTCTCTCTCTCTCTCTCTGTCATTTTCTTTGTATTTCCCGTTTTGTCTCTCTCTGACTGTCTGTCTCACTCTCTTTCACTATTTCTTTGTCTTTCTCTCTCTTTTTGTGTGTGTCTCTCTCTTGGTCTCCCTTTCTCTCTGACTGACTGGCTCTCTCACTATTTCTTTATCTCACTGTCTTTTTCTGTCTCTCTCTTTCTTGCTCTCTTTCTCTGTCTCTCTTTCTGACTATCTGTCTGTCTCTCTCTCTCTCTCTCTCTCTCTCTCTCTCTCTCTCTCTCTATATATATATATATATATATATATATATATATATATATATATATATATATATATATATTTCCTTGTAACTTTCTGTCTCTATTAAATTTGCTATTAAGAAATTCGGCGTATCTTTCGCTAACCTTGAAATGTTATACTCACAGTGAATAACTAAAAGTCTTGCTTGAAAAGAAATTGATAATTAATTTTTTGGTGTTAATTAAGTGCTAAGTGTGAGTAGTAAACGTGTGATAAAAGTTTAGAAAAGTAACTGTTCATTAGTACGTTGAAATAAATTGAGACATGTTGCACAGAGTTGCAAGATTGGACGGTATCGGAGAACATCGAGTATAGAAGGATTGGAAAATGTAGGAATTGGCAGCATTTCGTGGGGCGAGCATAGGATTAATGTGGTCCGGAGAATAGGAGGCCAACTTCAAGTAATAATAGTAGTGATTAAAGTTGTGGTTTTAGGAAAAATGAGGAATGGAAAATAATATTGTCTTCCACAGACATTTGTCACACAAAAAAGTAGTCTTCAGGAAATTAGTTTTGCAAAACTATTTTTACTATTATTACAGGTTTATCTTTTCGAATTATTGATCAAGGGTAAAATAAATGTTCAACTTACATTTATTTAATTTTTGACTATACGCTTTTAATTTAATGCATTTAATTTCTTTGCAATACTTTGTTCACTTTGTTTTTCTTTTCTTCTCAGATCTATTCCGGCCGCTCTGGTTCACTCTGAGTTTTTTTGTTACATCTTTTGGAAGTATTACAATCCAGCATATCTTTATGGTGTACTTCATTTCCTCTTTATATAATTCATTACTTCACTTTGTAAGCTAGATTTATCTCTGACTTTTATTTATTCATGAACACAGATTCAGTTGTAAGGTCTTATTCATCAGTGCTATATAAGAGAGGCGTATATACGATTTAATTTCAGAAAGGGGAGTCAACTTCTACCAAAAAGCTTTTCAATTCACTTTTTTTATGAACGCTTTTTACTGGGGTAATGTTACAAAAATCCATATTAAAATGTAGTGAATAATAATCATAATTTATCAGACACATAATAATTATAAACAAGTAATATGAACAAAAAATGTTTAAAGTCAACTCCTACTTAGGTCAACGACAAAATGTATTTTAAGTACTTTTTAATAAATTATTACAATTAATATAGATAAAGTAACATAACCTATGCGTTAAAACAGCTTTTCTACCACATAACCTATAACAAAAAATCAGCTGTTTATGAAGTCATACATTATCACGTACTTTAAGCCAAATTGGACGAAATAACTATATTGCGTAACTTGGCCTTTTGTGAAAGGGTTTTCTCCCATAAAAAACTATAATTAAATCATTACGTTCAAATAATGAATTAATATTTTATTAAAACATTATTAACATCAAGTGCCATCCACTAAAAGTTTTTAAGAAATGTATTAGAATTTGAGTGGATGAATAAATGGTATTTTATTAACGACTAAACATTTGCACAATATATATGGAAAGAGCGTGTGCACTAATAGAAGGAATGGAAAAAATATTATTTTTCAAAACATTGAGACATAATTTCTATTTTACGATAATATTATTGTTAAAAGTCAACGTTATATATTATTGCACCTTATGATTTTTGATTGTGTTAAACAACATTTATTACAATGTGTAATAAAAATAATCAATTGCATATATTTTGGAATATGCCCGTGCCCCCTCCCAATATACGCCCCTACTGTGTAACTAAAAAAACGTATTTTTCTTTACCAAATAATATCTGTTATATAATCTGATTTATAAATATTGTATCGTTTTCTGTAATCCCCTTCTTTAGCATTATCGTATTTAAGTTGTTGATGAAAGATTTTCCCGTATTTCTTGTGAAATTCGCCCAGTACGTTTGAACAAGATTAGGTTTCTGGTAACAGATGCTTTGTATATTTCGGCAGTTCTTACAGTCACGTGACATAAGAACGAAGGCGAATCACGTGCGCGTATGCGTAACGGTATATCGGTACGTTGTGTCGCGTCCAAGCAGGTGTGATCTGATTAGTATTGTACCTGAGCAATAATTATTCTATTGGAGAAGGTCAATGCCTTTCTCTTACGAATAAGCGGACTGCGGGTCGTATACGGTATATCACGTACGCTGGTGTTATAAGGAGAGATTACTGAAGGATTTTAGTAGGGGAGCAATTTTGAGTAAAACGGCTAGGATCGTATTAGGAATAGTCATAAGAGAGGATTTGTGTGGGAAAACTCTTTTTCGAAATTTTGTCTAGAATTTTGAGAGTTGATGAAGTTAATTAATTTAAAGCGGCGAGCATTATTGGCTTCAACGTAGTTGAGGGGTTATATTAAACAGACGTAGGCTAGGGTTCTCTATAGTCTAGACAGAAAGTAAGTATTTTTAAGAAGATAACGCTATGCACGTGAGGCATGATCTCATCGCTTTATTTATCTTGCTTGAAAGATAAAGGACATATTTTAAAAATTTCTATTAAAAGTAGATGTATGTCAATAATCTGAAAGTAACAACGAGGGCTATTATTCTCTCTCCCTGTCTCCCTCTCCTCTCTCTCCTCTCTCTCTCTCTCTCTCTCTCTCTCTCTCTCTCTCTCTCTGTCAGTCTCTCTCTCTGCCAGAGGTTATCTTTTACCTAAGTCCTTTCGCAAAATTCCAAAAATAATTCAGCCCCGTATATGTAAAGTAACTTTACTCTCTACTCTCTGAAGAGAGTGCTGTCTTACCTCATGAATTTGACCCAGCACACTTTAGTAAAAATTCTTCAAAGCTTATAATATCTGAGGTGATTTATTTAAGTTCACCAAAAATATGTCCCTTTTCGTATATGAGGATGTAACTTGAATACTATCTCAGTAGAGAGTAGGCTACATCTCAAAGATTTGATCTCGAACATTTTAAACAAGATTCTCGTCATCTTACAGAATCATCCCCCTATAAACTATTACTTTACATACCTTTAAAACAATTTCTCGTTTAAAACATCCAAATATGGTGAATTTATTCGTAATTTACATTACTCACTTATCCGTGGTCTTGCAAATCGGCCGGTGTGTTTTGTAGGAAGGCCAAAGAGAAAGAGAGATGGTGAAAAAGAAGAATGGTGACAAGGAGCCACCATCTTCCTACTCTACCGCCTTACCAAGGAACACACAGATAGATGCTTCTTGTGGAAGTATCTGTAGATTAACGTGTGAAACCCCTACTCCCTACGAATCCAACCTCGAACTCGTGACTCCCCCCCCCCCAGGTGACTAGTATCAGGCCCGAGATGACTCGTATGCAAGAGTATTGTGAGCTTGCTATAAGGCTTGGACTGGTGACCGGCCCTGAGACGAGACGAACTCCAACCAGAAGCTGCTTTTCCAAAACTACTAGGATCAGTAGAACCTACCAAAAGGCCAGGTTTACGTACCCCATATTCTGTCTGATTAGTTCGGTCCGGTAGGGCCTATATCCACATTCAGTTGGCCTTACCCGAGGTTCGAGCCCTCAGAATCGGAATGTGGTTTTATGTGGCCATAAATCAAACCTGTGAGAACTTGAGGGCCTTAGTCTTGGACATTATGCGTTTACCACTTCCCTCTCGCCATTTCTTTTCATCATATTTATCTTCCTCACTGAGATCTGTTTTTTCCATCCTCATGTCTGTTCATTTTTTTCAATGCAACCTAGCACGCACATTCAATCATCTATTTAGTTTTCATTCCCAAGTTCTCCCTGTTATTCGTGTCTCACTCATTTTAATATATACCCATACCAAAATAGCTTTCGTCTTCAGTTTCTTCATTTAGTGTTTAAATTTATTTACTTGTTAATTTTTTCATTTCGTACTTTGTCTTTTAACATTAGCTTGACCTTCTTTCCGAAAAAAATCCTTCCCAACGCCATTAAAGTGGGAGTGCTGTGGGAACGTTTTGTTAATTATTGTTGTACATTATATTTCATTATTTCTGAGTATGAAATTTCTATCGTATTCTCATTTTCGATGATTATAGAATAAACATAATGCTTCCGGCATATACTCACTCATATATTATTTCTATGAGTATAAATAGCTTTTTTCGTTTTTTATATAAAGTTGAATGAAATGTTAGTTGTTACCGTCCCCCATGTTTGTCCCACCCGTGACAAAATTGCTTGCTACCATAATCCCAACGCTGTACAAACAGGCACGAAGTTGACAATGCACACTAACGATATATTCATTATGTAAGAACACCTTGACAAATCTGTACAATCATTTCGCAAATTAGATTTGTCACTGTTAGGGCCAACAAAACACAATGCAATTAATTATTTTATACCATTACGTGATCAAACTATTGTTACAGCTCTCTTGTTGGTTCCCATTGTTGGTTGTGCAGTTAATGCTTTATCTTTCCACGTGGCGCGCTTAAAACAAGATTCGGAACATGTACATTTTCTTGTTGAAATATTTTTCGAGATGAAATTGTATAATTTCTAACGAATAGCGATTTATAAGACCAGATTATTTAAAGTAAGTTGTCTTTTGGGGTTTTAATTTTAGATCAATATGTCTTCGTTTGATTCCTTTCTTAATGTATTGTCTTTCTTGCAGAGGTTTTGGAGCTATACTTTATCTTCAGTCTTTAATATAAGCGGAACCTCTTCAATATGATTCCTTTATGGTGAGAGTTTTGTTAGATTAGTAATAACTGAAGATTTGGTTTTTCATTACAATAGGCTTTGACAAACCTTATCTGTTATGCTGTTCGTAATGTTCATTTTTGTAATGTTTACCTTTCGCCATCTTTGATAGATTTTAAATAATTTCTTTCTTTCTCCAGTTGTTTTTGATAATTGCTTTTTCCTGTAGTAGTAGTTTCTTCGTTCGACGTGAGTCATTCTGCGACTAACAGAGCTTCTTGTAAAAACTGCAACCGTGTCTACGTTAGTATACGTGAAAAGGAACCAGTTCCTTAATGATACCCTGACTTTAAGCGAATTTAAAATCTCACTGTGTGGCCTTTTGTAAGAATTTTTTACTGTGTGTGTGTGTGTGTGTGTGTGTGTGTGTTTTGTGTGTGACTGTGTGTGTGTGTGTGTGTGTGTGTGTGTGTGTATGTGAGTGTGTGTGTGTGTGTGTGTGTG
Source organism: Prosapia bicincta (assembly GCA_036971475.1). NCBI lineage: Eukaryota > Metazoa > Arthropoda > Insecta > Hemiptera > Cercopidae > Prosapia > Prosapia bicincta. The sequence continues at coordinate 38,645,896 of JBAIZL010000008.1, forward strand.
TGTGTGTGTATGTGTGTGTGTGTGTGTGTGTGTGTGTGTGTGTGTGTGTGTGTGTGTGTGTGTGTGTGTGTGTGTGTGTGTGTGTGTGTGTGTGTGTGTGTGTGTGTGTGTATGTGTGTGTGTGTGTGTGTGTATGTGTGTGTGTGTGTGTGTGTGTGTGTGTGTGTGTGTATGTGTGTGTGTGTGTGTGTGTGTGTGTGTGTGTGTGTGTGTGTGTGTGTGTGTGTGTGTGTGTGTGTGTGTGTGTGTGTGTGTGTGTGTGTATGTGTGTATGTGTGTGTGTGTGTGTGTGTGTGTGTGTGTGTGTGTGTGTGTGTGTGTGTGTGTGTGTGTGTGTGTGTGTGTGTGTGTGTGTGTGTGTGTGTGTGTGTGTGTGTGTGTGTGTGTGTGTGAAAGAGAGAGAGAGAAATTTCGTGTGTGTGAGAGCGTGCGTGTGCGTAACTAACATTTATGACACCTAATTGTTAGAGTTCTGAGTTCTTGATGTTAAAAACAATATTCAACCCACACAACAAACAGGGGATTGGCACTTTAAAACGTTATTGCTTTTATTTTAATAAAACTATTTTTGCAATTGGAGTTTTAATGTACCTAAAGAGACTCTAAATACTACATACAATACGCCCTCTCTCTCTCTCTTTTCAAATAAAGCGAACTGCCTGTCACCATTGCTGGACCACAATTGCTTCTGGATTTTGCCGTATTTATCGCTCTAACCCAGGTGCACCGCATTGTACTACATGTAGGTAGGAAACAAAATTTTCCTCTCTTGGGGATACACAACTCTGTGCAGTTTATTCAATCAGCGAGTGTATTGTTAAGGGAAACACGGGGTAAAAACCTGTTATTACTGGATCAGTTTTTCGTTATTTGGGAGTGTCACTAGTGCAACATTATAAATACAAGTTGGAAATTTAAGAGATTTACAATAAAAATTGCAATATTCAAATTTTAATTTCTAATTAAAAAAAACGTCAATGAGTTCCAATAGTTTTCTTAGTATGACCTGTTGGGTCGGAAGGGGCCTTTCTCGTCGATCTCCGCCAATCTACCGAGGGAACTAGTGACCTTTAAGGATAGTATAGCCGTGAGAATGGAGATGGCGGCGACCACGTTAAGGACACTCTCATGGACCGAATTTAGGACACTCCTGATGGAGGTTTTTGTTCCGCTATTTTGGGACACGTACTTGAGGGTTGGAGTCGCAGCATTCATTTCTTCTGAGGAAAATTCGGCAAAATGGCTGCGAGAAGTGGTACCGTCAATTAGGCTCGAGGACGGGAGTCAGGCAAGGCTAGTCCTGCCTAAAGGACTGATCAAAAAGGTGAAAGTGACGGTGCTCGTACCACCACCAAAAAGGGAGGCCACTCTGTTGGTCAAGCTCATGGGGATGCCGGAAATTGAATCTTCGAAGTGGAAGATCCTATAGTGCATTGAGCGGGGACCTGGAAGCCTTCTCTGCCTATAATTGGATGAAGCATTAGCCAGACATCTCAAGGCAAGAGATGGGAATGCCTTCCTGGGGAGTGGAGAGGTCACATTTAGGGGGACCTCTAAGGACCCGGAAGAGAAGGGCGAGAGGGAGAATCAGGTGATGGCGTGAGGGTCCGTTGGACATGGCTGACCCTCAAGCAATGATGCTGTAGAATAAATTGCACCACAGTAAAAGAGCCTCAGTGATCCTAACCAGATACTTAAATGTGAGGGACACATTACCAGCGCTGCGCTGGTGCAAGAACCGTAGCTGATCAGGAACCGTGAAAGGGGTCTGGCTGCAGCCGGGCGCACCTACGCAAGTGGGATCATGAGGGGCACAGGTCATGTGTATTAGTCAGAGGACTAGAAGTCACGCTGATTCAAGAATTCTCAACCAGAGGCCTCATGTATTAGTGAAACATTTTGAATACAGGTTAGAAATTTAAGAGATTTACAATAAGAATTGTAATATTCACATTTTAATTTCTAATCATTTTAAACGTTATTGCGTTCCAATAGCTTACTTAGCATGACCCTTTCACAATGCGAAGGTTCCTAAAAACTCGTTTAGTAATTACTTGTAACTCTTGGCCGCCCAGCGCCGTCATCCACAAGCTTTGACTGGATGAAGGGATTACTAGGATAGTGTTGGAAGCAAATATATTTATTTTTTTCGTCCATGCACTATCGTATTCATATTTAACAAGAACAATTAAAAATAACAAGTGTTGAAAAAATTAACAAGTAATATAAATTTGGTTTAAAGCCAACTCTTATCTAAGCCAACAAAGAAAAATGTTGATCAGTTACGTTTAATTAAATCATTACAATTGATATAAATAAAGAAATATAACCTATGCGGTGAAACAGCTGTTCAACACATAGACTATCCTCTAACACAAAATCAGTTGTATTATGAAATCATGTTATCACTTATTCCACGCCAAATGGAACGATATAACTATGGCTCTTAACTTGGCTCTTTTGTAAAAAGTGTTTCCCCCATATAAAACTAAAATTAATTAATCAAATTAATGAATGTATTAGTAATTGAAAAAAATGTATTTCCATCAACTGTTATCCACTATAACTTCAAAACAATGTATTTGAACTTGAGTAGATGAATAAAAAGTATTTTATTAATGATTGAAAATTTGAACAAGATATATGTAAGGAAAGTGTGAACTAATAGAAGGAATTGAAAAACCTTCAGTTTAATAAGTTTAGACAGAATCAGTAATTTGTACAAATATACATACATACATACACACACACACACACACACACACACACACACACACACACATATATATATATATATATATATATATATATATATATATATATATATATATATATATACAGTATACTGAACTGATAGAAGGAATTGAAAAAGGAAAAATAAAAATGGTTGTTTACTAAGATGGTACACGAAGACAGGTCGTTGAAATCTTTATCAATGCAGGGCATCTGTTCGTATTGCCCAACTATTACAGAGACGTTTTGTTAGGAGTAACAGTTACAACAAAACCTACTTAGGCGCGCCCGTTCGTCTGACAATACAAACACACAGCTCCAAGTATTCCAATGCTCGAGATTAAACGTTAAAAAGCCGATTAACTCAACTTATCGCCGAGTTGAGGACTGCGTTAAGTGATTCCCCTCAGGTATTCATAAATATTTAAAAGCCACACAATAGTTGCACTTCGACCGGTGCGATCAGCTGTGAAATGGTCACGTGTTTTCTTCATAGGGCGTGGTTTAAACTTTAAGTATATTACTATAAAACAAATAATTGATAAATTTGGGTTTTTGAAAAGTGTAAGTTCTTTTACTCTTAAACCACTTGGGTATTACTTGACAAATAACACATCGACTCTATTTTCCTCGCATTTGCGCATGGTTCCTGTAAATATATCCTAAACGAAACACAAATTATTTTGAATGTCACAAACAATAAAAAATAATTGAAACAGTCTTTCAATTTCTTCTATTAGCTCACACTCTCCTTATATATATATATGTATATATATATATATATATATATATATATATATATATATATATATATATATATATATATATATATATATATATATCTTCTTCAAATTTTCAATCGTTAATAAATAAAACAGTTTTTATTCATCCACTCAAGCTCAAATACATTTTTGGATGACCCAAGTGGATGTCATTTGATTTTAACATAGTTTTTTTTCAAATATTAACTCATTACCTAAATTTAATTAATTAATTTTCGTTTAATATGGGAGAGAAACATTTTAGAAGTTTCTGACGAACTGTATTGTTCAATGGCGTGTCAATTATTTGAACAACGATCAAGCAATAATACTAGTGGAATATAAACATAGGAAATTTGTTTGGATAAATATTAGGTGTTATGCCAACATAATCAATGGCATGAAAAGAAATTCGATTATAACTGATAGTAATTAGAAATCATACGTCTAATGATGAAAAAATATAATGTTAAAAAAACAAAACTTTAAAACGAATCCGAATATATCATTTTTACTTACTTAAGTGAAACATTATTTTGTAATAATGAAAACATAATTTATCATAATCTTATTACCTACAAAAGTTTCTAGTCAGCGCCGCAATTATGCTTATTTGCTAATCCATCAAATCTATTTCAAACATTTTCATAAGATTCAAATTTTGATTGCTTGATTTCCCATGATTAATTATAGCAAACTATAGGATCTTCTCACGATATAATAATTTCATGTGTTCGATATTATGAGAGTATGTGGGAGGAAAAGACCATAATACAATATAAGATTTTGTTCGATAAAAAGTATGGGATTGCATTTTTTTCATTTAGGTATACAGATTACGGACAATTCAACCATCTTAAAATGATTTACAAGGAATATGATTACTGTAGATGCTTAAAATATGAGATAATTCGCCTTAAATCTTTTGAATCATAAAATTAATACATTTCTTATAACTATAAAACTATGGAAGGAAATTATTAAGTAGCCTGTGTTTATATCATAATTTGTTAATCTATATAACAAAGTGTTCCAACATCATTTAAAATCCCTTAATTTGCCACTTTCAGTATGTTGAATAAGAGTCAAAGTACAAAATTTGGCGCCGACTTCTAAATCCTTTGGGCAAGAAGCTTATGATAAATTATGTTTCTGTTATTGGAAAATTATTTTTCATTTTTTAATAAGTAAAAATTATATATTCACTTGCTTTACTGGTTGGTTTTGTTAAAAAAAATGTCTTATGAAACAATCGCGAGGCGGCATAGTGAAATTTTTAGAAGCGCCTACACGGAAAAAATTGTGGTTCAGTATATTGTCACACGTGGCGACTTTGTGACTTTTCTGACGTATTAAGAAATTGGTCGTTGTATCTGTGACGTTGACGGTGTAATCTTCTAATGCACTTCTAGAAGTTACTGTGGAGATTTTTATCTTATCTAATCAAAAGTTGTATGTCCTATTTGTACGAATATAATTATTTCAGGAACTTTATTAGAAAGCTAAAGTTCTGCAAATATTCTCGTCTTTGTCCATTTTAAGTTATAACTCATCCTAACGTTTCGTTGAATTAATTAGCTCTACTACTCCTGAACACTTACTGTTCACCTTTGAGAAATAATTTAATAGATCAACGCTTGTTATAAAAATTCTGGACGTTTATCGTGAAAAACCTGTTATTTTAACTTATTCCACTTGTTTGCTATATAACGTAACACGTTTTAGAAATAATATTGCTATTTCTCAATTCCTTCTATTAAACTCTTGAATAAAAGATTGATCGTTATATGGCGATTTTCATCAGTGTTTTCTGCTTGGAAATGTTAGGTTAAGCGGTGACGGTTTAAACTTTGAGAGTATCAAAGAGTATGTGTGTTTTGTATTGTGTTTGTTCGTTTAATATGTTTGTACTTAGTGTTTTTGTGTGTCTATAAATTTCATATGGTTATAGTGTGTTGAGAAGTCTTCGTTTTTTATTTATGTGTAAGATTTCTAGGTTATGGTAAATGTCTGTGTATTTGTGTGATGTTTCTTTTATATGATTGTAAAATGCTGATTTGGTGCTCTGTTTGTGTTCCTCGACTCTTTGTTTAAATCTGCGACCTGTTTGCCCAATGTTAATAAAACACGTTTTATCCATTCACTCAAGTTCATATACATTTTTTAAACATTAATTAAGTGGATGACGCTTAATGTTAATATAGATTTTTTAAAATATTAATTCATTAATAAAATTTTAGAATTCATTTTAGCTTTATACGGGAGAAAAACGTTTATGAAAAGGAGCAAGGTTTGGAATATAGTTATCTCATCCCATTTGGCTTAAAATAAGTGATCACATATGATTTCACAAAACAGCTGATTTTATGTTTTAGGTCATGTGGTAGAACAACTGTTTTAACTCATAGGTTATGTTACTTTATTTATATTAATTGTAATTATTTAAAGAAAAGTAACTAAAATAATGTTTGTTTTACTTAAGTAAGAATTGACTTTAACAAACTTTTATTTGTATTGTTTAATAGTACCAGAACAAAATGTCTGTGTAAACATTGCGATTGATGAATGCGTAATAATATCCAGTTGTTTTACAGTGAATTAAAGACGGGGTTGCTATTTATATTGATAGCCTTGACAACACTGTTGCTAGTCGTCAACTGTCGTTTCCATTGGAAAAATCACATTGTTATTTGTAACTTCATTCAAAACATTTTGTCGTTTGCGAACTATTAGTGTTTTTTACAGTAACTTAAAAGGTTCGTCTCCAGGAAAAAAAGGAAATAACTTCTAAACAGTTTAGTGCAATACCTTATAATACCTTTCTTGAGATAACACGAGAATAGCGTAGAAATGAGCCTATTTCTTTATAAGGCAGTGAAGCGCCATTTTATAGTTCTGTAGAAAACTGGTATATCGAATCAATCGTGGCTGACTTTCGCTACAGGACAACTCCATGAAGGTCGTACAAAATCGGTCGTTGTGCCAGAAAACGTCGATGCTGTCCTCGAACAGATAAAACATGATCGTCATATCAGGAGATTGATGCATCTTTAGGCAAAAGTGTGTCAAGCATAATAAGGAAAATTTAGCCATTAAAAGGGTTTGCTCGCTTTGCATCCCTCACAATCTGACAAACATATGAAAGAGAACTCTTGTCGATTGCTGGATCTAAAGCTGTGAATCTGCACAGATGACGGATCATAGATCTATGTGTATGAGCCCGAAAAAAACAGTAATCGGCTTTTTTCAAGAAGAGCCAGATTAAAGCAGATGGTTGCCTGTTTCTTCGGCATTACAGGTCACGTGGCGACGAATGAAGGTCAGCTCTAAATGGTACACGACTTAATTGTAACGGGTAAGGCACCCTCCCGCGAAATCTATGGCACACGGCTTGATAAGTTTACAAACCCTTTCACTCTCGAGCAAACACAATAGCCACACCTTGGTTGTAAAGTCGAGAGCTTTTGAAGAAGTGAAGCGATTAGAAATTACTAGAAATTGCTAGAAGCGGCAAATTCAAACATAAGAGTTTGTTAAGCCTATGGGGCTTGTAATGTAGTGAATAGAGTAAAAGCTTTAGTGACAGCGTGAAAGTTTTAGAGCGTGTTAAGTGTAAATAGACTCTCAGCTAATTAAGTAGTTATTGGACGCCTAACTAAAAGTGTGTTTGGGAGCTTTTATAAATGTAAACTGTGTAAATCATAGTAGCCATAAAAGTGTGTGAAATAATAGTAGTTATTTAGTCTAAATTTTCCTATAATATATTGAACCCCTGTAACAAAGTAGCTCTGTAATTCGAGTATACAGGTTGTAGACAAGATTTTAGCACGTGATAGATAATATTACCAAATACAGTCACCGCAGGACACAATATCATTCACGTTATGTCATCCGTTTCTTGCAATCTTCAACGTCCTTTTTAAATAGTTCGGAATCAATCTCCACCGTAACTCGTCGAATCTCATAACTGAGTTGAAGAATGTTTCTTGAATTGTTGGAAAAGGTTACGATATAAAATATCCGAACAACTCACAGGTTTGTTTGGATCATCATGTAAACTATACACATGGTTGGATAGTACTCTTGCTACATTCATTAATAGGCTGCCAGCACTGCTACTTCCGTGTGCTAAGGAAGGTCCACTACAAACGCATTTTCTGCGCCGACTTATCGAAAAGGAGCTGCGCAGTGCAGAGCGACATCGCTCTCGATCCAACCGCGCTCGCTACAAAATAGAATCTTTGCGGACTCCCTATATTTACAGATTTGTAGGGAATTTTGAATATGAAGTTAGACGTGATTTGTGGGATCCATAATGATTATTTTAGTGATTTAAATGTTGATATCATAGTAAAAAAATAAATAAAGTATAATCATAAGTCTACAAATCTATTTACATAGTTCGGTAATTGTTAACAACGATGGTCTAATTGAGGTTTATTGCATACTTTATTCAAAAATACATTCTTAACAAGATGAAAGTGATACTAAATATCGCAAATTATAAATAGTTATTAAATAAAACTTTGTGTAAAAATACCGCCTTACATATTCAATATAACCTTATATTAGAAACACGTCTCTTTATCAAATAATTCCCTTCACAATTCTACCACTAAAATCTATCCTAAATGAATACCTATATATATATACATTCGGCAGCGTGCCATGCGGGAAATTGTAAGCTGAAAGAAAGATGAAGTAAAAGTAAAAAATGGTGGCAAGGAGTAGTCTACCTGTCTTTCGAAGCCACCTCAAAGAACACAAAGATAGATGCCCATCTCCTATCAAGCTCATTAACCGCTACCTCCACGAATCCAACCTCAAACTCGTGACTTCCGCATGGGTGACTAGCGTCAGGCCTAAGATAGGAGGGTTTGGTGCCAGACCAGTCCTATCGGTATGCAAGAGTCTTGTGACCTTGCTAAAAGGCCTGTACTGTTGACCGGCTTCTGTGACGAGAAGAACTCCAACCAGACACTGCGGTTCAACAGCTTTTCCACAACTAATCGGAACAAATAGAACCTTCCGAACGTAGAACTAGGTTTATGTAGCTCATTACCTCGTCTGAACTACGTGCTATCGGACCGTCTGAGATCTCTGTAGTGCTATCGGACGTTTATCCACTCTCGGTTGTGCTTACCTAAGGGCCGTACTTTCAGACTCGGGATTAAGTCATAGCTGAGTTTATACCCAACCCGTGAGACCTTGACCTGTAACATACGTATGGTAATACAGTATTATGTAGGTATAGTAATTGAGAGAAGTATAAAATTGGGTTGTTTATTAAATAATTTATTTACTGAAACGCTTTAATAACGTAATACTATGTTTGCTAGGAGATTTTGGACAGTGGGAAATCGCTCAGCACTGATTTGGCACCTAATGACATTGATCACCAAAACCAAACTACTTAGTTAACGTTTTTTAAAACCTAAAGAGACTATTGTGTGGTAAAGGTGCTTCGAAAATTGGTTAAAACCCATGAAGACTTGTGCTGATCTTCATGAAGAATATTTTGAAAAATGATAAAACGAATTTCATTAATAAATATTCTTTTTTCCATTGTTAGGCCAACAATATAGTTAGCGACCCTCTTATTATAGCGATAACAACAATCGATTCCGACTTGCGTCCGTCGGTCCATTAATGCACAAAAAAGCTAAAAGCACGCTCCAAAGTAAGCAAGTCCAAGCTCCCAACCCTAAATTGGAGAGCGATTAATCAATTCGAAACAAATATATGGCGCCTGTACGGATGATTCATAGTGCAGTATGTCGACTTTAGACGAGCGTTAAAGTAATTTAGTTTTGTCTGGGCCGCACAACGGACACTAGTAAATCTTGGCGTTAAACGTTTGACTGCGGCCGATTTTATTATTGTAAAATTATTATTTTTTTTTGTAAAAGATAACCACCATGCATTTTAGCCGTACTATTTACTTTTGTTTATGAGGAGAACATTTATTCATGGAGAAAAACATTGTCGCCTCTCGCATTACATTGTGTATCGTAAAATTCTTACATCAGCTGATTTTTACAGTTCATCATATGATTTGATACAAACAGCTGATTTTTTTCTCTTAATTTAGAGGTTATGTTTTCTGTATTTGCAAATGCAACAGCTCATATTTCGTATACAGTTTTTTACTCAGTAAAGTATTCGCTTCGCAATCATGTAAATTTACTACTTTATGCAATTTATCATTAAAAAATTGGTAATTAGATTTTTTTATTACGAGAATAAATATCTTCGTAAACTAAAATTATTTAGTTAGATGGTTATTGTTAGAGATAGTACTAATATTATAAAAGGTAAAAGAAAAAGTAACAATAGCTATTATAATATTAACATACAATATATAGATTTAGTGTATTCTAATTAGTATTTGATTATGCTACTTATTTAGTAAATTATTGTTGTGATTTTGTTCAGTCATCATGAGTTGGTTAGCCTTTATCAGCTAAGATGCTGTGCGTAGTAAACTATGGAATAAACTGTTTGCTTACAGTTACTGAAACAACAAATAAATACAATACAGATATTTAGGTTTGGACGTCCTTTCTGTGTTCGTAAATGAACAGTAGTTTGTTCTTTCTATAGGTATATTAAAATCTTGTGCTAATATAGCCTATATATATAATACGTTTTCTTGTTTAATAATTTAAAACAACATAGGTTATTCAAATACAAGAATATTTATTAATTTATATCCAACGCTTTTCGTTGGTAAACAGTACCAACATCATCAGGAATGAAAATTACAATAATGTAAGCTATAGGCCTAAAACATGTTTTAGGCCTATAGCTTTAATTATTGTAATTTTCATTCCTGATGATGTTGGTACTGTTTACCAACGAAAAGCTTTGGATATAAATTAATAAATATTCTTGTATTTCAATAACCTATGTTGTTTTAATATATATATATATATATATATATATATATATGTATATATACATATATATATATATATATATATATATATATATATATATATATATATATATATATATATATATATATAAAGAACAAAAGTCAAAATACAAATACAAGAATTATATTTGAATTTACAATTCAAAGCTTTTCGTTGGCTAACAGTACCAACATCATCAGGAATATTAAACAATTCAAACAAGCTTTAATATTAAGGAATATTAAACAAGCTTTGAATTGTAAATTCAAATATAATTCTTGTATTTGTATTTTGACTTTTGTTCTTTATTAATACACAAGAAAACATATTGCGATATATATATATATATATATATATATATATATATATATATATATATATATATATATATATATATATATGATGAACAGTTATTATTTGGAGTACATCCGTTCATTCTGCAGTGCATAAAATCGCAGTTCCGACGTTTCGCTAGAATCTCAATAGTTGTCTCGCTCTTCAACTGTTGTTGGGTTCACCTCGTCAATGCTAGATGATATTCTAGCGAAACGTCGGAACTGAGATTTTATGCACTGCAGAATGAACGGATGTACTCCAGATAATA